>CM039721.1:16421159-16903617 GCA_022539455.1 Dendrobium nobile | reverse complement strand
ATACGTGAATAAGGTGTGGAGTAGCTCTAGTAGCAATAAGTATAGAGAGAGTCACATTTTAGATAGTATTGTCACATAGGAACGTCGACTTCATGTTGATTTAGTTAGGAGAGCTAAACATATATTAGATTTGGACTATTTTAAGAGAGGTAGAGATAGACCTAAAAATATTTGATTAAAAATATTAGAAATGACATTTTTCTTTATTAGATTTAAATAAATTTAAGAGTAGTGGGAATAAAGGTTTGATATTGGTTGTGTTGTTGTTCTTGTGTTGAGAAAGGTTGCAACATTTAGATTGATGGCAAAAGATCTGTGAAACTTATGTTTTATTTTATGCATCATAAATACATGTCACATTGATATTTGAAAATTTACAGAGATTAGATTTTTTTCCCCGTGTTTTGGTATAACTTCATAAATACGGAGGTCATGATGTTGGAAACTTGCGACCTACATTTGATGATTGTTGCATCTTGCTTGAGGATCCTTGTAAATGCGAAATTTTCTTTATCCCCGAGTATGATAAATAGTAGAGGTCCCTTAACTTTAATCTCCTATTGTACTGATCTTTCCATATAAGTTTAATAATTTATTTTTTAAAACAGTTGTGATATGTTACAGCTGTTTTGCCGATGATTTTATGTGGCTCTGTATGGATTCAATATCATATGATGCGGTTTATTTATATACTTTACGATGGTCTTCTCAATGTGAAGTCTAATACTTGGTTGTTCGATTGTAAATACCTAAATATGCTTTGCTTTATATGCATTGCAGCGAAGTCAGAGGCGTGGTTCCCCTACACTTGTTGCATTCATTTTGTATTGTATATTATTTTTGAATTATCTAGTTTTCATATTCTCTCGTAGGATTTATTTTTATGAGATGTTTTACTAGATATTAAATCATTTAATAGACATTTTTTATAATATATGTGTCATATTAAAGTGATATTCATCTGTAAGTGTTGAATGTCATTTGATTAATTACAAGGCAATAAATTTGTCATCTACTAAGTTATATCTGTTAGCATATGATGTTTATTAGGAAATCATTCTATTAAGAGAATGTAAAATTTTGAAAAACTATGCATTTTTTCACGCATTCTATTTATTCTCTCTTTTTGTTTTCTATTGCATTCATCTTATATGCCTATAATGAGGCAATATTGCTCAGTGAATGAGATCATCCATTGATTTACTCATATCATGGCATCAGAGCTTGGGTGATCTTAGCCATCTGCCACTTTCCCCTTCTCTGTTGTTGGGTCATCACAGTACTACTTTCACTTTTGTGACTATTCCCTTACTCCAACCAGACTGGGCCTTCATCGCATTTTAATTCATTTGCATGTAAACATTTAGGTACTTGAACTTGGCCCTTTGCCCGCATCTGGTTTTGTGCTTGGTCCTTTGTCTGACTCACTCATACACCATTCCTGGATATTTATGCCCAAAAAAACCAACTCGCACTTGTGCACTCTTCCTTGATTGCACTTATAGCTGCATGTGCTAAACTTTCTTTTATTTTGGCTCGTTTTACTTTGCTCGCCTAATCCAGCTAATTTATCATATGCCCACATCACTCCCTTGACCTCAAAATGATTTTGCTTTCTTCCCTTCCTTATCCTATGACACTATATGAAATGCTCCTATAAAACACAACACGATTCTACCATACCTGTAGCAAATGTTCTCCTTATTTGTACTATTACACTCTTGGATGATGACACCATTCAGCTTATTTACATTCTCTCAGTATGTACACTTGATCAACACTACACTCTACATTTGTGGGTTATGATGAATTCTATACAAGTGCACATGTCGTGTCAAGTAATAATGAATTCTATACCCTTCCCCACAATAAAGGTGCTCTTATTATTACTAAAATTACTGCTACTTTCATTTTCAAAAGCATTAAGAAGTTTTTAATTCTCTTGACATTATTTTTATAACCATTACAAAACAAAATGATATCATCAGCAAAAAAGAGATGAGAAATATTTAAGCCACCAAAGTTCTTAAAGGCCTAGCTTTTAAAATTAGAAAAATTATGCTGTAAATCTCTAGATAAGTACTCAGTAGTGGTAATATAAAGAGCAGCAGATAAATGATCCACCGTCTAATACTTTGGCCAGATTTGAAAGCAATCTTGAGTCTTATCATTAATAAGAATAGAAAACTAAACATTGCATACAATGCTTTTAATCAGAGTTGTGATATTATCATCAATTTCAAAGAAATTGAATTATGTTAAAAATAAAAGACTAATTTAAATTATCATAAGTTTTTTTAACATCCAACTTAAAAATTAGGTTATGACTAAGATTTTTTTTGTGAGTATCATGAATTAATTCTTGGGCAAACAAAACATTGTAAGTAATATTTATACCTTTCAGAAAATCATTCTAGTTGAAAGAAATAATTCTGAGGAGAATAGGAGCCAATCTAGAAGCTAAAAGATTAGAAATTATCTTATTAAAAGTAGTGCAAAGGTTAATAGGTTTAAAAATTATTCAAGCTTTCCGTGTTACCACATTAGGTATAAGAGCTATAGAAGCGCTTGCAAAAAACTTAGGAATACTAAAGCCATTAAAAAAGACCAAAATTGTTTTACATAAATCCTTTTTAATAATAGGCCATAAATACAAGGAAGTAGTAAAACCATTAGGACCATCAACCAAAATCTTATTCATGTCCATAAGAATGTTATAGACTTCAAGTTCATCAGCGGTCTTAGAGAAGTTCAAGTTATCCTCACTAGAAATGAGAGAACGAATAAAATGGGCATTAGAAATTGTCCGAACTCACTTAGACTAACCAAGTAAAGATTTAAAGTGGGAGATAGCCGAAGCAGAAATAACTTATTCAGAAGATTGATTATTACAATAAACTTATGGGGTCATCACCACTTTTCTATCCTGTTTTTATCATATCATTAAACTATCAAGCCTATAATCAATTTACCCTTATTACTAGTTCGGAGGCAAGAAAGGGCTTGTGGTTGGGGAGAACATATTGATTGTGGTTATGACCATAAAAATCTCTTTTCCTTGTATCTGCATTACAATTGTCTTAATTATTTTTCTGGATGATGCTAGGAAAAGCGGTTATCCTTCAATTTCCCATATGCATCTACATGTAACTAGGGGTATGACTTACATTTGCACAGTTAGAGGCCCACTTGAATGCTTGCCTTTTCTCAATTTAGGACAAAACAAAGGCAATGAAGTGTATGTCTCTTGCTTTTTCACCTCAGTGGTGGCGAGGCGTGCTTCAAGGCACTCTTCAATATAATTTTAGCACAATTTTGTAAAAACATAAGTCTATAAAATTAGGGTTTAAGTAAATTTAAAATATTAATTTATAAAGTTTATGCATATAATCAAAATTATTTATATACCTAAGCTAAATCAACTTTAAAAAGAAACACACGATTTCAAACTTATATCATTATGCAGTAGGACCCCTCCTCATGCCCACACTTGATCTTGCTGTGTTGTCATTCTTGTTATTGCTTCTCCAATGCATCTCCTCTTGTTGTTGGAAGCCTATCTCTTTATTTTAGTATGAGGAAGGAGAGAAAGCAATCAATTACAAAGATAATTCTAATAAGGACCCTCGAAATAATGTGAGTGAGGGAGACTTTGAATTCCTTTACTTATGACCGTATGCTACTTGTTTATATTGAAATAGGAGTGGTGGAGACCATTTAACTTGCAATTTTTATAGCCTTGTATGAATTTTAATGACCTTACATAGACATTTTATGATCTTACTTCAACATGTTTGATGTTAATATGTTATTATTTCATTGTGTTATTTAATTAATGATTTAATTCTGAGGTTTATGACTCAAAATATTTTGAGGCTTGCACCTTACCTTATAGAAAGAAAATATCTCAATATCAATGATTTACTACCTTAGGCTTTACTACTACTACTACTATATGGGTTTTAGATTTAGCAGTCTTCCCACTTGATAAGCAATAAAAATTATTTTCTTCATTGCATCTCTCTTCTAACACCTTTCATCTTTGTTGATGGTTTCTCATCTAATTTTTTTAGATAAGGAACTGCCAACCCTTTGCAAAATTTACTCTCTTAGATGCATTTTATGCTCTTAATTTCTCTGTTAATGTCCTATCTGTACATCATCTTACCAACTAACAATTTTTTTATTATCATTTATTCTACTCATTGTCTTTCATAATGTCAACTCAAAAGAAGACGGTGGATTGGGTGTTCAATATGTAGACATCTATCTAAGATTGCACCTTCAAATCTACACCTCCTTATTGTGCTACAGTGATATAAATGATAAATTTCTTATCTTCCTATCAGTCCAATTTTGTGTATTTATCCCCATATGTTGCAGTTTTGCCATGTCTTTGTTTTTTGTCTTTAGTCATGATATCTAGAAGGTGAGATAGATGCTTCTCATGGTCAACTAACATGGATATTGGTTACCTTTCTTTTTGAGGTAATGTGAATTACTTATTATTGATGGGTTTTAACTGCAGTTTTGTCTGGATGCCTCCATTAGTTGGGATATATCTTGACTAGTTTCCAAAGGATTACTAAAGTCTAGGATATATTATTTTGAAACTTTCTATTCTCTCTTTAGACACAACTCTATCTGAATTCTAATCTGTGGCCTTTATTCAAGGTTTTCCTAAGCCAAAATGGATGTTAGTTACACATTATTTTAGGATGAACTAAGGCTTCGTTAGTGACAGCTTTCTTATTGTATTTAAAATAGTTTTTAAGTATAAAAAATTTTTTAAGTAAAATTTTTTGCATTAAAAAGCTTCTTTAGAAAGATATAAGAAAGTTGTCTCAAACGAAGTCTAAATGTGTTAATATATTTGGAACCACTTTGGTTTATAGCTTAGGGGAAGAAATGCATATTCCTACTTATAACGACCATTTAAGGGCTTTAGAAAAGTCCAAGAGCATGGTCTGACACACTTCTCGAAGTTCTTGTAAAAGTTGGCCTTGGAAGTAATATTGTAGATTATTTTTCTTTGACTAATTTTCAATAATATACTTAATTGTGCTAGCTTTTACGTGAATAATATTTTATTATTGGGAGGGTTAATGATTTAGGGCCTATAGGTACCCTTAAGGTGGTGGTGGAAGGTTTATTTATGATGCGGTGAATTCAGGGCATGAGTAGATTTGATTTTTTAGTCTTTTAGAAGTCAGGTTTTCCTTGGAGGAAAAAATGAGAGGTCTCTAGATCAATGGTTTAGCATGTTAATGAACTAAAGTTGGTGTGTTTTGGATTTTGGATAAGTGGATATGGCATTGTGATATTTTTAACCAAGTTGCTTCGAGCAATAGATTTTTTACTTATATTAGGCTTTTGGCTAAGTCATTTTATTGTTACGGGAAGTTGAGGCTGTCACAACCCAAAACGATTAGGATGGGTTCTATCGTGTTGAGCTGTGACAGGCAAACACTAAGATCTTATTTAAAATATTTCATATTCTCTTACAATATTTATTTTAAATAAATTATAGATTACATAGCTACTAAACATCCACATACTGGAAATAAGATCATCAACAAGATTTTTTCATTTCATCAAAATATATCTACACATAGTACATGGCTAAATGCATAAGTTACAGAACTGAATAATAAGCTGGTCATGACTGTACAAAAATCAAAATAAAGAAATACTTATAAACTTAGATCTTATTCTGATCTACTAATCAACAAGCTCATTTCTTTTACCATATCTTGAAAATAAAAAACAAAACTATAGTGAGCTATGACAGTTCAACATGCCACACAAATCGATCTAAATTTTCAAATTCATTTATTGAATATTTTGCTGAATATTTAAAATCAGTTAAATGCAGTATAATAAATCACTGTATGGAGAAATGTAATAAGAGTATAAAAATTATCTAATTGTTTAAATAATAATACTAAGTAGATAAACAAATTGCAATTCATATCATAGAGCAATTCTTATCATATTTCTTTAACCCTGAGAGAATCCAAAGGATTCTGACCCCTTATAACTCCATTTTCTGCTTATTGTATTAGAAAATGCTTGTAAATACCAAAACATGGCTTATAATCACCAGAATATGCCTTCACTAACTTCTTGACACAGACAAAGTCTCAAAAGATTTTTTGTCCCTAATCTCTCTCGACAGTTGAGGCAACCAAAAAATTAGGGTAGTTAAGGTTGCAAACATATATAGTCTTCCTTTAAAAAAAAACAAAAAAACTAACACAATAATAGACACATGATGCATTTAGATTTTGCTTAATTTTTTGTTATGAACAATATTAGTTATATTTTCTATTTTTTTGTTTTTATGCTATCCAATGATGGTGGTAAATCCAATGATCATCGTAGGAAGAGGTTTGGATTTTGTTTCCTTGGGTTTGCCGGCTTGGGGGGTCCATTTGTCCTTTGGTTGTTTGTTGATTTCATGGAGGCATTGGCTGTTTCGGTTTGAGCTTAAGTAGTTAAAACTTTAGTTGTGCCAAGCTCATTAATATCTTGTGGAGAAGAAGCTCATTATGAGCTGATGTCTTGTTATAAAATTAAGGTTGGGAGCAAGATTTGGTGGGTGGAACTTGATCTTTCACATTCTTCTTGAAGTTGAGTTGCTGCAGCCTTTTTCTTCTCTGGAAATGCCTCTCACGAGCTGCTGCTGCTTCGGGTGTGGTGTGCCTCTTCGGGTGCTATTTTCTTTTCTGAATCGGCATTCCTTTGTTGACCGTGAACTATTTTCCGCCTGGTTTCCTGTGCTGATTCCACGGCTTGTGCTGTCCTGGCTGGTTCCGTGGCTTTGTTCACTGGAATGTTTTAAAAGGTGGCTCTTGGGTTTCAGCGGGAATGACTCTTGGCTTTTCATTTCTTCTTGGAAACTTGGGAACTTTGGCTGTTATGTTCCCCCTCTTTGGCCTATATATATGAGGTATTTTGTGAAGAAATGGTTGGTGAATATTTGAGAGCTAAGTGCTTACAAAACCTGAGGGTTTTCTTCTTTGGAAGAGCTTGAGAGCTTTTTCCATTCTCCTTCTCCCCTAGGAAAGCTTGCGAGCTTCTCCTCTTTCTTCTCGGTCTTCTAACCTCCTTCTTCTCTACGCAAGTTCCACTCCACCTGTATCTTTCTTCTAGTTCCGTTGGTGAAGTTGTTGGCTGTTTTTGGTTGACTGTTTTAGGGAAGCCGTGAGCTGTTTTGTTGGCTGTTTAGCAAGGTTGTTGGCTGTTTGGTGAAGTTGTGGACGGTTTTAGTGGCATTTGCTGGAGAAGTTGAAAGGACATTGGATACCTCTAGCTGTGGTGGACTCTTGGTTTGCATATCTAAACCTTATTTTAAATTATATTCCTACAATTGGTACATGTGAGGAGTCCTCTTGAAGGATGTTCTGAGGATAGTTTTTTTTGTTAAAAATATTGTTTTCTTTGTTGGTCTTCTTTTGTTTTAGTCTTTGGAAGTTGCATTTTTCTAAAGTTAGTTGTTTTCTTTAACTTATTTTGTTCTCTAAGTTATGTCTTAATTTTATAAAAGTAAGATTTGTTTCTCTTTGTTGATCTCTCTTTGTGCCTTGCTCTAATTTGTTTACATCAACACAATACGTAAATAATGCTAAGATGACACACAAACAAGACTTCACTTAATATAACTAAAAAATAGACAACTCAAACGAACAATACACAATACAACTTTCATATTAGAAGGATGACACATACAAGCATAAAGCACCTAAAAGCTTTTCTGAGATTGAGAAGAACAATACAAGTAGGGTGGAAACTTGCGGAGATAAGAAGTAGGTAAGAAGCCCGAGACGAAATCAAAGAGAATATAAGAGAAAGGGGGACATAGCTCGCAAGCTATCAAAGAAAAACCCTCAGGTTTTAGCTCCAAAAATCCTCAGATAATCTTCCTAAAACAACCACTATTTATAGGTGAAGAGAGGGAGCTAAACAGCCCAAACAACCATCCACTCAATCCAATCAGAAAAGGAGAGGCAAAAGGCCAACAGGCAGCCGGATGGAGCAACACACGAAGGGGCTGCGAGACACAACCAACGAACATACAACACTATGGGGAAGGAATCAGGCAGGCAAAGAAAACAAAGGGCCAAAAACAGGGAAAATGAACCCTAACAGCCAAAGGGAATCGGAATAGTAGGTAGCAGAACTGAATAGCCTATAAGGGAATTGGGAAAGCCTTGCCTACATCAAATCTCCCCCGGTTGAAAGTTCTCATCCTCTGATGAGATGTCTTTAGAACTTTCTTGACAAGTCGAAGGCTTCATATCCAATTCTTGAATCAAGGCCGCGTATTTTCTTTGAATCATTTATTTTTGTTGCTTAAATTGGGCTTGATGAAGTTTCTTTTAATTCTCGTATTTTTTCGCACACAAGTATATTTGATATTGAATTTTATACAACTCGTTATGTATGGGATTGGTAGAACTTCCTTGCGTCGGAATCCATCAGCTCATAGGAATAGTTTCTTCAAGATCATTTGGCTTACTTTCTTGACTGCCTACAACTTGATGTTTATCCATTTTCTAAAGACTTAAAAAAAAGGAAGACACAAAAAAAACCTAGGCTCTGATACCAAATTGATGCAAACTAAAAATTAGGGTAGCTTAGGTTGCAAACATATATCATCTTCCAATAAAAAAAAACAAAAAACTAACACAATACGTAAATAATGCTAAGATGACACACAAACAAGACTTTACTTGACATAACTAAAAAAAAGACAACTCAAACAAACAATACACAATACAACTTTCATACTAGAAGGAAGACTCATACAAGCATAAAACACCTAAAAGCTTTTCTTTGATTGAGAAGAAAGATATAAGTGGGGTGGAAACTTGGGAGAGAAGTAGGTAAGAAGCCCGAGACGAAATGAAAGAGAGGAGAAGAGAAAGGGGGACATAGCTTGCAAGCTATCAAAGAAAAACCCTCAGGTTTTGGTTCAAAAAATCGTCACATAATCTTCCTAAAACAGCCATAAAATAACCCCTATTTATAGGTGAAGAGATGGAGCTAAACAGCCCAAGAAGCTGCCCACTCAATACAATCAGAAAAGGGGAGGCAAAAGGCCAACAAGCAGTCGAATGGAGCAGCACACGAAGGGGCTACGGGACACAGCCAACGAACATGTAACACCAGGGGGAAGGAATCGGCAAGGCAGAGGAAACAAAGGGCCAAAAATAGGGAAAATGAACCCGGGCAGCCAAAGGGGAACCGAAAAAGTAGGTAGCAGAACCGAACAGCCAGCAAAGGAATTGGGAAAGCCTTGCCTACATCAACAGATATTATTTAATCATATATGCACATTTTTCATCATATTATAACAATTAAAGTGTAATTAAGCATGTGTCATAATTGCACAGTTTTTTATAACAGTAGACAACATAATACTCTACTAAGCAAAAATTTACATTTTTAGTAAATAACAAAATTATGAGTGATTGTACAAAATACTATTTTAAGACTTTAATTAAATTTCATCATTATTGTTCAGCATCCAAATAATTTCTTATTCAATAAAAACCCCACAAATTTAAAACCTCAGTTTTAAAAATTTCAAAAAATAATTAAAATTTTCAAAATCTTAATCTCTATAACATATAAAAAGTTACGCGATAAAAGTTTTATCAGTGCAAAGTTATCCTTGTTTTTTGCTAATGAAAATATAAATTTAATCAAAAAATTTGGTAAAAATTGTATATTTTTAAAAATTGAGATAGGCTGTAATATGATCTATCTTGAGAAGAATAAGTTTTTTAAATGGGCCGATGGATAAAAACAACTCTACGGTCTCTAAAACATAGCTTATTCTCTCACTCTTTTCTATTTTCTCTATGTCCTCCTTTTTTTTCTTTGTTACCTTCCTACTTGTCGAATAGGGAAAAAGGAAATGACATTTAATAATAAGCCATTATGGCTTTAGATATTTTTTTTAAATAAAATTAATTATGATAATTGTTTGATTTTAGCCCAAAATCCTTTTATATATTAAAATATGGGGATAAAACAATTATAGAAAATATTCATAAATTAGTTAAGCATGTTTAAAAGACTCTGGTTAAATTGATTTGCAAAAAGGTCAAAAAAATTCATTAAAAAATTAAGGATTTTCACATAGACTTTGGGAGATTATGAGGTGTGTTGTAGAATTTTGGGGGACTTTTGAACAAGTTGAATGTGCTTAGGGGATGAGAAAAGTTAGGATTAAAGTTATATAGAGGAAATGAGAATTGTGTTAGGAAAGAGGAGTAAAGGTAAGAAAAGATAATGATTAATTAAAGACTTAAGGGACCAGCCACGAAGGTTAACTACAAAATAGGACAAATGTCAAGCCTTTCTACATTAAATTTGCACAAGCAAAAAATAATTTTTATTTAATGAATTTAAAAGTTCATAGTAATGCCTTATTTATATGCCTTTTCAAGCATAGATGATTTTGAATAGTCTTAAAAATCAATAAAATACTATTACATGATTGTTGACTTGTTTTAAAATGAAAGGAATAAAAGGGAACTAAAATCCATCTTGGAAAACACCTCTGCTCCATACAGCTCATCAATCATAGGAATAGGGAACTTATTCGGCACTGTGCCCTTATTCAAGGCTATGTAGTTCACACAAAACCTCTAGCTCCCATCACTCTTTTTAACCAGTAAAATAGGACTAGAGAAAGGACTCAAACTAGGCTTGATGATCATTGCCTCCAAAATCTCACGAATTAGCTTCTCGATCTCATCCTTTTGAATCAAAGGATAGCGGTACGGATGAACACTGGTTGGTGACACCCGTTCCTTCAAAGTGATGGCGTGCTCTAGCTCTCTATGTGGAGATAGGCCCTAGGGATGTAGAAAAACCTCACTAAACTATTGTATAAGTGGTTGTACTGAAGAAGGAATGTCTCCCTCATCCTCTAGTCTGACCCTTTCCAAGCGATGCAACTACACCAAAAATCCTCCTCCCATCTCCTGTATGATCCTGATTAGAGATTTGAGAGTTAGTCCAACCATGGATAGCCCGATGTCTCCCTGTATCACCATCCTCCTCCTGCCTACAACCAGCTCCATCCTCAGTGCACCTCAATTAACCTTGGTATCTCCCAAGGATTTGTAGCCACTTCATTCCCAGGATGACATCCGTGCACCCCAACTCTAACGGAAGGAAATCCTCCCTCACATTGATTACCTGAATGGTCAGCACAACTCCTTTACTCATCTATCCATCTCCTCCTTTTTCCATCCCCATCATCATCTCATAGCCACTTGTATCTACTAATTTCACCCCCAACATATCATCAATCTGATTGGAGATGAAATTGTGGGTTGCCTCACTGTATATCAGAACCACTACCTCTCTATCAGCTATTTCTTCTATCACCTTCATGGTGTGATTCGGGGTGAATCTTACCACAGAGTTTAGAGAGACTTCTGCAACATTCAGATGTAACTTTACTTCCTCCTCCAACACTACCTCGCTCTCAACTCCCTCTTCAGTTTCCTCATCATCACAGACGCTGAGAATGTAAAGAGTTCGGTCCTTACACCTATGCCCTGGCATGGACTTCTCATCACATCTTAAGTATAACCCCTTAGCCCTCTTCTCCTGTATCTCTTTCTCAATAAGCTTCTTGAAATTTTCCTCTCCATCTTTCTCCCTTGTCACATCTCTCGAACTCCCTAGTGCTGGCCCCTTGGGAGCTAAGAACATGGTGATCATCCTATATGACCCCATGAGTTGCCCCCCCTAGCCCCCATCTCCAGATATTTCTGGTCCTCCACCAACAGTGCTAGCTCCATGGCTTCCCCCAAGTCATGTGTCCTCATCACTCTAACTACTGTTTGGATCTCCGATTTTAAGTCCCTTCATAAAATTTCCTTCTAGTACCATCTCTGAGAGTCGATCTAGCCTACTAGTAAGGTATTCAAACCTGTCACTATATTTTGTCATGGTCCCCTCCTGCGTTAGGGCAAAACACTGCTCACAGAAGTCTCCCCTTATTGGTTCGGAAACATTCTAGTAAACAATCTTTGAACTTCCTCCAGCTTCAAATGGGCCACCTCATGTCCTGCCATTAGTATCATGACAGTGCCGTCCCTTCTAAGCACAGTCTTACAACTATCAATTTTTCTTCGTTGTCAACCCATTGACTGTAAAGTCTTTACATAGTGTTCAACAACTCCAAAATGCTTGAAGTCATTAATCAACAAGTTATATCCTCATAATTGTAATGCATTTGATTATGCCTAGGGAATCAAATCAAGTACATAGAGTCCTTCATTTTTATTTAAGTATTTTATTTATTTATGTTTTAAATAACCCTTTTGATTTATCATTTCAAAGCTTGAAGCCTTAATAAAAAGGTCATAGGCTTTTAAATGTAATGCATTTGATTTCCCCTAAGGGATCAATCAAGTACGTATAGTTTCATGGTTAAGGTTATAAGTTATTTATTTAAGCTTATTTCATTTGTTTTATTTAGGTAATTTGAATTAAGTTTGATTGATGCTTTAGGTTTATTTATTAAATCAATTTATTTTTTATTTAATATTTTTTATTCTAATTTTTATTTATTTAAATTTATTTGATTTTTATTTATTCATCATTTTACCCCTTAATAGAAGAGTTGACCAAAATTTGAATTCTTAATTTTGTTTATAATTTTAGAGGTTAATCATTTTTAATAAATTCTAAATTTTATTTAGAGTTGAATGCAATTTAGTTTATATTTTTTAAATATTTTTTATTTAATTATTTTTTTTTCAAAATCAACCTATTTGATTGAATTAACTAATTCAATTAATTGGGTTAGTTTTGATTTTTCAATCAAATCAGTTTGAAATCATCACTATAGGTTTAGGGTTTAGAGTTTAATGGGAGGTTTAGGGTTTAGGGTTCAAAAAGACCTTAAATGGTCAAAGTGACCAATGATGGTCAACATAGGATATTTAAGGGTTCAATGCGGTCTATACATGATCAAGGATAATTGTCAAATGCCTAGGGGGTAGACCTAGGTTCTTGGATTGGTCTTTTAAAGATGATTCATATATATGGAGAGTTTATGTTTAAAGGAATTTATGGGTCAAACTAGGTCAAATTAGGTCAACCATGGACTCAAAGAGAGTTAAAATCAGTGTAATGATTATTATGAATAAGTATGATGATTTTCCAAATGCTTTTAAGGGGTTTTCATTAAGATGACATGTTCAGTGGCATCAATTATAAATATTTAATAGTTTTGGCTCTATGGAATATGCTTTGAATTTTAGGGTTTTAGAAGGACATGGATTCTTCTAAAATGATTAGGTAAGCTCTAAAAATATGTCTAATCAAAATGTGAATGATCAAATAAAAATCTAAAGATCTTACTTAAAGTTTTGAATGAATTGAAAATTCCCCCAAATTAGGGAAAATTCGAAGGCTTGTGGTTTGAAGTTTGCACTGGATTTTTACTGTTTAATTTGAACTGGATTTGAATTGAATGATTTAGTGATTAATTTGTGATTGAAGTTTATGGAAGATTGAAGGATTTAGAGTGATTGAAAGCAATAATTGAATAGTGATTGAATGTTTAAAAAATAATAATAAAAAAAATAAAAAAATAAAAAAATAGTGATTGAATGTTTAGAAATTTTATTGGAAATTTAGGTGATTGAACCATTTGACAATCTTTGGATAAATATCAAATGATTGAATGCTTTAAAGATTGAACAAATGACAATCATTAAGTGATTGTCAAATGATTGGGTGATTGAAGTCTTAATGATTGAATTTCATGCCAAATAATAGTGACAAGTTGCATTTAAAGTTTGAAATAGAATTAAAGAATTTGAACACTATGACTGGAATTTTGATTTAGGATTTGATCTCATACAAAAATAAGGTCAATAGTATTTAGTGTAAAGCTACTTGTATAATTATTTTATTTCCAAAGATTGAGGGTGACCCAAATTTTTATTTTTTGGAGATTGAATTTTCTTACCATAATAGAAATGTCTGTTAAAGAACATGTCTAATATATATAATGAAACTAAGTTTTTAGAATTGAAACAAAGTTGATACCATCCAAACATATTTGATGACGTTGTTCATCTGAATATCTATGTTTTGTTCAAAATTTTAATTTTTCTTGGCAGTTACGTTACCCATTTTCATAAGTAGATAAAAATATTAATGTTCAAGAGTTGGTGACCGAGGAGTTTGTATGTTTTTTATTTGATGTTTTCTCATATAATGTTAGATCTGCATAAAAATAACCTTGAAGTATTAGATGTCATGATGAAAACTTAGTATGAAAGCATCTGTTTGCATCAGAATGCCTTCTAGAATGGATTGATTTCATGTATGATTCTAGAAAATTTCTACAGGAATTTTATGAGGTCGAGAATTACACTAGCACATTCTACAGGAGGTATATTAAAGAATTTTTCATAGAGGTTGTATGCTGAGAATTTTTTTTTTTGAAAAATATGGTGTTTTGTTCATAAAGAGGTGAGTTTGCTAAAACAAGATTAATCAAATTTACTCAGCATTTCAGGAAAAATGTTGGTGTTGATAGAAAGCATACAAATACAGAATATAAAATTACTATTTATTGATTACAGGAATCCACCATATGATTAATTTAGTTCTAAATAAAATTCTTATTAGATGTGTTATTTCTTCTATTTATGTGGTTAATTCGTTAAGAGGCTATTTGGTTGGCTAAAAAAATGATGCATTGTAAAAAAAAATAGTGTAAATGGAGTACTTTAGAATTGTTTAGATTAGTGTAAGGTAAATGCAGGTGGATGTATTTTTTATTTGGTTTGAAGTAAAATAAATATAGTATAAAATCCAAAGATTGTGGTGGCTGACAGCGGCATTAGTCGTGGCTGACGGGTGTCAGCGGCAGTGGCCAACAATGGGCTGTGGAGACTGATTGTGGGTGGTGTTGGTGGTGGTGGCCTATAGGATGTGGAGGGCATCTGACAATGGGGTTGTGGTTGCAACGGCGGCCGGCAGTGGGTGATGGTTGGGTGGCGGTGGTCAGTGGTGGTTATGTTCGGTGACGGTTGATGGTGACAGTTGTGGCTTGTAGCAAGTGGCGGTGGATGACAGTGGATGGTGGTGGTAGTAGTGGCTGATGGCGGGTTGTGGGTAGTGGGCGGCGCCGGCCAGTGATGATGGTGGTCATTGGCAGATGGCAGTGGCCAGCTGTGGGTGGCGGTTGTGAGTGGACATGACTGGTGATGGGTCATAGCAGCGATCAAGCTAGCTTGCTTGCAGTGTAAATGGTTCTTGCACAAAACTAAATAGTTTACCTGAAAAATGAATTAAAATGGCTTACACTACATATACTTTATTTTTCATCCAACCGTAAATCAATATTTTTCAAAACCCGTATATTTAGAATACTTTAAACCTATTTTACTCCCAACCAAACAATTCCTAAGTGCTAGACTTATATTTTGGGAGAGGTTATTTGTTTTCTCAAGTTTGATGCAATCTGTTTCAATGATTTTGCAAATTTTAAATTGTGTGGCTTTCTTGATCCTGCATTTTTATGATTTTTTTTTGGTAGAAGGCTATTCAATTGATTTTTTTTAATATTTTTTGCTTCATTGAAAATAGTGAATAGTTGTTGAAATTTAAGATATTAAGACCTATAAATATTGTGTGGCCTGTTGCATGATTTTTGTGCATTAGATCTATGTTTGAAAACAACAACCTTAAGACATCCTAATCATTTTAAAACAGTAAAATTTGATTGCTCGTTTTGGATTAGTGTTAAAGTGGAAAATCTAATTGTAACACAAAACCCTATTGTGCAAAGCTAATCAAATCTCAATTTTTTTGTCGTGGGTTATTTTAATCAAGAGTATTTAAAATATATTTAGTTTATTAATTATTCCATTATGATTTAAATGTCTCATAGCTAGAAACGCTATTTAATTTGACAAAAAAATCACTCAAAGTCACTGAATAAGATGGCAATTGAATTTTTTTTGAAAAAATATATATATTTTTAAAATCTTAATTTGATTGAAATACCTTCATTTCTCATCTCAATTGAACTATGAGATTGTTTCTTATCATATTTACGGAGTCATATGATTAAATTGGACAATCAGACACTAAAATGGTCCCCACAAATGATTTTGGGATTATTTTCTCTTGATAATTTTTATTCATTATATACATTTTACGTTGTCTTATTTGCTTTGATATAGTTTTTTTTTTTGCTTACATCTTTTAAATTCTAGAGTAAATTAAAAATCTATGAAGCTGACATTACATGCTTTTAATGTCTTAGTTTTGCCAAACGGATGAAGTGCTTGCCTTTTTTTTTTTTTTTTTCTGGCTTGCATATATGCACTGATTTACTTGATTAGTTTGACCCTGTTTGTGCCAACCAAATTGATTTCTTTCATATATCATCTTCTAGTTGAAATTAACGTTGCAATACGTTGGCCCTTTCTTTCTTCTTGTTTAATTCATCTAACTAGTTGATTTTTTATCATAACCAGGTCATTTACCATGCGGGGTCTTGTTTTATCTTCCTGTATATTAAGTTTTTTTTTTCACCACTTTTTTTCTTTCTTATAGGTTCGATGGGATGGAGCGGATGTTGATGGTGGTCGACCCAACAGGGTCTCTCCTTGGGAGATTGAGCCTACTGGATCTCTGTCAGGTTCCAACAATCTTTACCTACCTTGTTCGAAAAGGATCAGAATTGGTATACCTTCCATGAATGCTGGTTATACATATCCAAGTACATACCGATCCAATGTGTTTTTGCGCTGGATCTCCCATTTTCTGCTGGCTTATCGTGTGAATTAATATCTTTCTACAGGTGGAGGTGGGTATTCAGACTTGGAGGAAGCTGCAAGGTTCAAGAAGGTCTTGCAAGGTCAAGAAATTTTTAATAACAAAACTCGTGATGTTGGGGATGCAACTCTTTCTCATAGGTTGGAGACAAGTAATCATCATTTCCCTGAAATGAGAAGATGCTTTGCAAATCCAGAAAGCAGCTTGCTAGTTCGTTCGGGAAGTAATAACAGAGTTCCAGTTGGAAACTCTGATTTTTTTTATCAATGCAGGGACTTTGAGGAATTGGTTCGATTTCCTAAGGTCTTGCAAGGTCAAGAAATAGTTCCTGTAAGGCCAACACATCCAGGAATTGGTGTTGAGTGCCTTAGAGAAACAAAGTCAAAAGTACTTGAATCCAGTTATGCTGGAACTTGTTATGCACCGCTACAAGGATATCGTACAACTATGCTACCATGTGCTGCATCAGCTCAGGCATCTCCTTCAGTTCTCATGTTTCAACAAGCTACATCACAGCTGCCTTTTTCTCATTCATATTATGGCATTAATGAACACGATAAAGGTGAGGATTGTGACATTTCTGGTACACTTAGCTCTGTTGATTCTTCCTCGCAGTCTCACCAACCAGGGAATTTTATCAGTAGAGACCATTGTGAAAGTGAATTGAACTTCACAAAAACATTCGAAAAGAATGACCCGATCCTCCCATGCGGTGGTAATGGTTTCATGCTCTTTGGCTTTCCTCTGATTGAAAAGATTCCAGTTGAAAATGCCATTTCTGGTTTATTAAAGAATCCATCTTTATTGGAGGGAAAGCATGAGTTGTCTTTCTCTAACATAAGGCCTCAGTTGGCAAAAGAATCTGCACCATGGCTTTTCAAAAGTAAGTTCTTCTATTGCCATCCCTGTATGAAGAGTTTATGCTGCATCTTTCTGTGTTTTTTTTAACAAGCCTGCTTTTTCATAGGCACAAGAATTAATCTCCAGGAGTTCGCTTGATATCTACCTTATCTGAAGGCTGCGAAAGCAAGTTTATGTTTGTGGTTTTGGGGCTTAAAAAATTCTCTCTAATGATGATGGAATGTAAATACTTGTGATCTGAAGAATTTGATGAACTTATCGATATTACTTATCCATGGTTGTTGTACTGAAGTGGTGAAATCTATTTTGTTTTGCTTGTTTTGAACTGTTTGTTATGCTGCCGCTGTGAAAAGAATCCATTTGATTTGCTCATTTTGCAATTACATCCTTAGCCGTCGATTTGCAGCAAATTTTTGAAAATGAGCTTATGCATCAAAATGATCTCTACATTCTGACGTACCCGTTTCAGCTGTGGCACAAATTTTAAGTAGCTTTGCAAAAATCTTGTTGTCCTTTAGTTGTGTAATGTTATTCTTCTACATCGTGTTTAAACCTTGAATCTCCATTAATCAATATAATTGTGTTTTGTTGCTCGGATTTGGACTGTGGCTAGTCATGTAACCACGATCTCCTCGGTATTGTCTTAAGAGAGGTGATCTGCTTCTCTATTTTCGATACTATTGGATTAAGGTTTTATTTGGGACGATTTTCGTACTGCTACCTGAAGCAACTTTTTAGTACAAAAATTAAAACTTTTGTACTAGAGGGTTATTTTACCGTCCCAAACAAAACTTAAATTGGTGATAAAACTAGCATGTTAGTTCGGCGGCCATTGGATGCTTTTCTATTAATGCATGAAGTTCTACAACTTGTTGTTATTGGGAAACTGTGTTGACTGCACACCTAATTTTCTAGGGTTCTGGCATGTTGCATGCCGGAATTGTTTGTAAGGTTGGATTTTCATAGCTGTAGAATATTCTAGGGATCAATTAAGAACGAGGGTGAATACTATTTTATGTGGGTTACATTAAAGGAGAAAACTTATTGAGGGCTTAGTGATGTTGAATGTTCATACGATGTCGATCTGTTCTGTTTTGATTATATCTTTTGTTTCAATCATCTTAATGAATTGGAGTAGCTACAGTGGAAGATAAGATTAGAGAGAGTCGTCTTAGATGGTTTGGTCACATTAAACGGAGGCCTTCCGATGACCTGATTAGGAAAATTGAGATATTATATTTGACTTATGTTAAGAAAGGTAGAGGTAGATCTAAAAAGACTTTGTTAGAAAATATTAGAAATAATCTTTCTTTATTAGATTTAAATGAGAATTTGACTTTTAACTGGATAATGGTGAAAAAATATTCATGTAGCCGACCCCACGTAGTGGGATAAAGACTTGATGTTGTTGTTGTTGTCAATACAAATTGAGCTTGGGATGTAGAGCCCGGGCTAAGAAAACTACCGTCGAAACTGTTTCTCCTGAATGCAACTTGCTGCAGCTGGTAGCAATACTAAATGGGTCGAACCTGTTTCTTGTGGAATCACTTATAGCTACTTTGATTCCAGCTTCTTGCTTATGCAATTCTAGCTTTTTCAGCTTGGTGTCTTTACAGTTCCAGTTGCTTCCTGCTTTTGCTAGCTTGCAAATCATTTCAACTGCTTCTAGCTTTTCTGTTTCTTGCTGGCTTTCTATTTTAGATTTCCCAATTGCTATGATTCTCTAATGCTTTATTTTTCACAATTCAGCAGTTTTCAGCTTGTTTACTCTACTATGTTAGTTTTAAAACAAAAGAATTTGATCTATCATACTATATCTCAAGTATTTGTTTAATCTATTGAGTACCATTTTTTAGCTTAACATTTTAGGGAATATTTATTGTCCTAGCTTTTGCTTCGGTTGAAGATTTTGCAAAATAAGCAGAATTTAATGCAAAACAAAGGAAACAGAGAACTATTTGCGAAAAGTTGAGTTAGGAAAACCTTATGGAACTAGATGAGTTGAATTTTTTTTTTGGGAATTTTTGGACTATGCCATTTTATTAAACATAATCAGAAACCGATTAAAACGAGAGAGGGAAAAAAATACTGAAAATCTGGAAAAAATACATAAATATAAGAGCACAAAAGAAGAAGAAAACAACATTGTATCAAATAAAATGACTGCGTGTAGCTGGCGATGTGCTCTTAACTTAGGTAGTCAAGTAGAGATATATATAATGCATGCACTCTGGTTTGCCCAAAGATCATCCAAGAGAATTCTAAGTCAGGCTATCATCATCGTTCAGGCAAAAAACACATTCCAAAGTTTGACAGAAAAACAATCCAGTCAATTTTCCAACTGAAATAGCCACCATACCACATTCTTAGATAACTTTCAAAGTTGCAGAACAAATTATGCTCAAAGAAATTCTTAAGCCAGAGCCAGAACTGAAAGTTCCCTTATTTCCATTTCGAGATCTTAAGTCTCACAACTTTTGCAATAATAGAAACCAGTGTTGTAAAACACTTTGCCTAAGAATTGAACCTTCGGTTATTCCTTTCACACCATAAATGATAAATGATAGCATTTAACAGTGTGAGTTTTCACAGTTTATCTTTATTTTCGCTCAGTAAGCCACCAATGAACTCTAGTGCTTGAGAGACATTGGGTCTTAAAAGAAAATTTTGCATGTTAGGAATAAGCCGGATATGAATTTTGTAGGAATATTCACATTAAAAAAAATATGTGGGGTATAGTCTCATAGTTATTATGGCAGAAATAACACATAGGATTTGCAATGATAATGCCTTTCCGGGATAAGACATTCGCAGTTTTTAGCCTTTCTAAAAGTGTCATCCATGTGTATATAGAAAATCTGGGCGAGTGTCTCTTATGCCAAATAAGATTGGACTAATCAACTGAGTCATCAGACTCAAAATAATCCCTGTAATAATCTTTATACAATGTCTTTGAGTTGTCATTCCAGATTAGAAAGCTAGTATGATCCACCACAAGAGGAATTTTGCTAATAAAATCTCTGATATCCTCTCTAATAAAAGCAGGAATGCATCAGTTCCCATTGCAAATCCAAATATCAATAGTCTCCTTATCCTTACAGATATTAAATATTTATCAACTTTTCACCCAAACACCAATGATCTAAATAATCGATGCCTTGCTAAAGCTTTGAGGAGTGAAAATAAACTTATCTCTAACCCGAGCTACAGTTTCACAGACACCTTTTCAAAATTTAGTTGGGTGAGAAGCATTGTTTTTCCAAGGAGAGAGATAACGTGCCAACAGGAAATCCGAAAGAAGATTTTTATTATTATACATTCCGCTGATGATATTGAAATTATAAGCAAACCTCATAGCAAAAATTGATGGAATACCAAGTCCCCCTTTACTGTAAGGTTTACAAGTATTCACCCAAGAGATTAGGTGCAGGCGATTCTCATTAGTATTACCAAAGTATAGAAATCTCGCACATGATTTACCAATGCTTTTGATGATAGTTTTAGGAATAAAAGTGGCTCTAACCCAATAGGAAACCATATTAGAGATAGTATATTTAATATACTGCATTCTACCAGCTAAAGATAGTGTATTGGCTTTCCATCTTGTGAGGAGATTGTTTATCTTTTCCAATAGTGGGCTAAAATCAGAGATTTTGCATTTCTTAGTTGATATTGGAATGCCAAGATAGTTAAAAGTATTATAACATTGGTGAACTTTAGTATTTGCACAAGACCTAAAATATTATGCATGTGCTAAGAGAAAGTTACCATGCTCTTATGACTGTTAAGATGTAGCCCGGAGTTGTTGGTGAATTTTTCCAAGATATCACTAAGACTATTGCAGTTTGATTCATTTGCTTTGGCAAAAACAATATGATCATCAATGTACAGAAGGTGTGAGGTGTGAAACTCACCCACAAAAATGCCCTTAAAACCTCTCATGTTGGACTGATGTTGTCCTTTGTATATTATCCAAAAAAGAAACAAAAAGAGAAAGTTTCAAGCTCTTACTTGCTATACAACGTCTCCCGTCGAATCCTCTACCAAATCCCGCAAATCCAACTGAAACATCGCTTACCTTGTTCTGTTGAAGAATCTCGGATATCCTGCGGGCTCGCCTCGATCGCGCGTCCACAGGCATCAATAAAATGATGGTGAAGAGAAGGGCTTGGTTCGGCTTCTTCTCTGCATCTCCCACGACACTCCCCACACACAAAGCTCCTCTCCCATCTCCAAACCAAAGCCTCTATGACCTCTATCCTATCCGGCCTTCTAAACTCCTCCATCTGAGCCATCCAGGACTTCCGACATCACACGACCTTAAGACATCTGACCTCTCTACCTCACCACTGAAGCCAAACTCCTTCTGCCTCTAGCATCAGGCTAAACTCAAAGCCCCAACTCCTCCCAACCTAATGCCTCTATATCTTGATTCTCCCGATCTCACCCTAGTTGCAAGCCGCAGAGAGAGAGAGAGAGAGAGAGAGAGAGAGAGAGGTCTTTCTCCTTACCTCAACCGATCTCTTCCCTGCTTCCATTTACCCTAGTGCCTGTAACCGACCTCCACAAGGGATAGCAGCCGAAATCCTTGCAAAACTTACGGCAGACCCTCACCTCTTGAAACGAACTTTTATTTGGTCCGGTCACAGGATGTAGCTCTACGTTCGGCCGCCAGTAGAATCGTGCCACGAGTTCTCACTATTTATCGCCGCCTCGAAAGGTAGCTTTTGGAAAAAAAATGATTGCACAGCCTTGAAAACCTCTATGCCAATAATGTGCCAGCACTTCTTATAAAAATTAAAGTTGAATATGTCTGGTCAAGGAGAGGAGTCAGAGTGCCCAGAAAAAACAATTTTTTTAACATCTTCAAAGGTGATAGGCTTGATAAGATGTTCAGCTAAATGGGAAAGAAGATAAGAGCCTATAGGAATATTACTAATATCAAAAGTAGAAGAGCTAGGCTAATTAAGCAAGACTTTAAAATGCTGAATGATATCTTCAACATTAAAGGCGTGTTACTTGGGGGAGCCAAAGAGGGCACTCTCTATAGCACTATTATTGATGGCTCTTCTTATGTGTATCCTGGAATAAAGAAAATTTAAATCTTCTTCCTCATGCAAGAGCCATTTGACTTTGGCCCTTTATTTCACCCAAGAGGTCCAGATGGAATTATAGTACATTATATTAGAGTTTATGTTTCTAAGATTGCTGCAAAGCTCTGGATTAATTGGATCTAAGTCAAGAAGCATCTTGCAATCTAGTTGCTGCTTAGTGAGGGAATCAATCAATGGCATGATGGTATTAGAAGAATTTCAATTGCAATCCTAAATCAGCATTTTAAGTCTCCTGAGCTTATTATAGGAACAAATGATAAGATTGCCAACTTTCGGAATAGCAAAGACATCAAATAGTATATTCCAAAATTCCTGATAGCGAGTCCAATAATTTTTAAACATAAAATAATAAAAAAATTCCTTTGCTCACTAGTAGAAATGATAAGAGGGGAATGATCTAAAACAGAGGCACTTAAAACTTTGTACAAAGAGTTGGGAAAGGAAGTAATCCATTTATCATTGATGAGAGCTCTATCAAGCTTGACACTGATGGGATTGTCACTTCTCTGATTGTTCCAGGTGAAGAAGATACCCATGGAAGTAAGATCTGTGAGTGCAGTGTCAAAAATCATGGAGCTATATTGACCCAACCTAGCTTCTGAGATTAAATTCCCTCCAGCCTTCTCAGAACTAAAATGGTAGCAATTGAAATCCCCAGTGATTATCCACGGGTGGTCATTAAGGGGATTAAGGCTTCTAATTTCATCCCATAATCTAGTTCTCTCATCATGGGAATTAGAGGCATAGATAATGGAAAGAATAACATGTTGAAGAGAAGCCACAAAAAGCTTCCCAATAATCATTTGATTGGAAAAGAAAAGAGGATCAAAATTGATTCTATTAGAATTCCATTTGACCCAAATCCTACCCAGATTAGCAAGATTAAAGTTATTACAACTTTTCTCATTATTAAAGATCTCATGTCTGGAACAGAATCATGTATCGTTTAAATTGTGAAGGAGTATTCTATTCTCCAGGAGGCGGACCATATCTAACCTATGGTCATTTACCAGCTTCTTTACACAGTTAACTTTATCAGGACTATTAAAACCCCTGATATTCCACACATCAAAGGGTGGAATTAACATCATGATTTAGAATTATTGCTCCTTTTAGAGCCTTTTCCTCTTGTACTAGCTTGTTTTATATTTCCCTTGTTAGGGGGACCTTTAATTGTAGTTTGATTAATGCTATTGGGGAGATTTTCCATGGCAGGAGGAGGGTTGCCAAATATCAGGTTCATCTGAGAATCCCTTGTCTGTAGAATTTGTAAATAAACAGAAGTAGTAACTTCGGGATCAGGGATGTCTTGCAAGACAGAGAACTTGTTCATAGTCTGCAATATGGCATATTTTGACTTAGGAGGTGGGGGAGAGTGGGTTGGGGGATTAGAGGACTCTAAAGATGAGATTTCCTCATTGGGTGAATTATGATTGGGGATGTTAGGAATATTGTGGGGGATCTTATATGAGTCAATTTGGGGATTTTTTGATTTATAGCTAGCTTCAACCAAAGTGGGAAGGATCCCCTTATGAACCACTAGGTCATTTCTGGGTCTACGACTAGAGCTGCATCTATGAGAGGGGTTGTGAGGTATTTGGAGCTTTGACTGAGCATTCGGGTTAGTTGGGCATTCAGAAGCCGAATGAATCAAAGAAGAGTAGCATTCACAAGGTGCAGGTTTCTATTCATATTGGATTTTCAAGTTAAAATTTTTTTCTTCTACCAAAATTGTAATAGAATATGGATATTTTGGCGGTAGAATCCACTAACACACAAACCCTAGCATATGTCAGACGAGGCTTAGCCGCCGTAAGATCATCTACCGCTAGCGAAGTTCCTATTTTGGTCTCTATTTTAGATATTCCAGTAGGAGTCCAACAATATAGAGGTAAATCAAGAATTTTGATCCAGATCGGGATAGAGGTGAACTCCTCCCTCTCAGGGCTAAATAGAGGTGACCACTTTTGGAGAATGAATGGCTTTCCCAAGATAAACTAGGCTCCTTTATTCCATACATAATCAAGATCTTTGACAGAAGAAAACATAAACAGAAAGAAATCAACGTTAAGAGAAATCATTTTGAGACTACCTTTAAGCTTCCATACCTTGTTTACCACAGCTAGTAAAGCACTGTAGTATGGCCTCTTACCGAGGAAGTATCCCACCAGCGCCTGATTCCACTCAATGGATGCATCTACTGCATCCTCATGCTAGAAGGGGATAATTTCCTCTAGAGTTGGAAAAGTAGAGATAGCAAATTTGCTAGAGTTAGGGTTGTTGGCTAGGATTCAAGTCGAGGGGAGCGGGCTTTGCGAAGAGACCAGCGATGACTCTTGATGCATGCTTTGCGGAGGAGGGTTATCAGAGAGGAGTGGGGGAAAAATGTTATTTGAGAGGGAGGGATCCATGATCCCTCTGCCGGCAGGGAGGCGGAGCAAAGGAAAAAGTGGCATGACTCAAATACACTAGCAGAGCGTAAAAAAGATCTTTCTTAGAATTTTAAGATATTGATTTCATGATCCCACTGAGTTGAATTTTTCTTACATACAATGAGGTTACTGTTGATTCTATATAGGCTATTAAACCTACGCAATTGTCCCAAGGTTAAACAAGAGGGGGCGTTGAATTGGTAATTTAGAAATTTTTTGGATTTTTTAATAAAAAATTGATTTAACAAATCTCCAAATTTGATTATCTTTTTGAAATTAGCTTTTCAACCACAACAATAAAATTACAAAAAATAAAAACATAGAAAATAAAATGACACAAAGATTTATAGTGTTTTGGTTAAACACAATATACATTTACTCCATGAAGACTCCCACTTTAGGTATTACACTATCACAAAAGTGACTTTCCTTTTTCCCCCACAGTAAGGCGGAGAAGCCTTTATAATTCCTCTCTTCTACTGATCCCCGGTGCGGCAGAGAACTGTCATCCTTTCACACTCTCCAAGTGTCGGCTGAGAACCGTCATCCTTTCACACCCTCCAAGTGTTGGCAGAGAATCGTCGTCTATTCACACCCTCCAAGTGTCAGTAGAGCACCAGATCTTCTTCAAAGATCTTCTCTCGAGCAACTAGAAAGAGAAAAGGAAGAGTAATAACCAAAAAATCAAAAGAGATTCTTTCCTTTGAGTAATCTAGTGATCCCTTCACAGTCCACTTGCAAGAAATCTCACTCAAACACTCTCCCACAAACACTGTTACAGTTACTCCTGAAAAATCATGAATAATAACACTTTTAACATTAGTTTCTACGGATATTTTATCAAAAAGACATAAAAGACAATCCAAAAAATTAAAAAATTACAAATTTTGATCGTGTAAGATCGTACTTCATACTTACGAACAGTTCAAAAACTGCTTCGTACTGTACAAAAAACTAAAAAAAAAATTTACTTTTGTTGGGACGAAAAGTTTTCCCACTTTTTCATACTATGGACGTCGTCTGTACAAATAGGACATCGTACACCACGATCCATTCAGAAAATTTTTCCATTCATCGGGACGAAAAGGGACACGACCGATCCATACTCTAGACGTCATCTGTATAAACATGATATCGCATAGTATGATCAGTTCAAAAAATTTTGGCATTTGACGGGATGAAAAGGGACCAATCCAATTCGTACTCTTGACGTCATCTGTACGAACATCATATCATACAGTACAATCCGTTCAAAAAATTTTGACGTTCATCGAAATGAAAAGGACCCATCTAATTCGTACTTTGTACGTCGTCTGTACGAAGAATCATTCGTACAGTACGATCAGTACTTAGAAAAATTTTATCCTCTTGTTCATTTAACTGGCCGTAGGAGAGTATAACTGAACAAATCGTCCCGTACGAACCTACTTCATACAACACGATTAGTTTTTTTTTTTAATTAATCACTCTCCCAGTGTGTGTATGTGCATAGTTACTCAATTATAATCACATTCTATTAGACTCAATAAAATAAAAAATATAGACTACATTTACAATGAACCCTAATCTATTCTGATTTGAAGTCTTTAATTTTTTGGAGTATAATTTTCCTGAAATGTTAGTACACACAAATAACAAAAGTAATACATTCAAAATATGTTAGGAGAACCTGTAATTAAAACAATAATATTTGGAATCATAAAAAACATACATGTTGCATGAATCTCAACAATCGAAAAACTAAGTTGCAACAATCTCAACAATCTCCTGCTTTTTATAATGACAAAATAATTATTGTTAGAGTTAACATGTATACCTTAAATTTCTCCTTAACTCTCCCTAAAAGAATGAACTTGTGAATATAGAGAGTTTCCATGAAGAGCACATTAAATTATTATTATTTTTAAAACATATAAACACAAACAACAAAATTCAAAAACACAAACACAAATAAATACAATCAAACAAAAACCAAATACAAACAAACATAACACACAACAACACACAACACAAACAATATTATTACTCCCCCTTTTGACAACAACAAAAAGGGAAGAAGATTAAATTTTGAAAAGAAAGCAATCAAACTAGAAATCAAAAGAAATGATTAAGAAAATGTCTTTAAACAAATTGTAATTACAACATTAATTTCATACTAAAATAGAAAATTTTTAAATTTTAAATTAAAGAATAACTAAGAAAATAAAAGTTTAAGTCAAAGTCATAATTCATTTTAGACAAATTTAAATAAGGATGGTTATTGCAAAAATGATGAAATGAAGATTTTTTAATTTCAAATTCAATATTGAGTATAATTGTTAATTAGATAGATTTGAAGTAGAGATAAAATGATAAAGGAAAGAGCTTACTAAAACTTTCAATTTGACGACTTTCCGCATCTTTTCTTTGAATGACACACTTTGTGTATCTTTTATTTTTGTGGCACATTTTATGCATCTTTTCGATTTGCGAACCATTAATCATTTTTTTTTTATTTTTGTACACATTATGCATTTTATTTTGATTTGTATTTAAGTCTTTTCAAAATTAGTTATATAAAATCAAATGTCACTAATAACAAAAATAAACATATTAAAAATGAAAATAAAAATAGTAAGATATTAAAATTTCAATAATTATGTACTGTTATATTTGCCTAAAGTATATGAAATTGATTTCCTTATCCACATCCAGTTAAAATTTAATTTAAAATTTTTGAAAGATAGAATTTTTGTATTGAAATTAATTTGAAAAGCAAAATAATTTAAATCTAATTTTAATGATCAATTTTAAAAGATTTCTCATATAGGAATGCTATCATTTCAAAAACTAAGAATAAAGGCATATATGCAAAAACATGTCAATTTTTACTGATATTAATAAGATTTGCATAATACAATTTTTGAAATCAATATCAAAGAAAACATAACATCACATCACACAAGTTTACCTAAGTCACAAAAACATGCAAAGGAACAACTGAAGAAAACTATAACATCACATCACAATCTAAAGTCTGATAGGAACATCAGAGAAGTACAACTAAAAGTTAGAGGGACCCTGGTCAAGATGAGGTGGTTGATTGAACACTGAAAAATAGCTATTCATCATAGCTACATTTGTGTTCACTGAATCAAACTAACATTGGATCCATCCCATATCTTCTTGGTATCGTGCATCTTGCTGGTTTGGATGAGTCTGAATTTGATCAAAACATTGATCAAAATGAGTCTCTAACCGATCAAATCATTGGACCATCTCTCGAAAGTAATTCAGATCAGGTCCCTGAGCAGGTGTAGGTGCTCCCTCTTCTCCCTCAGTATCCACACTAGAACTCTCATTCTCCCAAAAAGAGATCGAAAAGAGGCATCAGTGGAGAAGATTGGCATTTTAGTGGGAGGTTCAGGATGAATAATATTGTACTTCCTTTTCAAAACATAGGTCACTAAGTGTCCTAGAGCAATATTTTTCTTTCTCTTATGATGAGGAAGCCCAATTTCAGAAAGGTTATGAATGTAATCCAAGATGAGTTGGGCCTCATCAATAGGTTGTCCAGTCATGATCAAATAGGTAATGATGGACTTGTAATTAAAAAAATAATATTTGAAATTGTAGTCGCTTTCAAAAAAATAGATGGTTGGTGTTCTTAGGTTGTTCATTTCAGAAATGACAATATAATTGGACATATAAATTCCGATGAGATAAAGCTTTAGCAGTTTTTAGGCCTCCTAATAGTGCCAACCAAGCAAAACTAGAAAATTAGAGCGCATAGTTTGCATACCAAATATAATTGTGCCAAGTAACTTGAAGTTCTTTATCATAATATGACTTAATAAAGAACTTAAAAGATGCATTCTCCAAATCATTCTAGTATGATCAGCTTCCTATATTGTGATAGATTTGCACATATTGAATGACTTCATGGATGTCATCTGCGATAGAGAAAGGGAGGTTCAATCTGTCATCTTAAATAATAGCATATATAGGGGAGTTTATTGGTAGAGAAAAAGGAAATGTCAAGAGATCAAGTATTTCATAAAGAGATTTACCCTTACACCATGGCCACCCAAACAAAGAAAAGAATTGCTGATTCTAAAGAAAGGTATATTCCTTACATCATTAGCCACTTTTTTTTTTTTTTTTTTTTTTTTTTTTTCAGATTTTTCAATAAAGTTGAAACCTAAAAAGAAATAAATTTCTAAAAGGAGATATATTTTTCTTTGCACCAATAAGTTAGGATGCTATCAGTAGTAAGTAAGCCCAAGATGAGGAATGTATATAATGCATAGTATAAAGCTTGAATAGGTAGTATTCCTAGACCTCTAAATTGTTTAGGCTTATAATTGTTTTTTTTAGGAAATGAGATGCAACTTTCCCTCTTGAATATTATCAAGAAATAAAAATTTAGCTCATAAATTATTGATGTACTTAAAGCAAGTTTAAGGTAAATTGCCCCTCTTATCAAAAGCGAAAGAGAATTCTATGTATGGAACTTTACATATTGAATTCTGCCTACAAATAGAGCTTTTTTTGCATTCAATCCATCCAAAAGAATGGAAATTTTCTTTAAAAGAGTATAAAAATATGCAATAATAAGTTTTTTTTTGAAATTATATGGATGCCCAGATAAATGATAGAAACTTTCATGAGATTATCAAAAGACACTGGAAATGTCAAATTTTGCACCAAATAGATAGTTTTATTTTTTACTTATTAAACTATCACAAGATTTGAGTTGTAAGTAGGATATTGTTAATGGATATCCTTATTTGGTGAAATCCCACTTATCTAGGATGAATTAGGTAAAGCAAGATCTACTTATGTTTATTAGCAATAATTTTTGTAATGATCATAAAAAGCATTTTGCATGGTGATGTATGCCAATAGTCCAGAGATATTACTTGTATGAGGAGTATTAGCAATTAAAGAATTTACCATGGCTCTAACCATCATATGAAGGTGGTTGTTTCTGAAGAAGTATTTTATAGCTTGACAGACTTGTTCCCCATGTATATCCCAAGGTTGAATAAAATTCAAAAGTGAATACTTTAGGTTCGGGGAAAAAAATTATTGCTAATAATACAACCCTTTTTAATCTCATAATCGATAATAACAGTAGTTGTAAAGGATGCTAGATATGGGTGAAGGGTTTTTCCAGGTGGAATAGGGATAGCTGAATATGTTTAGGTGTATTCAAAAGTTTTTTAAACTTTTATGCTCTCAATAATATCTTTCGTAGATGTAATGTTCCATGGGAGAAAATATTACTTTAATACAATTGTAATTCCTCTTAGTGTTGATTTTTTCACATAAGAATTTTAAATCATCCTTATAATTAGTAAGCCATTTAATTTTAGATATTTGAGAATTCTATGAATACTAAGAGTAGGAGATGACAACATGTTCCAATAAAGCATTAGATTTAACATTAAGGATAAGATTTGTGGGGTCATTGTTAAGCCTTTAGAGGCATGCTAACTGCATGTGCTCAAGCTCATGAGTAGTACATTAGATGATTTGAAGATGTCCATGGTTAAGCTTTATTGATGGATTTTAACTTATTGATCTTTTGTTAGGATCTTGTCAAAATTTTTGATAGGATTGAAGTTTGGATTGAAATCTAGATTAAAGTTTGAATTGTGGTATGGATTGAGGTCTGGATTGAGTTCTGGATTAAAGTTTATATTAAAGACTAGATTGAAGTCTGGATTGAAGTCTGGATTGAGGTCTTGGTTGAGATCTGGATTAGGGTTTAGATTGAATTATGGATTGAAGTATGGATTGAAGATTAGATTAAAGTCTGAATTAAAGTCTAGATTCAGGTCTGGGTTGAGGTCTGGATTAAAATCTAGATTGAGGTCTAAATTGATTGAAAACTGAGTGAGTGTCAATTGCTAGATCAACAAACAGGAATTTGGACAGGTCTTGATGGCTTCATATAAAAATAAAGTCAATAAATTGACCTTCAATATGTTGTACTACATATATTAGCATTATTTGTTGACCGAATAGCAAGGTCAAATTTAGAATTTTGATTCCAAGGAAATGAAATTTCTCACCTTAGATTATTAAGATTGAATTGACATTAGGGTAGTGCCACGAAGGGAGTACTCTACCACTAGTGGGTCTAATCATAAGGGAAGAAAGCATTCCGACTCATACCTAACCTTAAGAAAAAAAGGTTTGATTCTAGAATTGAAATTAAAATTTGGATGGTGCCATAAAGGGCATTATACATCACTAAGAAGTCAAATCCTAAGGTAAGAACACATGATGACTCACATCTAACCTTAAGGAGAAGAAATCTGGATGATTGTGTGGGAAGGAAATATTGCTTCCCACAAAGGATCAGATCTGTAATTTTAAACTAAGATAGAATCACAAAGGGCATTCTATCACTAGGATATCTAATACTAAGGTAAGGAAGCATGATGACTCACATCTAACCTTAAGAAAAAAAATAAGATAATCATATAGAAAGGAAGCATCGCTACCCACAAAGGATCGGATCTAAAATTTAAAACTAGGATGGTGCCACAAAAGGGCATTATCCATTACGAGGATGTCTAATCCTAAGGAAAGAAAGCATGATGACTCACATCTACCTTAAGGAAAAGAAAACTGGATAATCATGTGGGAAGGAAACATTGCTTCTCACAATGGATCATATCTTGAATTTGAAGTTAGGATGGTGCCATAGAGGGCGTTATCCATCATTAGTTGATGGTCATGTGGGGATGAAGCTTGCTCACCATAGAGGAGTAGATCTTAATTAAAAGTAAGATGGTGCCACAAATGGCATTCTCCATCACTAGTGGATCTTGTCCTATGGAAAGGAAGCACGGGGACCCACAACTAACCTTAATGAAAATACAACAAGATACTAGAATTGGAGATTTTGAATTTGGAGAAATTTTGAATTTGATTTGATTTTTTATTTATAATTTGTAGAGTTTTGAATTTGAAGAATTTTTTTATGTTAAATTTGATACTCATATGGCATAATAATTCTCAAAGAACCTTCCCAATGTAAGAAAACATCATGTGACATCCTTATAACATATTAATAGGTATGAACCTCCCTCATAGATTGTCTCTATGATCAACGATCCAGTCAACATTAATTCAAACTTTCCATCATTTTGTGTTTGATTAAAATAGGTCTCCGACGAACTAAAACCAAGTCTCCTACTTGGAAAGTTCTAAGGTAAAATAATTTATCTCGACCTTGAATCATTCGTGACTTATATATTAAATTGTTTATCCCTACCACTAAATCTATGTGCAAAAAGGACGAAAATGATGAATCAAGCAGCGTACGGGTTGGTGCGACACATCACTTAAATGGTCAAAATACCTCTAAATGCCAAACCTACAGCGGCATTTCAATCATAATATCAAATTCTGCTAGGTCAAGGCCCCTCGCAGTCAAGTCAAATGGGATCGATCAAAAGGGATGACCAACACTCAAAGATAAAATATGATGTATGCCAGACGATGTACAATCATAAAATGGACTTTGTCGTTGTGTCTGAAATGTTGTCAACCTTTAGAATATACATTTTATTTGATTGACGGGGTCCGATCAAGGTGGTGGCATGCATCCCAAGGTGAAAGCACACATATCAAAGAGAATAGGCCTTGATGCTATCCAAACAAAGTCCAATCACGAAACGTACTACGTCATTGCGATTAGAATATCGACGATACCCTAAATGCACTATCAATTCATCTAATTATGACTGCTTAGTGAATTCAACACCTTAAACAAGGTAGTTGACATGCAAATCGAGGAATAATACACAAATCGAGACTATTTTGAGTTTATTAATATATCTCTATCTTTTTTTTTAATTAAAGTAATGGCTATGTATCATCATCAATATGGTCTTTGATTTAATAAAATCTTAATAAAACAAGATTGCTAAATAGAGAAATAAAATCAGAAACATTAAATTTTGATTAATAACTTAGCTTGTGATGTCGAAGTCAATCCATATGTGAAGACTCCTCTTACAGCAACTACCACTTTCACGCTGTTAAAAACGAGAGCTTCGCTCTCATTCATTTCCTTTCACGATCACAAGCAGAGCAGCTCAAGCCTCCTTTCATAAGTCCTCAAACCACGAGCCCTCTCTCATTCATTCCTTCTACATGTGAGAGCACCAATATCGCAAGCCTCCCTGATCCCTTCAGCCCTTATCTAACATCTAACGTAAGCCCAAGTTGTGAAGTTGTTTGTTCCTGGTGGATTTCACAAAGATCCCATAGCTCCTATTTGATTCGATCGAGATCCCACTGCTTCCTCCGATCTCCATACTACAAGAAGGCCGCTCACTTCCCAACCTCCTCCCTCTAGTCAGAGGTCCACATAATCCCGTCGAAACTCCACAACCGAAGTTGAATCTCCCCATTTGCATGTAGAAGCCAAAAAATATCCATAAGGACTTGGAGAAATGAACAGGGGACCACACTTGAACTTGAACTTGAACCGACATTGAATTAAAAATGAGCTACAATGAACTTAACTCAAACTTGAACTCGATTGAACATAATGGACTCAAGCGAATAGGAACTGGATTTGAACTTACAAATGATCCATAAAAAGCTTGAATTTGAATACAATGTAAATGATGAAACTTATGAGCTGAACTACAGAATACTAGACTAAACAATTCACAAAGAAATGCAAACCATGATGTTGCAACTCAAGCCTATAAGTTTATGCTTTTGATAATAACAAATACTGTGGCTCACTTTCTGTTGTCTACTTGTATTTGCAATATATTTTTCTTTCTGTGTTTACTAACATTTCAGGATTACAGTGCATCTTACAAGACTCAAGTTTTGACGAAACTTGTTTTATTTGTAATTTTCATTAATGTAGTTTTTGGTTTATAAGGTGCTTGCTTGCTTGTAAACTTGCTCACTTATTTCTATTTTAGAGTTATCTATTTTTTTCTCACATCATCCGGGATGATCCCAATTAGGGCAACCTGGTTAAGGCAGCCGTCATTAAGCACATCATCCTGGATGATATTTCTATCAGCCAGGACGATAGGATCAAATTAGAAAGAATCAGCTGCCAGATCTATTTAGATATTCTTTATTTTTGGACATCGTCCAGGACATCAGCCTGGATGATGAAGTACAATTATGCATAAATTAATATGATAATTAAGGAAAGTAATTAAGGTTTGATTGCAAGATCACATCGTGCGGGATGATCGCAGGATCATCCGGGACGATCGCTTGGATGATTGACATCGGCCAGCTTCTATTCAAGGTGATGTTCAGGATGAATTTTCTCAGATTTGAACTAATTGTACAGGTCGATATTGTATCGGCCTGGATGATATGACCAAAAATTCTCTGATCATCCCAAACTAACCGGGCCGATTGAGCAAAATTTATGTTGATCTGCCAGGACTATATTCATATCAGCCTGGACGATAAAGTCGGCAAGCTGCAATTAATGATCTTATTTTGAGTTCTTCTATTTAATCTTTGATAAGGCACTTAGTAAGTATCTTTGACAGCTACTAAAGCTTCATTCTTCTAAAGGAAACTTGAAGAGAGAGCTTGAAAGGGAAAGAGGAAAGGGTGGAGTTTGAGAGAGGAAGAAGATCCTTAGAGGGGCTTTCAAGGGAGTGTGGAGCGTGTTCCACACGGTTGCTCCAGCGAGCTTGAACCTTAGTACTATCAGATTCAAGGCTTGTCTTGAGGGAAGTTTTGGGAAGAAGAAGATCTCTTTGGTCTCAAAGGACCCGGCTACTCTACCGCACCGGAGAAGGTAGAAGTGATTTTGTAAGGGCTTCTCTGCCTAACTGTGGGGGATAAAAGAGAGACATTGAGCTTAGAGCAATACTCAGAGGGTGCCTCTGAGGACTAGACGTACGTGAAGGTTTTACCAAACTACTATAAGTCTGATGTGTTCTTTCTTATTATTGCTTCCGCATTAATTTCCACACTTTGATTTCTGTAGTGAATCTTGGTTTTTGTTTTTAATTGTGAAAGATTTTTTAAAATACTAATTCACCTCTCTCTTGGTTAGCCTTAGGACTAGTTCATAAGGGCTTAACTGTTAAGATAGTTGCTATTTTCATGCTTTATATTTTTGCAACTTATATAGTTTTGATGATTCCAAACATTATTGTTCAAATGTGTAGTTATATCCTAACAATTTTAAAAGATTTGTATTTGCTCTTGTGTGTACTAACATTTCAGGAAAAACGAACTCCAGACTACGAAGACTTCAAATCAAATTCAGAATGAGATACTTTGTAAAATTTGAAGTTTGCATTTCTTTGAAATTAAATTGAAAGGGAGTGATTGTAATTGAGTGAATAAAAACATACACACACATAAGGAGATCATAAAAAATTTATACTAATCGTACTGGACGATATTCGTTCGTACGGGACGATCAGACAATTATCTCCTATTGAGCACATAAAATGAATAGGAACTTGCTGAAAAATTTTTCTAAGTCATTTTCGTCCAAGACGAATTTTACAATCGTCCAGGACGATCTGGTCTCTGTAAAATTTTCGTCCAGACGAAATTAAATTATCGTCAATGGCGATGGGTCCTCTGTAAAATTTTAGTCCAGACGAAATTAATAATCGTCCAGGACGATCTGGTCTCTGGAAAATTTTCGTCCAGACGAAATTAAATTATCGTCCATAGTGATTGGTCCTCTGGAAAATTTTCGTCCAGACGAAATAAATAATCGTCCAGGACGATCGGTCTTCTGTAAAATTTTCGTCCAGATGAATAAATTTTCGTCCAAACGATTAACCGACTTAGAGCAGTTTTTAGTAGTTTCTAGAACCGACCTAGAAATAATCGTTCGTACCGAACGAACTTTGTTCGTACGGGACAATCAGCTTGTACGAAAATATTTCGTACACATATACAAATGGGGTCGTTTCAAATCGTTTAAGTAAAATCGTCCAGGATGATCCACGATCGTACGGGACGATCCACTGCTACATAATTGAATACTTGCAGTTTTTGGGCGGTTTTTCTTGTCTTTTGTATAAATAGTCCAAATTAGACTGCCACCCAATCTTTTTGTCATTTGATCTTCGTGCCTCTTGAGAGAATAGCCAAGGAGAGAGTGGAAGAGAGCATTCAAAGGAGGATTCCTACTATTGGAGCAAGAAGGCTTCACTTGGATTTCAAAGGTAAGAATCTCTACTTGTGAATTGGGATTACTTCACTCTTTTCCTTCTTCCTTCTAGATTCTTGTGAGAAGATCAGTCAAGGAGATCCGGTTCGCTGCCGACACTTGGAAAGTGTGAATAGCCGAAGGGTTCGCTACCTACACTTGGAGAGTGTGAATAGCTGAAGGGTTCGCTGCCTACACTTGGAGAGTGTGAATAGCCGAAGGGTTCGCTGCCTACATTTGGAGAGTGTGAATAGCCGAAAGGTTCTCTGCCTATACTTGGAAAGTGTGAACAGCCGAAGGGTTCTCTGCCCACACTAGGAGAGTGTGAAAGGAAGATCGGTTCTCTGCCAACACTAGGGATTGTGTAAAAGGACGACGGTTCTCTGCCGCACCGGGGAGTGGTGAAAAGAGTGTGTTGTAAAGGCTTCTCCGCCTTACTGTGGGTGCAAAAGGAGAGTCACTATTGGTATTAGTGCAATACTCAGAGGGTGCCTCTAGGGAGTGGATGTAGGTCTGATTTTAGACCGAACCACTATAAATCTGGTGTCATTTACTTTATTATTTTTACGTTTTCGCATTTTAATTTTTAGTATTAAAAACTCTGTGGTTGAAAAACTTTTTCTACAAAACTTAAAAGAAACAATTTCTATTTCGGTTTAACCTAATTTTAAAAGAGGGATTAAAATTTTTAAACTATCAATTCACCCCCCTCTTGGTAGCCTTTGGGACATTAACTTAGGCTTAACAACCTAATTACTAGACTCAACAAGTGGTATCAGAGCTTCGTTTCACAATCATAAGTTTGAACTACTTTTTGATTAACGTAGATGGCTACTTTCGGAAACCGAAACACACCTGAGGGTTACTCTATCACTAGACCTCCACTGTTTGACAATATTCCTTTTCATTTTTGGAAAACACGCATGTCTACTTTCTTACAGTCACTTGATTATCGCATGTGGATGCTAGTCCAGAATGGCTACACAAAACCAACTAGATTAGTTAATGGAGTTATGGTAGAAATACCTTTTTTAGATTGGACAATAGAAGAACGTGACTTAGCACAATTAAATGCTAAATGTCTAAATAGTTTCTTTTGTGCTTTAAAATCTGAAGACTACATGCGGGTTTCTACTTGTAAAAGTGGAAATGACATATGGGATAGACTTTGTATAACTTATGAAGGGACAAATGAGGTTAAGCAATCAAGACTCAATATCTTGTTATATGACTATAAATTATTTCGCATGAAACCTAATGAATCTATCTCTGACATGTATACAAGATTCACACAAATTGTCACTTCTTTGCATGCACTTGGTAGGGAATTAATAAATGCTGAAATGGTCAATAAAATTCTTCGATGTTTATCTACTGCTTATGATGCTAAAATTACTGTAATTACAGAGTCTAAAGATCTAAACATATACTCTATTGACAATCTTCTTGGCTCACTCATTGCTTATGAGCAAGGAGTAAGTCAAAGAAAGATTGATGCAGGTGAACCACGAAAGGAGAAAAATATTGCACTAAAGGTGGAAGAGTCAGAAAGTGAACACTCAAAACCTGAGGATGAAGATGATATTGCACTGATGACTAGACAATTCAGAAGCTTTTTAAGAAGGAAGCAGAAGAGATGTCAGCAATGGAACAGAGGTAAGTTTAATAGAAATGGCAAGGTTTCTAGTGAAGTAATTTGTTATGAATGCAGGAAATCAGGTCATATCAAGACTGAATGCCCAAAACTCAAAGCCACTCCTAGCAAGGAGAAGGTAGAAGACAAACCAATGGTAAAGAAGGGCAAGAAGAAGTTTCAAAGAGCATTCTGGGCAAACTCATCTTCAGACTCATCTGAGACTGAAAAAGAAGAAGAAGTCACTAATCTTTGCTTGATGGCAGACAATGTAAATCATTCAGATCAAGAAGAGGTATGTGACTTAACCTATGATGAATTATTTGAAGTTTCTGAACACATGCATGATGCATATAGGAAAATGAAAAAGATGCATGCTAGTGTAAGCCTAGAACTGGAAGAACTCAAGAAGGAACATGAAATCCTTAGGAAAGATCATGCTTTAATAGATGACAACCACATGAAACTACTTGATGAATATAATGAATTGAATAAAAATTTTAAAAACTTAAAAACATCCTATGCTGAACTTGAAAAAGAATTTAAGAATTTTAAGGATGAATCTGAGAGCAAAGCATATAGAATCAATTATACCAATCAAATCTTGAAAGATATGAATTCATTTTACAAACTCACAATAAGAGCTCTCGAGGATAATAGGAATCTCTCTAAACTTGAAGATTTTACAAATCCTAAATATTATCCTAAATTCATGAAATCCCTTAGAAGACAATCACATGGAAGAAAACTTAGGAATATTTATCCTAATGTTAAATGTAATAATTATGGATTTTTTGGTCATATAGCACACACCTGTACCTTGATGATGAAATCTAATTTGGTGTGGAGACCTAAGATGCATAAACCTAGACATATCATATATGCATCTGATTATAAATTACTAAAAGGTGAACCCAAACTTATTTGGGTTCCCAGGTCTAACATTTGAGAGTTTTGCAGGAATGCTCTCACACAAGACCTCGTGGGAGCATATGGTACCTGGACAGCGGATGTTCAAAGCATATGACTAGAGATACTGCTCAATTCATAACGCTGGAAGCCAGAAATGGAGGCAAGGTTACACTTGGAGATAATACCACAAAGAAAGTGGTTGGATCAAGTATGATTGGAAATTTCAAAAACTTTTTCATAGACAATGTATTATTGGTTGAAGGCTTAAAACATAATATGTTAAGTATAAGTCAGCTATGTGATAAGAGCTATAATGTGAAATTTTTTCTTACTAGCTGCATATTAAGCCTAAATGGGAAAGAAATTTTTAATGAAAAAAGGGTAAACAATGTTTACATGCTAGATTTGAATTCTATTCAATCTCCTACTGCTTTTTATTTAAAAACTGTTTCTGATGAATCATGGCTTTGACATAGGAGACTTTGTCATTCTAGTATGAAAAATCTTAGGAGAATTACCCAAAAGAACTTGATAAGAGGTATACCAAAACTAGACTTTACTAAGGACCATCTTTGTGATGCATGTCAATTAGAAAAACAAGTAAAGTCCTCTTTTAAGTCCAATAAGGATCTTAGGACCAGTAAACCTTTGGAAATACTTCACATGGATCTTTTTGGACCAGTAGGAACTGTAAGTCTAGGAGGGAAGGTATACGGATTTGTTATAGTGGATGATTTCTCAAGATTCACTTGGGTTAGATTTCTTTTTCATAAGAATGAATCATTTGAGGAATTCAAAAATTTTTCAACTTGGATTCAAAGAAAACTAGGATGCGAAATAATTTTTATTCAAAGTGATCTTGGAGGAGAATTTGAAAATGAAAAATTTGAAAATTTTTGTAAGGAAAAAGGAATTGATCACAATTTTTTTGTACCTAGAACCCCTCAACAAAATGGGGTAGTTGAAAGGAAAAACAAAACATTAATAGAAGCCGCCCGAGCAATGTTGGCAGAATACTCACTTCCTAGATATTTTTGGGCTGAGGTGGTTAGCACTGCATGTTATGTTCTGAATAGGGTGAATGTGAGATCAAAATTAAATAAAACACCCTATGAGTTGCTAAAAGGTAGAACACCTAACTTGTCACATTTGCATGTTTTTGGTTGCAAAGTGTTCATACATAACAATGGAAAATCTGTCTTAGAAAAATTTGATCCAAAATCAGATGAAGGAATTTTTGTTGGATATTCAAGTGTTGGAAAATCTTATAGGGTATTCAACAAAAGAACTTTAGTCATTGAAGAAACCACACATGTTGTATTTGATGAATCTGGAAATTTGGAAGAGCCAAATATTGTTGAAGAAGAGATTGATGAAAACTCCCAAAAGATTGATAGATTAAATTTGGAAGAAAATATGGAAGAAAATTTGGAAAGAGAAAACCCCTTGCCTAGAGATTTGAGATTTTTTAAAAACCACCCAAGAGAATTGATAATAGGTGAACCTAGTGAGGGTGTTAGAACTAGGCGTGGATTAAATAAGGAAGTCAATCATTCAGCCTTTCTTTCAACAATAGAATCCACTAATATTGATCAAGCACTTTCTGATGAATTTTGGATATTGGCCATGCAAGAAGAGTTAAATCAATTTGTAAGAAATAAAGTTTGGGAATTAACTACAAGGCCAAAAGATCAAAGTGTTGTTGGAACCAAGTGGGTGTTCAAAAATAAAATGAATGACTCAGGAGTAGTCATTAGAAATAAGGCTAGATTAGTTGCTAAGGGATATAATCAAATTGAAGGAATTGATTTTGAGGAGGCCTTTGCCCCTGTAGCAAGACTTGAAGCAATTAGGGTTTTACTTGCCTTTGCATGTTATAAAGATTTTAAATTATTTCAAATGGATGTCAAAAGTGCCTTTTTGAATGGGATTATTGAAGAAGATGTTTTTGTAGAACAACCTCCAAGATTTGAAAATTCAAAATACCCAAATTATGTGTTTAAATTAAAGAAGGCATTATATGGATTAAAACAGGCACCTAGGGCTTAGTATGAGAGATTGAGCACCTTCCTACTTGAAAGATCTTTTGAAAAAGGAAGTGTGGATACAACTCACTTCTTAAAGAAATTTGGAAAGGAAATACACATTGTTCAAATTTATGTGGATGATATCATCTTTGGATCTTCAAATAAAAATCTTTGTGATGATTTTTCTAATACAATGAGTAGTGAATTTGAAATGAGTCTAATGGGAGATTTAAATTACTTTCTAGGTTTTAGCATCAAGCAACTTGAGGAAGGGACATTTCTTAGTCAAACTAAATATATTAAGGATGTCCTCAAGAAATATGAAATGGACAATGCTAAATCTGTTAGTACACCAATGAGTTCCTCAGTTCAATTGGATAAGGACCTTAAGGGAAAATCTATTGATCAAAAGAAATATGGATGGATTATTGGATCTTTGCTTTACTTGACTGCTAGCCGACCAGATATTATGTTCAGTGTTTGCTTATGTGCTAGATTTCAATCAGATCCAAAAGAATCACATTTGACAGCAGTGAAAAGGATTTTAAGATACTTACTAGGAACTCTAAACTTAGGAATTTGATATCCTAAGTTTAGCTCTTCATTTGAAATTATTGGTTATTCAGATTCTAACTTTGGAGGCTGTAGAGTGGATAGAAAAAGCACTTCTGGAACATGTCAATTCATTGGAAATTCATTAGTTTCTTGGTCCAGTAGAAAACAAAATTCAGTAGCCCTATCTACTGTAGAAGCAGAATATATTGCATTAGGAAGTTGTGTGGCACAAGTACTTTGGTTAAAACAACAGTTGATTGATTTAGGATTATCTATAGGCACTATTCCAATTTATTGTGATAATACTAGTGCTATTTGCATTTCCAAAAATTCTATTCAACATTCTAGAACCAAACACATTAATATAAGGCATCATTTCATAAGGGATCATGTATCCAAGGGAGAAATTGAACTCACACATGTTTCAACTGAAAATCAACTTGCAGATATTTTTACAAAACCTTTAGCCTTTGATACCTTCAGTACATTAAGAACAAGGCTTGGTGTTATTGATTTGAATGCTTAAATAAAAATGTTTTTGCAACATTGATATTTATGTTTTCTCAGTTATTTGTCTTTGATTTTTGTTTTGATTTTTGTGATTTTTTTGAGTGTTTTGAATGAGTTTATTTTGGAGTTTATGTTTTGTCTTTGTTTTCTGTGTTTTAAATGTTTTGTTTGATTTTCTTCAATTAAAATTCAAAAAATTCAAAAATTGGTAGAAATCATCCGGGACGAATTATTTTCGTACTGGACGTTGTGTGGAAAATTCAGTTTACATGAATTTTAACCGTTTTGAGAGCAGTTTTAATGAAGTTCGTCTGTACGATCTTATAATCGTCCAGGACGAAATTTTTTTTCTCTCGAACGTCAGGACGATTGAATGCAGCGGTTGAGTGGATAAGGCAGTTTTAATTGTGAAGTTCATCCGTACGAACTTTTGGTTCGTCCAGACGAACAGACGTCATTTTATTGTAGGGGACGATTTTCAACAGACATTAAAACGAATTAACTTTTTGATCGTCTGTACGAAAAATTTTCATCTGTACGATCGATCAAGTCAAAAAGCCTGTACGAAGGGACGCATCGTAAATTGTGTTGATTACGAAAAGCCGTTACATTTTGGACGAATTGGATCATCTGTACGAAATGTTTTTCGTCCAGACGAACGATAATTTTCGTCCAGGACGAACATATCATTTTTCTTTAAATATGAAGGTTTTCTAACTCAACAATCACATCTCCAAACTTCATTTTCAATCCCTTTCTACATCAAATCGACAATGGCCTCCTCAAGCAAAAAACAAAAGGTGTTGGCAAAGAAACCCCACATGAATGCCTCTAAGAACTTCCTGTCAAAAGCAAATGAGGAATCCTTTCCTCATTTTGCGTCTGCCAAAATCACTCCCTCTCGCATTTTAATTCAAAGCGAGATACACTTTAAGGTAATGCATCTTTTTGCCTCCACCCAATTTCAATTCATTCTTTCTCTCGTCCACTTTTACAACAAACAAACCTTTCACTATTTCCTAGTGAACATGAGTTTTAATTCCGACCACTCCTCCATAAGTTCTTATATTTTCAAGTAAAAAGTTGAAATCACCAAGCACGACATTGGTGCCTTTTTGAACTTAAGAACTGAAGGATATAGAGCCCACACCCTAATGACATAAACCTCTTTCAAATGGGATGATGTCAATAGGGTAATTAGACAAAGTAGTCTTAACTATTATGTCGCTAGAGTCTCCGGTATGATCAAAAATGCCCGAATCATCCAGCATATCCTTCGATCTTCAATCATTCCTAAAGATGGTGATAGGATTAGTATTACCCCTCTCCTTTCTGTTCTAACCTTTTTGATTATAGAATGTCATCCTATTGACGAAGCCCAACTTATCATAGATCATATCTATGGGCTTTCAAAAATAGGACATGCAGAATAGAAGAGAAAAAGGAACATCTCATTAGGACACTTAATTATATACCTTTTGGAAAAGAAATACAACTTAGTGCATCCTGATGATGAATACGAAGAGCCAGTATACTATAATGATGCTTCCTTCAGATTGCTTTTCAAGGAGGAAAAAGGAAAAGCACATGCCAGTGCTTCAGAAGAAGAAGAAGAAGGAGAGCAAACTTTTGCACCTCAGTCAGATTATCAGAATCTGATTAAAAAATTTGATAGACTTGAGACTCATGTTGATCAAAGATTTGATCAACTTGATGCTCAACTTATGTAACAACAACAAGACATTGGTAGCATCAGAAATGAAGTACATGAAATCAATACCAATGTAATGTTGATGACCTCCTACTTCAACTTTTTTGGTGGCATTCCTCCTCCTCCTCCAGAAGAATAGAGAATGAAAGATGATTTTGTTTTTGTTGTACTTGTGTTTGTGTTTGTTGTGTTAGTGTTTATTTTAGCATTTGTCTTAGTTATGCTTGTTTATGTTTGTTATTTTTTTATTGTTGTTTTGATATTATGAAATGATCATGTAATCTTTCTCATTAATATCAAAATATGTTATAGTTGATTTATTTATGGTTTGCTTTTGGAATGTACTTAATTTTTATGAATTTTATTAGTCTTATTTAATCTTAATTGTGCTTAAATTAGATTGTGATTTGAGATTAATTACATTAAAAAATCTAGTCTATCTAAATTTAAACTTTGTTTATAACTTGTTTTAAGTAGAATTTTAAATTCATGTCTATTCATTTAGACTACATAAAAGTTAATATTATTATTGCAATTTAGAAGTTTATTTATTTTATATTTCTTTGCTCAAATGATATTTATGCACTTAGAAAAATTTGAAATTTTAGATTATTGATTTTGGAAAGAATTGGTTTCAATTACTCTTGAAAATTGTACAAAAAGTACAAAATCAAAAAGAATGCGCAAAGGTTTGCAAATATATAAAAGAGGCACAAAATTAGCCCAATGTCAAAAGATGCACAAAAATGTGCCCAAAATTTGAAAAAGATGCGCAAAGTGCCACATGTGGTAATTCTCTTCTTTCCAATTTCTTTCAATCTCTTTATTCAAATTGATCTTATATTCATTTATATTCTATTAAACTTTGAAATATAGAATTTTTATTCATCTCTCTTGTAATGATTTTCTATATTCGAATTTCTAAATTGAATCATATTTTTGATAAATTCTTCTTACTTACAATGTTATATCACTTCTTAAATTCTATGAATTTCTATGATTTACCTAATGTCATTAGTTTTAGATTGCATACCTTATACCAATCACCATTTAGATTAAATTTTCAAATGAATTTCATATAATTACTTACATTTCTCGTCTATTTCTTCTTCACTTTTTGTTGTTGTCAAAAAGGGGGAGAAATTATTGTGTTTGTATGTTTTGTTTGTGGTCTTGTAATATTTTATGAAAAACAAAATTTTTTTTCTATGGTTCAAAATGCCTCCTTATTTTCATATATACATCAATTCAGGGGGAGTTTAGGAGAATTGTTTAAATTGAAACAATACAAACAATAATTGTTTTGCCATCATCAAAAAGGGGGAGATTGTTAAGATAGTTGCTATTTGCATGCTTTATATTTTTGCAACTTATGTAGTTTTGATGATTCCAAACATTATTGTTCAAATGTGTAGTTATATCCTAACAATTTTAGAAGATTTGTATTTGCTCTTGTGTGTACTAATATTTCAGGAAAAATGAACTCCAGACTACGAAGACTTCAAATCAAATTCAAAATGAGATACTTTGTAAAATTTGAAGTTTGCATTTCTTTGAAATTAAATTGAAAGGGAGTGATTGTAATTGAGTGAATAAAAACATACACACACATAAGGAGATCATAAAAAATTTATACTGATCGTACTGGACGATATTTGTTCGTACGGGACGATAAGACAGTTATCTCCTATTGAGCACATAAAACGAATAGGAACTTGCTCAAAAATTTTTCTAAGTCATTTTCATCCAGGACGAATTTTACAATCATCCAGGATGATCTGGTCTCTATAAAATTTTTGTCCAGATGAAATTAAATTATCGTCAACGGCGATCGGTCCTCTGTAAAATTTTCGTCCAGAAGAAATTAATAATCGTCCAGGACGATCTGGTCTCTGGAAAATTTTCGTCCAGACGAAATTAAATTATTGTCCATGGCGATTGGTCCTCTGGAAAATTTTCGTCCAGACGAAATAAATAATCATCCAGGACGATCGGTCTTCTGTAAAATTTTCGTCCAGACGAATAAATTTTCGTCCAAACGATTAACTGAGTTAGAACAGTTTTCAGCAGTTTCTAGAACCGACCTAGTAATAACCGTTCGTACTGGACGAACTTTGTTCGTACGGGACGATCAGCTTGTACGAAAATATTTCATACACATATACAAATGGGGTCATTTCAAATCATTTAAGTAAAATCATCCAAGACGATCCACGATCATACGGGACGATCCACTGCTTACAGAATTGAATACTTGCAGTTTTTGAGCGATTTTTCTTGTTTTTGTATAAATAGTCCAAATTAGACTGCCACCCAATCTTTTTGTCATTTGATCTTCGTGCCTCTTGAGAGAATAGCCAAAGAGAGAGTGGAAGAGAGCATTCAAAAGAGGATTCCTACTATTAGAGCAAGAAGGCTTCACTTGGATTTCAAAGGTAAGAATCTCTACTTGTGAATTGGGATTACTTCACTCTTTTCCTTCTTCCTTCTAGATTCTTGTGAGAAGATCAGTCAAGGATTTCTGGTTCGCTGCCGACACTTGGAAAGTGTGAATAGCCGAAGGGTTCGCTACCTACACTTGGAGAGTGTGAATAGCTGAAGGGTTCGCTGCCTACACTTGGAGAGTGTGAATAGCCGAAGGGTTCGCTGCCTACACTTGGAGAGTGTAAATAGCCAAAAGGTTCTCTGCATACACTTGGAAAGTGTGAACAGCCGAAGGGTTCTCTGCCCACACTAGGAGAGTGTGAAAGGAAGATTGGTTCTCTGCCAACACTAGGGATTGTGTAAAAGGACGACGGTTCTCTGCCGCACCGGGGAGTGGTGAAAAGAGTGTGTTGTAAAGGCTTCTCCGCCTTACTGTGGGTGCAAAAGGAGAGTCACTATTGGTATTAGTGCAATACTCAGAGGGTGCCTCTGGGGAGTGGATGTAGGTCTGGTTTTAGACCGAACCACTATAAATCTGGTGTCATTTACTTTACTATTTTTACGTTTTCCCATTTTAATTTTTAGTATTAAAAACTTTGTGGTTGAAAAACTTTTTCTACAAAACTTAAAAGAAACAATTTCTATTTCGGTTTAACCTAATTTTAAAAGAGGGATTAAAATTTTTAAACTACCAATTCACCCCCCTCTTGGTAGCCTTTGGGACATTAACTTAGGCTTAACAACCTAATTACTAGACTCAACATTAACATCCCTAATAAATTTTCAAGTGGTCTCAGAGCAGGATTCATAAAATATAGTTTTTGAGAACTTTTGAATTTTGATCAATGACTAATTTTTATAATCGTAATATCGCGAAAGATTATTCAATCACCAGGCCACCATTATTTGAAAATATTACTTTTGATTTTTGAAAAATTTGGATGTCTACCAATTGATTTTCGAATATGGCAAATGATTTTAACTGGTTATTCTATAACATCACATATTTTTGATGGAATTAAAACTGATATTCCTTTTAATCAATGGAGTAGAGAAGAAAAAATCAATGCTCAATTGAATGCAAAATCACTAAATTAGTTTTTCTGTACTTTAAATTCTGATGATTTTATGTTTGTATCCACGTGCTCTACTGGCAAGAAAATTTAGGATAAATTACACATTATATATGAAGGCACTACTGAAATCAAGCATTCCAGATTGAATATTTTAATGCATGATTATGAATTATTTTGCATTAAATCTTATGAGACTATCTTAGACATGTATACAAGATTTATTCAAATTTTAACATCATTACATGCTTTAGATAAGGAATTTTCAAACTTTGAAAAAGTCAATAAAATTCTACATTGTTCACTTGACAAATTTGATGCCAAAGTTGCTTCTATTTGTGAATAAAAAAATGAATGAATATTCTATTGATAATTTGATTGGCTCACTCATTTCCTATGAGCAAAGTTTGGGTCAAAAACTTTTGGATGCAGGTGAAATGATAGTACTAAATACTGAAGACATGGAGAAAAGTGGCTTAGTTGGTGATAAAAGCGATGACTTATCAGGCAAATTAGAAAGCTCACTAAAATATAAGCATCGGCAAAAGTGGAATAAAGGTAAAAATGATAAGAATGTTAAGATTACTTCTGACATTATTTACTTTGGATGTAGGAAATCTGGACATGAAAAATCAGTGCCCTAATTTGAGAACTCTTCCTGCAAAAGAAAAGGGTAAAGCTAAACAAATTATAAAAATGAAAAATAATGAAAGCAAAAAATCTCCTAGACAGACCTAGCTTCTGAATCTTCAAATTAGGAGTAAGATGATGTTTAAATCATTATTTGTGTGCTTTATTTTTCTGTGTTTACATGTTTTGTTCGTTTTTGTGTACTTTTTATATTTTTTTGGATTTATTCTTTTTTATATTTTCAAAATCTTCATCATATTTTAAATTGGATTTTGAAACTGAACCTTTTTTCATCTCCCTACATTTTATCTATCACATAGGAATCTTTTGCAAGTTGTTGAATCCACCTCATTATTTTCTTAATCATGTAGTTCATTTTGTCAATAGTATAGGTCTGCTTTAGTTTTTAAAATTTATAAAGGTAGCATATTTCATAAAAAAGGCCAATGATGTCAAATCAAAAAAGTGGCCAATGATGCCAAATTGAGAAAGATACATTAAGTGTATCAAAAATTAAAAGATGCACAAAGTCGCTATTCAATTGACAAGAGACATAAAATGAGCCCACAAATAGTATGCTTACTTTTTATGTATTACTTAAAGCTTAAGAAAACCCTTGATATTTTCAGTACTTGAGCTTGAAAATCATGATTCCTAATTCACCAATTTTTGCATTGATCTTCTATTAGATATATTTTATGAAAGGAATTTTTGAAAAAAAAAAGTATTTTTTTTTATAATTTGTTCCTTGATTTAGATAATGGATTAAAACGTTTTTGAGCTATTAAAAGAACTTGAGCTTGGATTAATAATTTTTTATTTCTTATCTTTTCTAGATTATGCGTTGTTAATCCATTCCTTACTAAGTTTTTGAATAAAATCAAGAGGTAACTTTCTCATTTTTTAAGCCTTTTTTCGTGCCCCTTCTCTTTTTGATAATATCAAAGGGGGAGAACATACTATTATATTTGTATCTTTTTTTTTTAAATTATTAGAAACAACAAAAAAATTGATTTCCCCTATATTTTAAAGTTTTATTTTAGTAAGAGGGAGATTAGGAGAAAATATTTTTTTACAAATCTAACATGTAATATTTGTCATCATAAAAAAGGGAGAGATTGTTGCAACTCGAGCCTATGAGTTTATACTTTTGATAATAACAAATATTGTGACTCACTTTTTGTTGTCTATCTGTATTTGCAATATATTTTTCTTTTCATGTTTACTAACATTTCAGGATTACAGTGAACCTTACAAGGCTCAAGTTTTGGTAGAACTTATTCTATTTATAATTTTCAATAATGTAGTATTTCATTTGTAAGGGTGCTTGCTTGCTGGTAATCTTGCTCACTTATTTCTGTTTTAGAGTTCTCTATTTTTTGCTCACATCATGCGGGACGATCCCAACATCTTCCTGGATGATCAGCTAAAAACAGAAACCCTAATTAGGGAACTTGGTTAAGGTAGCCATCATTAAGCACATCGTTCTGGATGATATTTCTATCACCCGGGATGGTAGGTTCAAATAAAAAAGAATCAACCACTAGATCTATTTAGGTATTCTTTATTTTTGGACATCGTCCAGGACATCGACATGGACGATGAAGTACAATTATGCCTAAATTAATCTAGAAATTAAGGATAACAATTAAGGTTTGATTACATGATCATATCATCCAGGACGATCACAGGATCATCCGGGACGATCGCTTGGATGATTGACATTGGCCAGCTTCTATTCAGGGCAATATTTGGGATGATTTTCCTCGGATTTAAACTAATCATACATGATGATATTGTATTGGCCTGGATGATATGACTAAAAATTCTCTGATCGTCCAAAATCGACCGGGCTGATTGAGCAAAATTTATGCTGATTGGCCAGGATGATATTCATATCGGTATGGACTATAAAGTCGACAAGTTGCAATTAATGAGCTTGTTTTGAGCTCTTCTATTTAATCTTTTACAATGCACATAGTAAGTGTCTTTGGTATCCATTGAAGCTTTCTTCTTTTGGAGGAAACTTGAAGAGAGAGCTTGAAAGGGAGAGAGGAAAGGGTGGAGTTTGAGAGAGGGAGAAGATCATTGGAGTGGGTTTCAAGGGAGTTTGGAGGGGGTTCCACATGGTTGCTCGGGTGAGCTTTCACCTTAGTACCATCGGATTCAAGGCTTGTCTTGAGGGAAGTTTTGGGAAGAAAAAGATCTCTTTGGTGTCAAATGACCTGGCTACTACGCCGCACTGGGAAGGTGGAAGTGATTTTTTAAGGGCTTCTCTTTCTAGTTGTGGGGGCTAAAGGAGAGACATTAAGTTTAGTGCAATACTCGGAGGGTGCCTTCAAGGAGTGAACGTAAGTCAAGGTTTGACCAAACTATTATAAATCTGGTGTGCTCTTTCTTATTATTGCTTTAGCATTAATTTTCTCACTTTGATTTCTGTGGTGAATCTTGGTTGGTTTTTTTGATTGTGAAATATTTTTTAAAATATCAATTCACCTCTCTCTTGGCTAGCCTTAGGACTAGTTCATAAGGGCTTAACATCCCTAACTAACTTTCACATGTAATAATAAATTATAAAACACAAATGTACAAGCAAGAACTTGTAATGTACAGGCCTTCAACATAAACTTGGAGGTGGAAATTATATAGTAATGAAAATTAAAAGGATTATACAATCTATTGCAAGTAAATATTAATGATGAAAATCCATCATGCAAGTTACGATTTATTCCCAAGGAAGTTGAAAGACTTGAAATGCTCACCATGGATCATGCACAAGCAACATAAAGGTTTTGATGTTCGTATTGATTAACTTATTGACTTGTGAAGAGAGCTCGAAGGAACCAATGAAGAGGGACCCCTTAAAGGGTATATTAATTCATTTGAAAGGAATCTTAATGAAGGAAATAAGACTTTCTACAAGCTTACATGAAGAAGATCACAATGAGCACTATGGATTCCTTACTAACATGAGTAGAGAATATGCTACAGCATACTTACGAGCTCCTATAAATTGTTTGAAGGATTTTTTCATGCATACAATAGCTGACCTATGAGCTAAATGGGTGATGATGGAAATCTTGCATCTTGTACAATTCTCTCATTTACAAATAACAATGAAAGAGCATACAAGCAAATATAATAACTCCCTAATCAGTGTATATGAATAAGTTAATGTTGAATGCAACACATATACACAAAGAAGCATATCATGACATGCCGACGGAAGAAACCAACGTACCATGAGTATAGTGGTTTGATTTATTCAGAAAAACATGATGAATATAGGAGCATGCAATAATTCTTTATACATGCTTGCAATAATATCGTGATAAGTATACATGTTTATCCCTTGCCAGCAGAAGGGTTAAACATATGATTTACATGATAACTCAAGGTATACAATGAAGTGTATGCAAGAAGTTCATTACAATCATAGTAATATATTTGCAAGTGATGATCATCGAGTGGAGGTGGACATTATAGTATTCTAGAATAAAGAATGATCAACATACAAGTGACTAGAACAATCCCTTATGAACATGAGACCGAAGTGCAATGAATAACACTTTGTGTCATACAAGAAGGTACGATAATCCTTAAAAATAATGGGTCTCTTGACAACATGTTCAATGCAATATACAATGAATATTAGGACACTCCTACAATCAGCAATAATCTACTGCTAGGCAAATACATCGACCCCTTTTACAAGTAGAAGCAAATGATATGCAGTGAATGAAAGTACCCATGAGCATTATACAAAAGACCCAAGAAGAATGCCAAATGACTACGTCAAAGACAAGCTTCCACGGACTGCAACCTAAGCAGAATGCCAAATGACTACGTCAAAGACAAGCATCCACGGACCGATATAGATGACCCATAGTACACCCAATCTTTTGTCCACAAGCAATATACAAAGTGACTATATCAAGTGCAAGTGGCTACGGGTTACTGTGGGAAACTCATCGTACAAACACCAAGCCATTTATAAGCATTTACAAATGTATAATAGTAGATTCATTAGTGCTCTACAAGTTACATGCTAAAAGAAACAGGCAGTGCAAAATAGTCTACCTGTATAAAATAAGCAAATTACCATTGTACGATACCACGCCACCGGATCTATAATATCCAATAAGAGGACAGAAGGCATGTACGAGCTTCTAAATAGAATGCTGCATTCAAATGGAAGTTACCCGCACAATAAAGAGGCGTTTACAAATATTTACAAAAAATGTCCCCGCAAATGCACTGTAATATGTATACACATAAATACACTAAAGGGGCATATATAACCAAAGACCAACATGAGCCCCGGTGAACGTGTTGTAGGAACACATGTGATTTATAGGGATGTTGCACAGGTAAATAAATTTGAAGTCGATCATCCTAATCATGTAAATAGGGGTTGAAAAGGTTTAATAAATAATTATAAAATGCCCCCAAACACTCGCATGAGCCCCGATAAGTGTGTTATGGGTATATACGTGACGTTTAGGGATGCTACGTGGGTCAATAAATGAACCATAATTTGAGCCTGATCCTTCTATATAGATAGGTAAGAGTTAACATAGCTCGAATTATCAAACAAATATATGTTCAAGGCATCGACCAGAATATCTATTTTATACATTCATATGAGGCTTTTTAAGGTCTATCATAAAAGAAATTAATCAGCAAAGGAATAAAGCCTACGAAACTCAATCCTCTATTGATAGCTTGACAGAGCCGACAAGGTTCAATCCATAAATATAATTACCTTGTAAATACCCTGACGATGGCTGTGTTGAATGTTTATCCCAACTAGAGGGGTTAACCCCAACCATTTCAAATGCCTCCACACTTTCATAATTCTCACAACATACAAGTATCTTAAAATAACTCCATACACTTTGATGATGATTATTTTGAATGTAGATATCAACCGGAGAGGTTAATTTCAAATATCACCTAAGTGCCCATAAAATTTAAAAGTCCAAAAATCCAAAAAAAAAAATCATTAAAACTTTAAATATTTAAAAATGAAATTAATCATCAAAACCACTTAAAGAAAAATCTATCCACCCTCTATAATAGTTTTTCAGAGTGAACAAATTGAAATTTACTTTAGCTCATATAGAGCTGATGTATAGTCAAAAATATAACTATGATCCATTCTCAAATAATCTCATGCTAGTAAGGATATGATACGTGTCCTCTGACAAGTAATTTTACCACCAAATGGTACCACCGGATAAACGGTTATGACTCGGGGCCCTTTGAATTGAGTGGTTTTTGCCACCAAATTATATCACGAGATAATAGTTTTGGTTAGAGCCAATATGTTCCTTAGTGGCATTAAATCTTTTAGATAGGAATCAATAGGATATGATTTATAGGGCACAAATCCCTTTATTTGCTAAGATGGATTCAAATTTATCCATTTAGGTAAATACCTACCCCAAGTCTATAAGGCACCCTTGGACGAAACAACCCATGGCTGCCGACAAGAATACTTCTATTAGGTTGGGTTGACTACCTCCTCTGACTAAGTAGACCAGGGGCCACGGTGTTCCGGGACGATGGATCCATGGGATCTTGATTGGGTTCATCATTTATTCCCCCACCATCTATTTTAAGTATAAGATGATGGAATTTTTAAATTTTAAATATTAACATTTTTTTTTAATTTCAAATACGCCTACTGCTACTATATGCTAGATAATACATTTATCTACATATTTGATCGATGACTAGCCTTAATCAAATGTTCTCTCTCATTATCAGGAGGGGTAATTAACTATAGGTGATTGAGCCTATACGAAACAAAAACTCATATCATAAAGTCCTCGTAAAATAAGGGTGAAATCTTTGGGTAGTGTCTTATCTACAAACCCATATCCTTCCTAAAATTTTTTGCAAAACTTAATTCTATTAAAACTCCCATAAAAAAGCAGCAGGGGAGGCTGGGGCCAAATTTTTGGAGCCCACAGATTTCTGACGACTCCACTGGGGTTTGGTTTCTCTTTTCATTGTTGGCTAGTTGCCTCAGTACTATCGTAGCAGCTAAATCTACATCACTTTAAATTTTAGTATTTTCAAAAATGACCATTTAATGAATCAGAATTTTAAATATTCTTAAAAATGATTATTCAACCAATTCATTAAGATAATGCATTTCGTAGGATTTTTAAATTTGTTTTATTGCTTGTTAATGAATATCTATTTTTATTTTTTTTATATTATGTGTAAGTCTCTGTATTTTGAAAGTATGGGGTGATGTATCATATTATGATTACTAATACTTACCTTTCATTCATGCAGATGGATCTACAAAATACTCCAATGACTATCCAATTGGGATAAGGAGCTAGGAGCTAACTAGAAAATGCTATCATTGAGACTGGGAATGTTGGTGCTACCATCTAGTTTGGTAGTCTCGACTTCCTTGCTATTATTACAAGGATTGTCGACATTCCTATGAATAGCATGAATACTGAAAAGCATGCAAGGAGACTCTATCCTGCTGGATCTCCTACTTGTCGGACACATCTACCAGCATTATGGATTACTATTACTATTGAAAATCCTCATAAGAGGATTTCTGTATTCAAAAGGCTGTCACAACCTGAGGCCTTAGCCATCAAGAGGATTATGACTGGTGGAAAAGTATTAATAGTGCCTACTAGGGCCATTACTCTTCCAACCGAGTTACCTGCACCTGGGAAGAATAATGCTAAAGCTTTCTCATCTAGAGGAAATTTGACAAGGAGACAGAGAAGGAAGATGAATGTTGAGCTCTGAGCTTAGCAACAACTGGTGCATGTCCACCCATAGAATATGCCTGCTCCAGGACCTGAAGCCAATGTTCCTACCTAGAACAAGTTCACCAACTTAAAATGGGTGAAAATAAATAGCTTGTCTGGCGAGCTAAAGAGGTCTTTTTAGGACCAACAATATGAAGCCCTAGCTCCTCAGAACAAGAAGGGGCCTTAAACACTATCAGCCCAAGTTTGCAAGGTCCTAAAGACTGTAAAGGAGAAGGGGAAGAAGAAAAAGAAGTTCTAATGGCCTTTGGTGATCGAGGCCTGGAGAATCCCACCGAGGGAGCGCATATCCATTGCTATGGAAAGGAAGAAGAGAACACAAGTCCTGTGCAGTGAATATTAGGATGCGACACCTAAACCTCGGGTTCAGGGATCCACCACTGAAAGCACCCGGTAGAATGAAAAGGACATCCACAGGCTAAGGCCTCACAGAGAAGAATGAGAAAAGGAAGGAAAGGAGAAATAAATTTAGGCATGGCATCCGGTGCGGCTCCTCGAAGATCCGCTCCCTTTCACAAATGAGATAAAAAAATGGGTTCCAAAGAAGACCCATGATGACACCATTTTTGATGGTCGACACCATGGAGAATCCTCTGAGGGATCCCGTCGCTCACCGACCCCTCCAAAGAAAGATATGACAGCCTTTCACCACAGACCTCAGGTTGAAGAAATCTTCCTTCTGAATCAAGAACTAGAGAAAGTCTAGTGAGAGAAAGTTTGAGTGTTTTCTAGTGAGAAAAAGGCATTTCAAAATTCCTTCTTCCTATTTTTTTGTGGGAAGTTTGTATGGCAAAGGAGGACCATTGGCGACTGCCGACTATCAACCCTTCTTCTCTCCGTCAAGCTTCAACCAATACACAAGGGGTTCATAGGAAGATTTGGTAATTATAAAGATCAGACGTTGATGCCTGAAGGTAGATCGCATAATGCTCAACCAAGGAGTTTGACTTTATGGATTCGAGAGGGATATCATCCACTAGTGCAACGATTAACATTGGTTGAATGTAAAGGAAAGATGATTGTAGGTAATCACATAACTCCTAAATCTATGCATCCTGGATTGAAGATTTTGAATCTTGGAAAGAATGATTTTGAGGATCCCCTTCTGGTTTAACATTAAAAGTTAATAGATTTATCACTTCTAATGCTTTTGATTCTTTTGAGCATAGAATGAGAAATGATTTTAAGCAAGAGTTTATTTCTTTGGTCCCATCCAAACTTGTAGTGATTAAAAATGCTAGTGATTCTAATAATTGTTCTAAGAACACATATTTGGTGGAGAATAAGGTGAATGTTAAGAATACGTCAAATTCATGGAATGTCAATTAACATTTGAAAGTAAATCCGAACTTTGTGTCTGCTAAAATGTCGAAAGATGGAGTTACGATCAAGCTCAATTTATATTAGGAGATTGTCAAGGCCCAATTATTTAAGAAGTCTTTGGTGGTGAAAGTTTTAGATCATAATGTTCCATTTCCATTATGTTATATGGAATTGAGAAAGCAAACACATTGTGGGTCTCCGAAAGGTTTTTTGCTCATGTGGTTCAAATGCAAAGGGTACGATCACACTATCCCGTAGGACAAAATGGTCGTAGGCCTTTACACCCGACACAAGCAGGCCAATGGAAGAGCAGATGGAGTTATAGATACGATTAGCCATGGAGGATAGCGGCTTTCACCTACTAACCTCGATGGATAATAATATCTATAACCCAAAAGTTCACGAGATTTCCCCTATTCGATACATCAGCTCGAATAGGGTTTATTTGATTGTGGGGATCGATTTCCTACGGGCGCAAGCCCCCATAGTTAATTACATCTTAGACCTCGGTCTAAGAAAACTCTCGATTAAGGACGTTAGATTATCTTATCAAAACTGGGTTTAGTGCAAAGGAATTTGTAGGCTTTCCTAATCAAATGGGAAGATAGGCTCAATTTGGTTTAATCAATCATGCACGGCTCAATCATCATTCAGCCGATCTAAAGGAGAGAAAACTGGAGAAAAAGGAACGACACTGCAACTCAAACATACACAAGGGAAAGTGGGAGGTGGCATCATCTGCGTGACGCAGATGGGTAGGATTTATAGCCTCCGAAAGAAAGGAAGACTTACCCACCAATAAGGCGTATAGTGGTACACTCGTACCACTCACCTTTAGACCCTAAATTTATAAAAGATGTAGTATCGTACATACGATACTAACATCTACGACCTAACTAATGCAATCCTGGACTTATTCTTTGCCTGAAAAAGGAAGCCAGCTAAATCCCTAAGTACAACCAATCGTTCTATATGTATGCAAGATGGGAAGGGTCTATCATAAGGAATCAAGGATTTGCAGTTCAAAAGAGTTAAATCAGGGATTCTACAATATGCAAACGAACATATCTAGCGTTGTTAATGATGCATGAAACAAATGCACGAGTAAGAAAGATCCTTAGGTCCACTAATACAATGCATGTATGTAGGTAAAGTGAATTGTGGAGAAAAATGTGTAAGAACGTATGCATGACATCCAGAGTACAAAAAAAAATAAATAAACAACCTAAGGATATCATTCAGGCAAGATACCCGCACAGACAACCATCCTAGTCATGCCCACTTCGTGTGGGAAAACAATGATGTCCAATGGCACGAATAGGTGGCCTACTCTACAGGCCTAAATGACCCTAATGGTCTTTAAGGATCATAGAAGGTGGGGGCGTATCATACCCAAAATCAGAAAGGCCAAAATCCTAATAGAAAAACAACGATGACCACTTCGTGTGGGAAAGCAACGATGCCAAAGGCACGATAGGTGGCCTACTCTACAGGCCTAAATGACCCTAATGGTCTCTAGGGCTCACAGAAGGGGGAAAGTTTTGACCTATAGGGCCAAAGCTTCGTTAGTGAACTAACCTAAGGCCAGCTACCTAAACATGCTAGAATACCTATTAACAATTTGTGTGTGATTTGTAGCAGTTTCGATATATAATTGAAAATTTGCTTTACAAGTTGCAGAGATTATACCTGATTGTGGCGCTGACACTTACAAGCTTATGAGCAAATGATCCCAAATTGTGGCGCGGCCACTTAAAAGCTTCTAAGCAAATGCTCCCATTTAATTCCCGATCATCAAATTTTGATGTACCTCGCAAGATAAGACAAGAGAGAAATATGCAAATGAGCGTATATGTCATTCAGAAAAGAAATGCAGGTAAATAAAATAATATAACTGACGAAAAATTTAAGAATTGCATTTATAAAGCATGTGTACGTAGTAAATACTGAACAACAGAAGAAAATGTCAATCTAACCTAGGGCTAAAAATCGTGTCCTAACCAAACAAGTCTAAAGTATGTGTAGGTTATGTAGTTTTGGATAGGTACTATGTAGGATGATTTAGTTACAGTCGTTTGCATTTGATTTGTTAAAGGACAAAAGAGAGATTTAAATTGAAGTTTAAATCTTAGTGTTTTAAGATTAATTTTAGAGATTTTATTTTATGATTTGATTGAATATCACCTTTGTTCCACACCGAGGCGTGAGGTTTATTTCACCCTCCTTGGGGCTAACTTAATAGCTTTGTAGGCCTGAATTATCCAGTGATAATCAATTTTTGTTGAATTATTAGTTGGTTATAAATTAGAAAAGAAATATAGATTAGGCGATTTATTAATCAAATTGGTTAATTGATTTTAAAGATTGATCTAATGTTTGATATTTTAAGAGTCTTTTATCCTAATGAATTTTAGCTTAGGTTTGAATCTCCTAATTAAAGTCTACTTCTTTTAAATTTTAGGTTGGTAAGGGGTTTATAATTAGATTATATGAACTTGATTTAGATGTGGTATTTTTAATGGTTATGAAATATTAATTATGGTTAAAATAAAAATTAAGTGTTTTAGTACATTTTAAAGGATTGAATTAGGGTTGATTTCCATTGGTTGATTATTAGTAGATTAAGAGAAACTAAACCTAGGAGAACGTGTCACTAAGTTTATGTTTTGATGTCTCTATCCTATAGGGAGCATACATCCTAAGTCTATGTTATCTAAGACCCGGTCTTTAATTTTTGTCCTTAGGTGTCACTAAAGTTATGGGATAAAAATAAGTTTTTATTTTCTAACCCTTAGGACTTTCGTACATGTGTCACTATGCTTAGAGATTTATGCATGAAAGTACGATAATAAGTAGCAATGCAGTAGAAAGAAAAGAATGAAAATTACAAATAAAAGGAATGTAGGCATTGTTGTTTTGGACACACTTCTTTAAAGTCAAGTGTATCATAAAGCAACATTAACAATGCCCTTTGTTGTCCCCACATTCCAAATAAAGCACTTGATACATTATATGACTCACTTACACGAACCATTCTCCCAAACAAACTTGAAACGACGAGGGAAGCTCAAGTTCCCAAAACCAGAACTAAAACTAGATATCTTTCTACCCCCACATTCTTCCAAACTTACATCTTAGAAGAAAACATTAACGAAAGAGAGACAATCTATGCAAGATAAATCACTTCATCCCAAAGAGAAAGATCTAGAGAAACTTGCTAATACAAATCCACTTTACAAAAAGAAAATCCTAAACCCAAATATAACTTAATGAAATTTGCTTTGGTTTTGAAAAAGCTACATAACACTTTAAATAAATCATCTACCCAAAATCACATAAAACTCCACATAAATCATTTACCAAAATCTTTGACACAAAAGACAATCAAGTGCTTCTCTTTTTTTATTTGGAGTGGGGTATGAAATCCATAAAGCTTTCCAACGAGAAAGTTTTATAAAATCTCTTATCGTAAAGCATTCACGAAACTCAAATCATCCAACCTCTCAACATAAAACTATTTGTAAAATATAATTCACAAAATTCATCAAAAAGCTTTCAAACCATAGAGCCATTCATGAAACCTTTTCAATCTAAGACAAGTCTCCCACGCTACATGCCAACAAATAGATGAAAAGATCTTTTCAAACTTAAACTCACAAATAGCCTTAGTACCAAAAACCATTCTTTAAATAAGAATCTCATTTCAAAGGAAAACCCTTCTCAAGACTAAGCAACGATATCCTTCATAAAAAAAAAACTCTTTTAAATAGCAAATTCATATTCATGGGTCAACAACTCAAACAATTCTTAAGGCATAAGAAACACTTCACAAAGAGCAATCTTCTCTCCAAAAAATGATTTGAAATCAAATACACAAAACCATCATTCATAATTGAAAGAAGGAGAGACAATCCTAATCGTTGACAATGCTCAAATAAACAAGAGAAAGCTTCTCGACTCATAATCATAAGCTTATTTTCATGCCAAACATGTAACGTTTACCAAAGGTTTAGAACCAATTTCACGTTATTAAGAAAAAGATAGGCAAAAGTAGAAAAGAAACATGCTTTCACGACTTAACTCAAACCTATGAGCAACAATGATACAATTCTATTATTAATGTCAACGAGGGATCTCAATATTAGTTACAAGAATTCTTAAAAGTCATAGAAATATAAATCATGCTTCATTTAAATCTTCGCGAGGCATAGAGATATGAATACATTTAGAAAAAAAAACAAATTATAAGCACATTATCTTCCAACATTAGCCAAAATACGCAAGTAGCAATTTTATATGAAATTTATCAATGCTTACGGTTCGACCTCAGAAACAAAATATGAAGAAAGTACACATAATAATGTCATCATATGAATCTTAAGAGAATAAAGAAAACTCAATGCAGCTCAATTTTCTTTTTTATTTAAGAATTCAAATAAAAGATAAAAGAAATAAAAAAAGTCTTTAATGCAAGGATATGTCGCTTATGATACTAATATTCGTGGGAAAGAATAAAGATTGAATCACAATATAGTGACAAGCATCATTCAACATGATAGTCGAACTAACCTGTGACTAATTTCAGCATACAATTTACTTCCATTTTTTTTATTATTCTTCATTTGCTTAAAGAAACGACATCCAAGTATCAGGAAGAAATAAAACAATACCAATATATTACTTCACTCTCATAAGGAGTCCACTTCAAACACTTCCATAAGGAATCTCACTTCATAAGAAACAATCATTAATTTCAACGATAAGGAAATTCAACTTTCTTTTTTTTATACAAGTCATGATAGCATGGAACAAATTCTACAAGACTCACATAGATCACACTATGTAAAAGCTATAAGCACATTTCTATTTAAGATATGTTTAACTGTTTGAGTACATGTGCATCTTATCCCATTCCAACTTGTCTTGCCAAAAACTGTAAATGAAACAAGGCACAAATATCCTTTCTGATGGCACTCTACTTGGGTAAGACTTGCACTATTTCTAAATGGGCAAAAATGCAAACACCTTTCATGCATTCAACAAGTGATGACATAAATTTCATAATCTATAAATGAAATTCTAGGCAATCTATCATGGGATATGAGCCATAAACAAATACAGATTTTGCAAAAAAAAGAAGAAGGCTTCCGACAACATAAATTGCTCAAAAGATGACATGCCCAATTGCTTGAGGCTCACGTCAAAACAAAACTTTTTTTAAAAAAAAAAAATTCTTTCATGGTGAAATCAAAGAAAATAATCATCTTTGCAAGTAATGAATAAGAAAGAACAATAAGAAGAACTTTAATCTCCACAAAATAATGCAAGCAAATTTTCCCTTTTTTTATTCAAACATCATATTTGACTTTACTAACGAGAAGAATATCGCCGACTTATAAAGGAACGCAGAGATATATCATTTTATGATTTTAAGAGTGAAAGCAATTAAATACTATGTGTATACCAAACTCAAGCAGATAATAATGAAGAATTATTCCAGTTAACTTGTCAACTCCATTCTTTCGTCGATTGAACTCAAGCCAAGTAGCTCCTCTTTTTCTTAAATCTTGTCAGCCAAAACAGATCTCAAAGAGACGAGAGGATTAAAACAAGCATAAGAAGAACCATCTGGCAGTGAGATTCGCACTGAACAGATGAAATAGTTCTTAACAAAGATGAAGGAAAACCTTCTCTTTTTATATTTAAATATAAAAGAGAGCCAACATCATTTCATCAAAACATGGGAAGATCAAGAGAAGCATCAAATATTTCTTCATCTTATTGTGGCCACTATTTAGCAAGAGAAAGCATAAATCCAACCAAAGGATATCTCTGCTTCACTAATGCTCCATCTCATTTTTTTTTTAAATCAATCATATACATAAAAAAAAAAAAGAAAGTAAAGAGAGGGGAGGGAAGAAAAATCCGGGAGAAGAAGAAATAAAAGGAGGAGAAGGAGAAATAGAGAAAAAAAAAAAGAAAAAAAATGAAGGAAGAAGAAGGAAAACAGGATTCATAAGGAGAAGAGGTATACCTGTTTGCTTGGAGGAGATAGGTTGGCCAAGACAGGGAGGCGACGGGTACGGCTCTGATTCACACACAAAGAGCGACGGGAGCTGGGCTTCGGTCCTGGGCCGTGCGAAGCCGGGAGGGGAGGAGCTTGGGCATCGGCCTTGGCTAGATTTCGCGAACACCAGGGAGAGCGAGAGAGGGAGGGGGCGACGGGTCTCTGTGAGAATGAGGAATCGAGAGAGAGAGAGAGGGAACCGATCGTTAATGCTTGGGAGAATCGAGAGCTTTGGAGATGATAACGTTGTTTCTTCCTCTCAATCCTGCTTCCAAACACTGAACCGTGCTCTGTCTCACTGCTTCCCGTTGATCGACGACTGCATTCTTCCCAAATGAGCATATCACCAGCCCGAGCACCGCTGTAACGGTAGAGTTAGGATTTGGGGAGATCTGACTGTTGAAGCCATTTCCCCACTTTGCAATCACATTCAAATTTATTATAAAGCAGCCCGAAATTTAATTAGAATTAATTTGGGATGATTTGAGTTAGTCTTGGATGTGGATTTGACTTAAATTAGCTTGATTTAAAATCGGGTTAGGTCCGATCAATTTAATCAAATAGAATTGAACTCAAATTGAAATCGATTCGGATCAAATCGAGCTCAAATTGGGCTCGACGAAGTCCAATCGCTCCGATCGAATGCACTCGAGGGCACTCGAGCGAAAATCGAGGTCAACAAACGGACCCCCAACATATGCGGAGAATAATAAGTGAACCGTATATGTTGGCGTTGACCTTCCTAACTCTAGGAAGATGCAACTCTAGGGTCAAGTAACAGAACGAGATCAAAAGTGAGAGAGGATCAACGAAAGCAGCTCAACTTATCTGCCCAACCAAAGTGGCAGAATAGGAGAAAGAGATCTCATGCTCACACAAGTAGAATTGAAACAAGACCACAAAGAACCATATGGAATTCAACAATCATCCAAAGCACATGTCTAATATGATGCGAGGAGAAGGGAATTCAACAATGGCTTGAAAATCATATCAAATAACAAAGAGTAATAATCAAAGGATATCAATAAGGATGATGAATCAAAGATAAGGAAATCATCTATCTGCCTGACCATATCGCAACAGCAGAGTAGAAGAAGGGATCATATGCTAACACGAGCAGAAATCAAGATGATATCACGAAGAACTTAAGGCAAACACAATAGTGCACTAGAGCAGAAGTCCACAAGAAATACTCTACCATCGTCTAGTGTGTCTGTCGAGATGATAAGAAGAGGAAAAGAACACTCTAATGTCGTCGGGAGCATATGCCGCGGTGATCAGAAGAGGAAAGGAACACTCTACTATCGTCGGGCGCATATGTCACGGCTATCAGAAGAGGAAATGTACACTCTACTATCACTGGCACATATGCCAAAGTGATATGAAGAGGAAAGAACACTCTAATATCATCGGGCGCATATGCCGCGGCGATCAAAAGAGGAAAGGAACACTCTACTATCGTCAGGCACATATGCCGCGGCGATCAGAAGAGGAAAAGAACACTCTACTATCACTGACGCATATGTCAAAGTGATACGAAGAGGAAAGAACACTCTAATATCGTCGGGTGCATATGCAGCGATGATTAGAAGAGGAAAAGTACACTCAATTATCGCCGGGCGCATATGCCGTGACGATAAGAAGAGAAAAGAACACTCAACTATCGTCGGGCGCATATGCCACGGCGATCAGAAGAGGAAAGAACACTCAACTATCGTTGGGCGCATATGCGCGACGATAAGAAGAGGAAAGAACACTCAACTATCGTCGGGCGCATATGCCGCGACGATAAGAAGAGGAAAGGGTGGTGAGGAATGCCTCCCAGGGACTCTGTCGGGCTCTCTCAACCAGAAAAGGGAACTCTACACTCTAATATCATCGGGCGCATATGCCACGACGATAAAAGAGGAAAAGTACACTCTACTACCGTCGGGCGCATATGCCGCGATGATAAGAAGAGGAAAAGTACACTCTACTACCGTCGGGCGCATATGCCACAACGATAAGAAGAGGAAAAGTACACTCTACTATCGTCGGGCACATATGCCGCGACGATAAGAAGAGAAAAAGTACACTCTACTACCGTCGGGTGCATATGCTGCGACGATAAGAAGAGGAAAAGGCTCAACAACCACCCAACCCTTATGTGCGTGGTGCTGTAAGAAAGACAAAGAAGTAATCCATCATCTAAGAAATCCCAAACTTATACTTTATTTACCACATGGTAGAGGACAAATCGTCGTGGTTATGAGTAATTCCAATATAAGTAGAATTTCTTAGGTAAACCGAAATCATGTACAACATGAAATGAACGATCGATATATATCTCTCTAAACAGAGGAACATATAAACGACTGAGTAGAAAGAGTAATGCCATATCAAAAGATCAAGTGAAGTGACGAGGGGACACATCTGTCACTAAAAATAACATTCATCATATCAAACATCAATGATTGCAAAAGGGATCACAGCGGTAACACCCATACTAACTGCTGGGACCCTGTGAGAGGTACAAGCAATGTTTTATGCATCCAAGAAGACTGCTCTTGCAGCTAAGGATAAATTTTCAATAGGGAAATATGTCACTAAAAGAAGTAGCGGATTGACTTTCTACTAGAAGATAAAAAATCCACTAAGAAATGATGTTAACATCTGAAGCAAGATGTACCACATCATGGGTAAGGGAGAACAACATCCCATTATAAGTGAATAATCATAATAGAAGAAATGAATATACATTCATCTCTTAAGCAATCATCAAAATGCTTTAAAGAGAGACAAAGAAGAGAATTTGGAGGGACGTTGGGCTCTTGGAGTGTAGAACCGGGTTCCACTTGTGATAAGGGCAACCGATTCTACTCAACTAAGATTTTCCCTCTCTTTTAACATCATTTTTTTTATTTTCATATTATATTCACAATTATAGATTAACATTTCATACTGTCGAAAATAACACACGATGGAGGGAATGTTTTCCATATTCATGAGTTACTCCTAATATGAAATATCCTCTAATAACTGAAACATCAAGAGAGGGAAATATTATTGGCTTTGATAACCCAGGCCATATTCATCACATGAATGAAACTGGGGAGCACAAATGTTACAACAAAATTTATGGAGAAATTCTCATAATGACAATGGGTCAACTTCACTATATTTGATTAATATAGATCAAGGATGGACCCACTATCGCATTCCATAGAGGCTCAAGTTAGTAGTTTTGATATCACAGACCACACTTGAAGGTGATAAGTGAAACTGGGGAAAGTCAACACTCGAAGGGGACTGAAAAGGAGATTTCATGCTACAACACCAGAGCGATTGGTGGGCATGAATGCAAGTACAAACACCCCTACGACGTATTTACATACAACTACTAAGGATAATCTCATACTTTGCATGACGAACATCACGTGGTAGAGGACAAATCGTCGTGGCCACGGACTGCCGAAAAGTAGAAGAGATCCTTTGGAGTTATATCTATATAGAGGGATATGTACAAGTGCAAGGAAAAGAACAACTATCGTATCATGACCGATAAGAGAAGGAAACTTATATAGGGACATTGGATCAACATCACCACACCTGACTAACACAAGTGGGCATGGACTCAGTATCACCTCCGAAAAATAGATTTCAGTTAGGGACATTGGATCAACATAACCACACCTGACTAACACAGGTTGGCACGGACCTAGTATCACCTATAGAAAGTAGATTTGAATTAGAGACATTGGATCAACATAACCACACCTGAAAAACACAGGTGGGCATGGACCCAGCATCACCTCTCAAAAGGGGGTTTAAATTATTGGTTTTGATATCCTAGACCATATTTGAGTGACAAGAAAAACTGGGTAGAACAACCTTGCACAACAAAGGGGTGGACAAATCAAAGGTTTGATGTGCTTAGCACCAATATGATTGTTGTGCACAAATAAAAGTACAAATATCCCTACGACATGTTAGCGTATCCCCTTTAAGAATAACCTTATACTCTTCGAAGCGAACATCGTGTGGTAGAGGACAAATCGTCGTGGCCACACAGACTGCCGAAAAGTAAAAAAGATCATTTCAAGGAGTACTACCACATAAGGATATTTATAGGAGGTAGGAAAACAACCAACAATAGTGGAAGAATTGTCATAAGATTTTTGATGGGAATCCTCGACTCTAATTCCACACATCTGATGGGGAATTGATTGCTTACTAGTAGTCTGACGTTAGAAGTCTCCTTCCTCATCTGAGCTACTATCAACAACTAATCCACCCTTAGGTATCAAGTACCTACGAAACATAAGAAGGTGCCGGGGTCTGCTCGACGATCTCAGAGTGAGAGTTGAGCGAACACAGGAACCCGACGGAAAGAAGAGAATTTGATAAGGAATGAAATAGCCTAAGAAGGCCGGAAGGAAAGTGGCTGAAGCTAGGAGAAACCCTATCTAAGAAGGGAACCTAACTAAAAAAAAAGGACCCAATTTAAGAGTAGGACGAACCTAATCTAAGGAGCACTAAACCCGGAGTGCACATAAAAGAAGATAATTTAACATCCGAAGATGGAGAGAGAAACCTGTCCCACCGTAGTCGCCAGAAATCTGTGGGTCTCCGAAAGGTTTTTTGCTCATGTGGTTCAAATGCAAAGGATACGATCACACTATCCCGTAGAACAAAATGGTCGTAGGCCTTTACACTCGACACAAGCAGGCCAATGGAAGAGCAGATGGAGTTATAGATACGATTAGCCATGGAGGATAGCGGCTTTTACCTACCAACCTCGATGGATAATAATATCTATAACCCAAAAGTTCATGAGATTTCCCCTATTCGATACATCAGCTCGAATAGGGTTTATTTGATTGTGGGGATCGGTTTCCTACGGGCGCAAGCCCCCATAGTTAATTACATCTTAGACCTCGGTCTAAGAAAACTCTTGATTAAGGATGTTAGATTATCTTCTCAAAAGTGGGTTTAGTGCAAAGGAATTTCTAGGCTTTCCTAATCAAATGGGAAGATAGGCTCAATTTGGTTTAATCAATCATGCACGGCTCAATCATCATTCGGCCGATCTAAAGGAGAGAAAACTGGAGAAAAGGAACGACGCTGCAACTCAAACATACACAAGGGAAAGAGGGAGGTGGCGTCATCTACGTGACGCAGATGGGTAGGATTTATAGCCTCCGAAAGAAAGGAAGACTTACCCACCGATAAGGCGTATAGTGGTACACTCGTACCACTCACCTTTAGATCCTAAATCTATAAAAGATGTAGTATCGTACATACGATACTAACATCTACGACATAATTAATGCAATCCTGGACTTATTCTTTGCCTGAAAAAGGAAGCCAGCTAAAACCCTAAGTACAACCAATCGTCCTATATGTATGTAAGATGGGAAGGGTCTATCATAAGGAATCAAGGATTTGCAGTTCAAAAGAGTTAAATCAGGAATTCTACAATATGCAAACGAATATATCTAGCGTTGTTAATGATGCATGAAACAAATGCAAGAGTAAGAAAGATCCTTAGGTCCACTAATACAATGCATGTATGTAGGTAAAGTGAATTGTGGAGAAATGTGTGTAAGAACGTATGCATGACATCTAGAGTACAGAAAAAAATAAATAAACAACCTAAGGATATCATTCAGGCAAGATACCCGCACAAACAACCATCCTAGTCATGCCCACTTCGTGTCGAAAAATAACGATGTCCAATGGCACGAATAGGTGGCCTACTCTACAGGCATAAATGACTCTAATGGTCTCTAAGGATCATAGAAGGTGGGGGGGGGTATCATACCCAAAACCAGAAAAGGCCAAAATCTTAATAGAAAAACAACGATGCCCACTTTGTGTGGGAAAGCAACGATGCCAAAGGCACGATAGGTGGCCTACTCTACAAGCCTAAATAACTCTAATGGTCTCTAGGGCTCACAGAAGGGGGAAAGTATTGACTTATAGGGCCAAAGCTTCGTTAGTGAACTAACCTAAGGCCAGCTACCTAAATATGCTAGAATACTTATTAACAATTTGTGTGTGATTTGTAGCAGTTTCAATATATAATTGAAAATTTACTTTACAAGTTGCAGAGATTATACCTGATTGTGGCGCTGCCACTTACAAGTTTATGAGCAAATGATCATAAATTGTGGCGCGGCCACTTAAAAGCTTCTAAGCAAATGCTCCCATTTAATTCCCGATCATCAAATTTCGATGTACCTCGCAAGATAAGACAAGAGAGAAATATGCAAATGAGCGTAGATGTCATTCAGAAAAGAAATGCAGGTAAATAAAATAATATAACTAACAAAAAATTTAAGAATTGCATTTATAAAGCATGTGTACGTAGTAAATACTGAACAACAGAAGAAAATGTCAATCTAACCTAGGGCTAAAAATCGTGTCCTAACCAAACAAGTCTAAAGTATGTGTAGGTTATGTAGTTTTGGATAGGTCCTATGTAGGATGATTTAGTTACAGCCGTTTGCATTGGATTTGTTAAAGGATAAAAGAGAGATTTAAATTGAAGTTTAAATCTTAGTGTTTTAAGATTAATTTTAGAGATTTTATTTTATGATTTGATTGATTATCACCTTTGTTTCATACCGAGGCCGTGAGGTTTATTTCACTCTCCTTGGGGCTAACTTAATAGGCTCGTAGGCCTGGGTTATCCAGTGATAATCAATTTTTATTGAATTATTAGTTGGTTATAAATTAGAAAAGAAATATAGATTAGGTGATTTATTAATCAAATTGGTTAATTGATTTTAAAGATTGATCTAATGTTTGATATTTTAAGAGTCTTTTATCCTAATGAATTTTAGCTTAGGTTTGAATCTCCTAATTAAAGTCTACCTCTTTTAAATTTTAGGTTGGTTAGGGGTTTATAATTAGATTATATGAACTTGATTTAGATGTGGTATTTTTAATGGTTATGAAATATTAATTATGATTAAAATAAAAATTAAGTGTTTTAGTACATTTTAAAGGATTGAATTAGGGTTGATTTCCATTGGTTGATTATTAGTAGATTAAGAGAAACTAAACCTAGGAGAACGTGTCACTAAGTTTATGTTTTGATGTCTCTATCCTATAGGGAGCATACATCCTAAGTCTATATTATCTAAGACCCGGTCCTTAATTTTTGTCCTTAGGTGTCACTAAAGTTATGGGATAAAAATAACTTTTTATTTTCTAACCCTTAGGACTTTCGTATATGTGTCACTATGCTTAGAGATTTATGCATGAAAGTACGATAATAAGTAGCAATGCAGTAGAAAGAAAAGAATGAAAATTACAAATAAAAGGAATGTAGGCATTGTTGTTTTGGACACACTTCTTTAAAGTCAAGTGTATCATAAAGCAACAATAACAATGCCCTTTGTTGTCCCCACATTCCAAATAAAGCACTTGATATATTACATGACTAACTTACACGAACCATTCTCTCAAACAAACTTGAAATGGCGAGGGAAGCTCAAGTTCCCAAAACCAGAACTAAAATTAGATATCTTTCTACCCCCACATTCTTCCAAACTTACATCTTAGAAGCAAACATTAATGAAAGAGAGACAATCTATGCAAGATAAATCACTTCATCCCAAAGAGAAAGATCTAGAGAAACTTGCTAATACAAATCCACTTTACAAAAAGAAAATCCTAAACCCAAATCTAACTTAATGAAATTTGCTTTGGTTTTGAAAAAGCTACATAACACTTTATATAAATCATCTACCCAAAATCACATAAAACTCCACATAAATCATTTACCAAAATCTTTGACACAAAAGACAATCAAGTGCTTCTCTTTTTTTATTTGGAGTGGGGTATGAAATCCATAAAGCTTTCCAACGAGAAAGTTTTATAAAATCTCATATCGTAAAGCATTCACGAAACTCAAATCATCCAACCTCTCAACATAAAACTATTCGTAAAATATAATTCACAAAATTCATCAAAAAGCTTTCAAACCATAGAGCCATTCATGAAACCTTTTCAATCTAAGACAAGTCTCCCACGCTACATGCCAACAAATAGATGAAAAGATCTTTTCAAACTTAAACTCACAAATAGCCTTCGTACCAAAAACCATTCTTTAAATAAGAATCTCATTTCAAAAGAAAACCCTTCTCAAGACTAAGCAACGATATCCTTCATAAAAAAAAAACTCTTTTAAATAGCAAATTCATTTTCATGGGTCAACAACTCAAACAATTCTTAAGGCATAAGAAACACTTCACAAAGAGCAATCTTCTCTCCAAAAAATGATTTGAAATCAAATACACAAAGCCATCATTCATAATTGAAAGAAGGAGAGACAATCCTAATCGTTGACGATGCTCAAATAAACAAGAGACAGCTTCTCGACTCATAATCATAAGCTTATTTTCATGCCAAACATGTAACGTTTACCAAACGTTTAGAACCAATTTCACGTTATTAAGAAAAAGATAGGCAAAAGTAGAAAAGAAACATGCTTTCACGACTTAACTCAAACCTATGAGCAACAATGATACATTTCTATGATTAACGTCAACGAGGGATCTCAATATTAGTTACATGAATTCTTAAAAGTCATAGAAATATAAATCTTGCTTCATTTAAATCTTCGCGAGGCATAGAGATATGAATACATTTAGAAAAAAAAAACAAATTATAAGCACATTATCTTCCAACATTAGCCAAAATACGCAAGTAGCAATTTTATACGAAATTTATCAATGCTTACGGTTCGACCTCAGAAACAAAATATGAAGAAAGTACACATAATAATGTCATCATATGAATCTTAAGAGAATAAAGAAAACTCAATGCAGCTCAATTTTCTTTTTTATTTAAGAATTCAAATAAAAGATAAAAGAAATAAAAAAAGTCTTTAATGCAAGGATATGTCGCTTATGATACTAATATTCGTGGGAAAGAATAAAGATTGAAGCACAATATAGTGACAAGCATCATTCAACATGATAGTCGAACTAACCTGTGACTAATTTCAGCATACAATTTACTTCCATTTTTTTTTATTATTCTTCATTTGCTTAAAGAAACGACATCCAAGTATCAGGAAGAAATAAAACAATACCAATATATTACTTCACTCTCATAAGGAGTCCACTTCAAACACTTCCATAAGGAATCTCACTTCATAAGAAACAATCATTAATTTCAACGATAAGGAAATTCAACTTTCTTTTTTTTATACAAGTCATGATAGCATGGCACAAATTCTACAAGACTCACATAGATCACACTATGTAAAAGCTATAAGCACATTTCTATTTAAGATATGTTTAACTGTTTGCATGGGCGGATCCCCATATAAGTGAGGGGGGGCAAATGCCCACCCTCAATTTTTTTTTTTTTTAAGTTTAGAGGGTATTTTTTGGAATATTCTGGGTATTTTGAGCATTTTGCCCCCTCTCAAAAAATTTTTTTGCCCTAATTTTATCAATCATAATCATTTTTGCCCATCCCCTACCAAAAAATTTTTTTTTGCCCACCCTAACAAAAGAAGCTGGATCCGCCCCTGACTGTTTGAGTACATGTGAATCTTATCCCATTCCAACTTGTCTTGCCAGAAACTGTAAATGAAACAAGGCACAAATATCCTTTCTGATGGCACTCTACTTGGGTAAGACTTGCACTATTTCTAAATGGGCAAAAATGCAAACACCTTTCATGCATTCAACAAGTGATGACATAAATTTCATAATCTATAAATGAAATTCTAGGCAATCTATCATGGGATATGAGCCATGAACAAATACAGATTTTGCAAAAAAAAGAAGAAGGCTTCAGACAACATAAATTGCTCAAAAGATGACATGCCCAATTGCTTGAGGCTCACGTCAAAACAAAACTTTTTTTAAAAAAAAAAAAATCTTTCATGGTGAAATCAAAGAAAATAATCATCTTTGCAAGTAATGAATAAGAAAGAACAATAAGAAGAACTTTAATCTCCACAAAATAATGCAAGCAAATTTTCCCTTTTTTTATTCAAACATCATATTTGACTTTACTAACGAGAAGAATATGGCCGACTTATAAAGGAACGCAGAGATATATCATTTTATGATTTTAAGAGGTAAAGCAATTAAATATTATGTGTATACCAAACTCAAGCAGATAATAATGAAGAATTATTCCAGTTAACTTGTCAACTCCATTCTTTCGTCGATTGAACTCAAGCCAAGTAGCTCCTCTTTTTCTTAAATCTTATCAGCCAAAACAGATCTCAAAGAAACGAGAGGATTAAAACAAGCATAAGAAGAACCATCTGGCAATGAGATTCGCACTGAACAGATGAAATAGTTCTTAACAAAGATGAAGGAAAACCTTCTCTTTTTATATTTAAATATAAAAGTGAGCCAACATCATTTCATCAAAACTTGGGAAGATCAAGAGAAGCATCAAATATTTCTTCATCTTATTGTAGCCACTATTCAGCAAGAGAAAGCATAAATCCAACCAAAGGATATCTCTATTTCACTAACTCTCCATCTCGTTTTTTTTTAAATCAATCATATACATAAAAAAAAAAAAAAAGTAAAGAGAGGGGAGGGAAGAAAAATCTGGGAGAAGAAGAAATAAAAGGAGGAGAAGGAGAAATAGAGAAAAAAAAAAAGAAAAAAAATGAAGGAAGAAGAAGGAAAATAGGATTCAGAAGGAGAAGAGGTATACCTGTTTGCTTGGAGGAGATAGGTTGGCCAAGACAGGGAGGCGACGGGTCCGGCTCTGATTCGCGCACAAGGAGCGACGGGAGCTGGGCTTCGGTCCTGGGCCGTGCGAAGCCGGGAGGGGAAGAGCTAGGGCGTCAGCCTTGGCTGGATTTTGCGAACACCAGGGAGAGCGAGAGAGGGAGGGGGCGACGGGTCTCTGTGAGAATGAGGAATCGAGAGAGAGAGAGAGAGGGAACCGATCGTTAATGCTTGGGAGAATCGAGAGCTTTGGAGATGATAACGTTGTTTCTTCCTCTCAATCCTGCTTCCAAACACTGAACCGTGCTCTGTCTCACTGCTTCCCGTTGATCGACGACTGCATTCTTCCCAAATGAGCATATCACCAGCCCGAGCACCGCAGTAACGGTAGAGTTAGGATTTGGGGAGATCTGACTGTTGAAGCCATTTCCCCACTTTGCAATCACATTCAAATTTATTATAAAGCAGCCCGAAATTTAATTAGAATTAATTTGGGATGATTTGAGTTAGTCTTGGATGTGGATTTGACTTAAATTAGCTTGATTTAAAATCGGGTTAGGTCCGATCAATTTAATCAAATAGAATTGAACTCAAATTGAAATCGATTCGGATCAAATCGAGCTCAAATTGGGCTCGACGAAGACCAATCGCACCGATCGAATGCACTCGAGGGCACTCGAGCGAAAATCGAGGTCAACACACATATGATATAAAAATATAGTTATGAAAACTAAGTTGCAACATGTTATGTTTATACACGTAACTTTTAGAAATTATGCGCGGGTCAATAAATGAACCATAATTGATCCCAATCCTTCTATGTGAATAAATAGGAGTCGACAAGGCTCAAATTATCAAATAGATATATGGTTAAGGAGTCAACTTAAATATCTGTTTTATATGTTCATACAAGGCCTTCAAGGTAAATAATAAAAGAAATTCATCAGTAAAGGCATAAAGCCTATGAAACTCGATCCTCTATCGATAGCTCGACTGAGTCAGGAAGGTTCAATCCATAAACACAATGACCTTCTAAACACCTTGATGATTGCTGTGTTAAATATTTATCCCAACCGAAGGGGTTAACTCCAACCATTTCAAATGCCTCCACGCTTTCATAAAATTCAAATTCTCACAATATATAAGTATTTTCAAATAACCCCATACACCTCTATGGTGTTCATGTTGAACATAGATATTAATCATAGGGGTTAGTTTCAAATATCTCAAATACTACCCAAGTGTCCATAAAATTCAAAACTCCAAAAATCCAAAAAACTCATCAAACCTAAAATATTTAAAAATGAAATTAACCATTAAAACCCCTTAAAGTAAAATCCATCCACCCTCCGTAATAGTTTGTCATGATGGACAAATTAAAATTTACTTCAACTCACACAGAGCTAATGTCTAGTTAAAAATATCACTAGGATCCATTCTCAAATAATCTCCTACTAGTAAGGATGTGGTACGTGTCCGCTAACCAGTAGTTTTGCCACCAAATGGTATTGCAGGATAAACGGTTATGACCCGGGGACCTCTGAACTGAGTGGTTTTTATGGCCAAATGGAACCACGAGATAATGGTTATGGCTAGAGCTAATACGTTCCTTAGTGGCATCAAATCTTTGAGATATGAATCAATAGGATATGGCCTATTGGACACTTAGCCCTTTGTTAGCTAAGGTGGATTCAAATTTGTCCCATTAGGCAAATACCCACCCAAGGTCTATAAGGTACCCTTGGATGAAGCAACCCAAGGCTAGTGAAAAGGATCCTTGTGTCAGGTTGGGTCAATTACCTCCTTTAACTAAGTAAACCTAGGATCTTGATGGCCTGGGATGACAAAACCATGGGATCTTGATCGGGTCCATCATCCATTCCCCCACCATCTGCTTTAAGTACAAGATGGTGGAATTTCAAAATTTAAAATATTAACCTTTGTAAATTCCAAATTCCCATGCTGTTATTGTATGTCAGATAACACGTATCTCTACATATTTAATTGACAACTAGCCTTAATCAAAATTTCTCTCTCATTATCGAGAGCGGTAATTAATTATAGGGGCTTGTGTCTATAAGAAACCAAAACTCAAATCATAAAGTCCTCATAAAATGAGGGTGAAAACTCTGGGTAGTGTCTTATCTACAAACCCATATGCCTTCCCAAAATATACTCTAGAACTTAATTACATTAATACTCCCCCAAAAAAGTAGCGGGGCAGCAGGCCAGGGCCAAATTTTTGGAGCCTACACAAATCTTGTTAAGCTTGTAAGTGACACTCTATAAGTCCATCTAGCTTTTCCAATGAAGTTAAGCACTTTGCTAAGTTGTGATTCAATTTTGAACAACAATTCCTAGTGATGGAAACTATAGCTCTATATGGAATGATCTTGGACCCAATATAAAATGTGATTTTTTAGAGTAGATTCTAAAGGAAATGATGCCTATGTGTAAGGGCATATTGACATATCTCAAGATTGAGATTTAAATTCTTAATTTTTTTTTTTTGAAAATTATCATCTTAATCATTTGGACCCTATCACAATGACAAATGGGAACAAATTCATAAGTATAGTGAGAAGTATAGTGACTCTAACTAACCCGAAAAGAGCTAAGGATTTAGATTTTGTTGACCCAGATAAAGTTTCATATAAACTAAACTAGAATTCTCCCTTACATATTTTTATAATAAAATCAATTTCAAAAGGTTTAAGTTGGAGAGAGAAATTTAATCTTTTCAATACTCTTACAAAACCTTTTTTATTTGATAGACCATCCATGCATGATGAAGAATTTGAATTCAAGATTTTTAAAAGTTAAGCAATTAAAGTTTTTTTTGTTTTTTTTTAGATTTAATAAATTAAAGAAGAAGGAAGCCTATTTCTTATCTATATGGTGCACATTACGCATCTTTTAATTTTTTGGTGCACATCGTGCATCTCTTAATTTTTGGCACACTTAACGCATCTTTTGACTTTTGGAATACTTTGTGCATCTTTTAACTTTTAGCACGTTTTGCGAAACTTTTGACTTTTGTTGATTTTGATAAGAGGCTTAATTTTCTTTAAAACCTTAAAATGACTGCTATTTTTTAATGTAAATATTATTTCTCAAGTATAAGAGAAGAAAACTCATTCTCTTATGCAAAAAAAAATTAATAATCTTCATGGTGAACCCAATTTTTTGATAAGAATATCAACTTTACTAGGAAAATCATTGGATAGATTTTAAGCATGGAAGAGATTCCTATTAAGATAAAAATTTGCGAGTAGATTGAAAAGATTTTTATTTCTAAAGTCAACTTACGTTTGATATAGATTTTAATTGAAATATAAAATCAACTCACATAAGAGGTAAGAGGGAGGGGCCTTTAAATATCTAGTAAAGTCAACTACAACTCTCTTTTATTTATCATTTAAAGTAGAGACCAATTTCCATTAAAAAAGATGAATCAACTTTCTTGAAAATATGGACCCAATACACTTGATAAATGGTAAGTTTTTCTTAAAAAAATTGCAAGTTTAGGTGGCAAAACCCTATCAATATGGAATTATATTTCTACAATCTCTTAGAAGGAATAGATGTCTTGGGCTCTACACTATTCCTAGTTAATGCAACATCATTACAATCTAAAGATCTATCACGATAGGACCCATTTGAAAGTTAAATTTCTACGGTATCACTATATGATAAAATCTTAGAATAATTTTCCCTCTCTAATTACTAGTGACCTAATAATTATAAGAGTGGCACCCCAAGTGGTTTCTACACCTCCTCCTCTATAGATGATGTAGTGGGGAACGTATAGTAACATGACCTAATATATTCTAATGGAGTGGATGGGTCATAACACTCAACTAGGGGCTTATAGTCAATTGCTGGTGATTGCTCACTTCTGGCTTGATTGATCTTTTCTATGTAATACAAAGGGCGCGGTAGAGATTGTCTTATCATTCTCACAACCTCCCTCCCTTGAGTGACTGGAAGAGGGTGGAAATGACATCCACCAAAGAGGGGGTATGTGTACGAAGAAACAAACTCTTCATTAACCTCATATTTAACTTGCTTTAAGGCTTCTAACTTAGCAATCTTTTAGCCTTAATGATTTTCTTCTTTACTCTATGTAGGTAGTTCTTCTTCTGGTTCTTATTGGCAAAGGGGGTGATAGAACTTGACCCAATCTCATACACAGATGAATCTCATCCATTGTCACTAGTTTTTATTTCTTATCCTCCCGAGAAGAGGGTACAATGGGCAAGAGGGTGACAACGACCTCCATTTTGGAGATGAGGGAGTCAGCTCCCAGTCCTAAGGTAATTTTAACTAAGGTGACATCCACTTATGTCTCAGTAGATAGATTAATGATTCTTTCTCCATTAACTATCAGCTTAAAGTTTTGAAATCTCATCACAATTTGAATTGAACTGCCATAGGTAATTCCTTCTATAGTCATGTCTTTATTCATTGAGAAGATGAGCTTCCCATCCATTTGAGTTTATTTAATTTCCTGGAATTAAGGAAATATAATTTGAATTAGTTATTTTTAAAATATAATTTTAATTTTGAGCTTGATTGATTTTCTTTAAATTTAAGAACTCAACATGTTGAGTTTTCACCTAACATGAAGGTTCACAAAATTGGCATGAGAATCTTAAGAACTGGCTTGGATTTTTTATTCCAATATTTGAATTGGAGTGAAATGTTAAAGCCTAAATGTTGCTAGAGGTTTTTGAAGTTTGAAATTGAAATTGACGGATCTTCTTCAAATTCTGAAACTCAACATATTAAGTTTTACAAAATTATATAGGTTTAGAAAATTTATATGAGGATCCCAAGAATTAGGCTTGACTCTTTCCTTCTGCCAATTGACTTGGGTTGAAATGTCAAAGCCTAAATTTTGTTAGAGAGGTTTGAATTTCGAAATTAAAGTTAACATATTTTATGTGAATTTTGAAACTCAGCATATTGAGTTTCACCAAATTATGCAGGTTTACAAAATCAATATGAGGATCCCAAGAATTGGTCTTGACTCTTTCATTCTGCTAATTGGCTTGGGGTGATATATCCAAGCTTGGATTTTTTTAGAGAGTTTTTAATTTTGAAATTGAAGGTTATAGATCTTCTACTAAGTTTGAAAATTAGCATATTGAGTTTCACTCAATTATGCAGGTTTACAAAATCGACGTGAGGATCCCAAGAATTGGGCTTAACTCTTTCATTCTGCCAATTGACTTGGGGTGAAATATTAATGCCTAGATTTTGTTATAGGGTTTTGAATTTAATTTGGAATTGAAGTTAATGGATCTTCTTCCAATTTTGAAACTCATCATATTGAGTTTCACTCAATTATTCAAGTTTAAAAAATTAACATGATGATCCCAAGAATTGGGCCTAACTCTTTCATTTCACCAATTGACTTGGTATGAAATGTTAAAGACCAGATTTTGTAAGAGCTTTCCTCACTCATCCCTTTTGTTGATTTTTCTTTTTGATGTTAGGCACACTCACCCAAGGAAGAATTAGGTAGAGGGACAAAATGGAAAGAAGATAGTCAAAATTACATATGCAATAAAATTTCTATCATTATTAAAGATAGAGAGAGACATTTTCGGGCAGAGTCTTCATTTTTTTGTTGAGTTTGAAAAAAGATTTGCTATGCTTTTGATAGAGGTAAAGAAAATTGGATTAAATTTCTTTTGGATACTTGATTTATGGAATTTTAGTTTTAAAATCGAACATGTCATTATGAACGATGTATTGCCTTGGGAGGCAAAGATATCATTCTCTAATGGGTTTAGATAACAAAACTATAAGTTCATCCTAATTATCATAGTCAAATTCTAGAAATAATTGCATATGACCCGAATGGTCAAAATAACAATCGATCGAATATTTGATTTTAATAATCTGGTAAATAATCATTAATTTCATAATCAAGATAAAAATATATTTTATATATTGTGAGTTACTCATGGAGGAGTCCTTGAATGTAACTAACCTTAGTGAGACTAGTTCCTTTGAAAGATAAAGTAGCCCACACTCTCTTAATTTAATTTTGAGTTGATATGACTTTTTTTGAATATTTTAACACATGTTTAGACCAGATTTGTTGAGCTTGTCACTCTATGCACAATCTCTTATCTCTTCTTATAAAATTTTATATATGAGAAGCACACCTTCATATTATGATAATTTTCCCCACTAATGATGGGTTCATTGCTACACATGTGGAAGATGATGATATGTGTCAGTACATAATCATGGCCACTTTAACAATAACCATCCTTATCTACATCAAGGTCCTTCCTGCTTAATTTGGTGAATATAATGTTGAGCATATAGCTTCAATGCCATCCTATCTCAATTATATGTTTGAACAGATGGATGTTATTGCATCATAACTAATTACAATAATGGAGATGACAATATTATAATAAATAATAAAATTAAGTTAACTATTTCTTACCTGAACCTCATCGTAAGCTAACTTTATTCATCACATATGTTGCATATGTTCTACTTGTGATACATTCAAAAGAATAGGCTATTCAAGAGAATAGTTTCCATTCATATTGTAAAATGAATTGGACTAGTCAACAACTCTAGACTATTATGTGACTATGGATAATGGATCAAGTAAGAGTGACACTGATGAAGTAAGAGAAAGTGTTGTTCTTGCAGATCTAAAAAAACAAGCCTTCATGGGCCTCAAATTAATACTAAATAATGATCTTACGAGTAATGATGAAGCAAATTGCAAGGTCTATAACAACAAATATAGCTGCTGCTACTAAACCACATAATAATGGGATGATAATGTTCATTTTGATGGCCTGGTGGAGTACTCCACAATGACTCAAAAAGCGTTCATACTTGATAAACTCATGGAAGACATGTTCTTTGCAACCAAGCATGATGTGTATTGTGCATAAACTAGTTGGTATATTATAAATAATTCATAGTATAAGATGATAAAGCTTAATTAAAACTAGCTTATATCCAACAAGATAATCCATGCAAGCCTTGTCCATGGTGATTACAAGCATTGAGTAGAATTGGTTTAGGAGCATGAAGAATACTTAATTAGTATATATGCACATCATATCTTTTTCCCATTCATTCATGCTAAGTGAACATCAATAATGCACATCCAGTTTCATTGTACTTTTCATACTCCCAAGTATTTGACAAAATTAATTAGATCAAAAGCACAATGAGAAAATAAGCTGTATGGTAGCTAAATTTATTATTAAGGTTTCTTATACCACAAATTCTGAAAAAAGAAGTTATTCCAAACATATCCTTGCACGACCATGTACACGACCACATCTGTCACCAACATGCGCCTGCCCGTGATTCCTTTTGATCTAACAGCTCACTTTAAACTTTGGATGGTTACACGACGCGGATAAAAGATAGTGATAGTTTACAGTGAAACCCCTCCAAAGAAAAATAAATGCGGTAATATCACCAACAAGCGCCTATCCGATGCGACGAGCGGAATCATTAATTTGATTAATTATTGCAGCATTTAATGGGCCAAATTATTAAAAGGACCAAGTTTAATACCTAAATATGCATAAGGATTGTAAAGTCCCAAAATTTAAAAAGGTGCGAAACCAATGCATCAAAATCCGGTTTCTTAAGAAACCGGAGGATTAAAATACAGTTTCTTAGGAAACCGGATTACAAAGTTCAAGTTTTCTAAGAAACTGGATTTTAATCCTCTAGTTTCCTCCTATTATGCTACAAATTATTTGCGTTTTTTAGCCACCTTGATTTCCGGCAGAAAATTCCTCACATAACTTCACGCCTCCATCAATTTGTCCGCTTCTTTCCCCTCCATATCCAAAAATTTTGGTTGCCTGTACTTGAATAGTTTATTAATACCATAATTTATGTACTCCATCTTCTATAAATTTGAGGGATGCATGAGAGTTAGAGTGCTGGTAGAAGAATTCGGTTGAGGGAGAAAAATTCGAAGAATCAACAACATAACAGAATTTCGAGGTAAATTTATTCTACTGAATTATTTTATTTAATTTGATTTTTTTATAGTCTTTTATGTACATTAGGTTGTAATTGTAAAGTTCATATATTTGTTTAAATATAATAACATGATATTTTGATTTTCTAGTTTTTTTTTTTAATTTTGTATAAATTTTGTTGATGTTTAGGATATATGTGAGATCTAGAAAATTTGAGAATATTTTTCGATTTTAGAAATATATCATCCTGTTTGAGGTAAGTTTTGAGTAAACATGATGGGAGGTCATATATGTCATTAATGACTGTAGTGTAAAATTTGTTTAAGAAGGAAATTATTATTTTTTCTAAAATTTAAGAATTTATTGAATGATTTTTTTGAAAATTTCATTTTCAGTTTATATATATATATATATATATATATACATAATTTCATAGTGAATTATATGATGTAAAATAAAAATGTAATAATAAATTAAAATTAATATTATTTCTTAAAGTAGAATAATTATTATAATAATTTCATAATACAATATTAATAAAAACTAATATAAATATATTATAAACTTTTTAATGAATTATTGTTATTATAATATGTAAATTTTAAAAAATGTTTAATTTTTAGTGAAAATATTCCAATTTGAAATAAAATATAATTATATATAAATTAGAAAATCTGAGTTAACTAAATTAATAAATTTTGATATAAAATAAAATTGTATTAATAATTTTCAAATAATATTATAGTATTAAAATAATTTATTATTGTAATAATTTATTAATGAAATATAAGTATCAATTAAATATCATTTTATATAAATTATAAAATCTGACATAACTAAATTAATTGATTGTGATATAAAATAAAAATGTAATAAAAATTTAAAATTAAAATTGTAGTATAACTAAAATTTATTATTATAATAATTTCACAAAATAATATTAATATGAAGTAATCTAAATATATTATATACCTTTTAATAAATTATAATTATAATAATATTTTAATGAAAATTAATGTTAATTTTTTTGTAGAAGTTTTAAAATTTAAAATGAAATATAAGTATTAATTAAATATCATTGTTTATAAAATATAAAATCTAACATAAATAAGTTAATAGATTATGATATAAAATAAGAATGTACTAATAAATTAAAATTAATATTATTGTTTAAATAAAATACTTTAGAAGAGTTAAAGTTGGTAATACATAATGAAATTTTTTAGAGGGAAAAAATATAAAAGATTATTAAGACAATAAAATGATTTAAATGAATGACAAATAAATAAATTGTATGAAACATAATAAATGTAAGTTTAAAATCAGAAAAAAAATATTAATTTAGAAGTATGACGATAAAAAACTTATGAGACATAACACATATGGATTACACATCTTTAAAAAGAAGATAATAAGCAAAGACAAAAATATAACTCGCAATAGAATTAGACTTATGGAATTTGAGCATACATAAGCACAACAAGAAGCTAAAGATACTTCTAAGAGGCAAATGGGAAATGCTTGTTGAGTACTCCAGAAGGTACTAATTTTCATTATATATGAATCTTTTTGCATAACTTCTAAATCTATTACTTTTGGTTAATCACTTCTCAATCATAAACTCTCACCCTATACTTATTGAATGTGCCACAATAACCTTCGGAGACGTTCTATCCAAGGTCACCAGGCTAGCGGTTGATGGTTAGTATGTTTGATTTAGATGCTCAATTTATTAATTTACTCATATATTGTACTAACATTGCATTGCCAAAAAAACAGGCTGATTACATCAGGTGTAGCAGGCATATCATTCACATATTTATCGGCCAGCATGCTGAAAGTGCAAGCTCTAAGCAGCAGGCACTTGATGATTGTGATGAGTTGTACTCCAGGCTAGAGGCTTCACTATTTATTAACTATAATTTTTGTGATTCTGGTGAGGAGCATGGGAGACAACAATCCAGCTGAGGTTATAATGAGCATTATATGTCAAGGAAGTCAACATCAGACGATGCTCCATCCAAGAAAATGGGAGAGAGCAGCCATGCAAGAGAGACATATGAACCTGCAAGGCAGTCAATCTATGTTTGGTCTGGAGGCTTTTTTGTGCCTTCATAATTCGATGCTGGCTTTCCTAGCATGAAGGGGAGGGGCCGGGGAGGTTCGTCAGTTGCAAGCCAGTCAAGACAATATTGGAATCAATACATCTTCCAATTGGTTAGTACTGCTCTTGCAGACCAGATAGACACTCAAATATCATAGTAAGAGCCGCTACACACATAAAGTATATAGATCCATGCATGGATGAATCCGTTTGGACTGCCCCACTCTCCTATACTGCAGGATGACCTCCTCCACCATACTTAACCTGCATAAATCACTACAGACTTGGGTGGACAAAGCAGAGAGGTTGTTGAGACCCATTTAGATTTGAGGAGAATATGACCCCCTAATAGGTATACCCGGTAGTGCAGCCATCCCCAAACAAAAGAAGAAGTAGGGCAGAAGATTAATATCATGTATATAATGCTGGTGTAATCGAATGACTCCTTTTATTTGTGATATATGAGATTCTATTTTATTTTTGTTTATTGAGTTTCATAATATGGATACAATTCAATTTCTTCTTAAAATTTTTTTTAACAGTTATATTATAATATTGAATTAATTTTTCTTAGATTACTGCTAAACATACTATAAAATATATACAACTTAATAATCAGGGAGTATAAACTAAAGAATCATAACTACTCATTCAAAACATAAAAATTTTTTAGTACGGAAGAAGCACATGAAATGGATTACATAACAGATTAAAATAAATAGACATGCTTCATACCAAATAGAAAAACTAGGGTCAAGAAAATATAAAAGGTGTCGAAGATAACATTTAGACGATAATATAGATGTACTAATTCCTAAGTAGCATATGTAGAAGTGATTGGAGCTATGTTTGTGTTGAACAAGATTTGAGATAGAACTCAAACTTATATTGTAAGTCTTGCCAATCCTCAACATTGAAGAACTATCTAGGCTAACCATTAGGTAATAACTCCTTCATTCGATCTTTATAAAAATCCATAATGTACTGGTCATACCTTAGACACCAACTACAATATAAAAGAACATGCTTATTGTCAAGGTGATTGCAATCAATATCTGGCGGTGAATGTCTGCTATCTCAGTGTTGTTTCATCTCATGTTATCGCATCTATAAGAAATGTGGGTTAACAAGGTGACATTATCCTCACGAAACCTAATTTGAAGAGATTTCCAACCTACAGCATTTAAAAAATCTATTGTCCAGTAACGTTTGACCCTGATCAACTCATCATACATATTCCAGAGGCAATCATCCTCATAGTCTGACCTTTCATGGATGCAACACCTAAAAATTTTATTTACATTCTCCTTTTACTCCAGCGGAGTTTCACCAACTCGTGCTATACAAACATGCATCCTTCGACTTACATCAACAAATTTTTTCTTTGTTAGGGACTCTATTCAGCTTCTCTATATATGGCCAAAGCATCCTGAATGTCTCAATAAATATACTTCAAATGTTATGTATGGACTCTTAAATAGCTGAGTGTAAATATATCCAAGCATCACTTACAGCCAAAAAATATAATAAGATATTAATGAACCTTACAACTTTACAGTATGTCTGATGGGATTAGATATTGCTAGCTATATGATATGTTCAAGCATGGTCAACAAGATAATATAAGAATCTTATGATTTCAATGACAATTTTTAACAAAGGAATCAATTATTCTAAGCAAGGACACAATCATTATTTTTTACAAATGAATCTAATATCCACAGTAGTTATAAATCTTGACCCAAGTACTGTGATTTTGATGATACCAAAATTTATTATTTCTTGGCTACTACTATTCTGGAATATCTATTTTATTTGCTCTGCTCACTAACCTTTTAGGTTCATAAATTCACTTAGAATGTCGATCAGTTTCAGATTAGGTAGATTAGGATTGGGTCAGTCTATAATTTCTATTCAAATGCATCTTTTACCATTTCTTAAGTTAAATATACTATGATGGATCCTAAAGCTAAGTAACCTTGCACTCACACACTCAGGGGGTGAAATTGAGTGAGTTTGAATTTTTTTACTTTTGATCATATTGTACAGGATGATTCCAAATCATCCTGGACGATCAGTCAAAAATAGAAATCCTAACTAGAGCATCTGGGTCATGTAAACCTGATTAAGGAAATCATCTTGGATGATACTCCCATCGTTCTGGATGATATGCTCAAAGCACAAAAACTAGCCTCCAGACTCATTTACGCAAGGTTTTAAATTGCTTAAAATTATACTAATCTTATAGGAGGATCCTGATTGTCCTTGAAAATTCATACCAATCATACCTAAATTTATCAGGTGATTAAGAAAAATAATTAAGATCAGATTGATTAAACATATCCTCCGGGATGATCACAGAATCATACTGGATGATCTGTATGAAATACCTTAATTCTCTCCTAAATCTTTTAGATGTCCCAATCTATCTATTAGATGATAATGCATGATTTTGAACTAATCGTATATGACGACCTCCACATCATTCTGGATGATTAGTTATATTTCTATAACGTCTCAATTTATCTCTTGGATGTCCCGAACTATCTGCTGGATGATAATGTATGATTGTGAACTAATCATACAAGACGATGTCTACATTGTTCGGGAAGATCATAACAAACTTTGTGTTCTAATTATACAGGAAGCCTAGATCATCCTGGCTGGAAGAGCTGATTTAAACTAATCATACAAGATTATCTATCGATTGTCCTAGACAATCTTTAACAGCAAGTTCAAAATTAGAGCTTTTTCTAAGGCCTTCTATTTAACCTCTCTCAATTGCTGGTGATCAAATCTTTTGCTATTGTCCTGACCTAAGAGAGCTTAGAGAAGGAGAAGGAGAGTTTGGGAGAGAGAGATGGAGAATCTTATGAGGGAGAGTTTATGAGGTGTTAACAAAGGTTGCTCCAAGCAAGGATTTAAGTCATCTTCTTTAATAGTCATCCTTGGCTCCTTGGTGGCTCAAGGGAGGTCTTCATCAGCACTAGATCAAGGTTCTTTGCCTGCTTCAGGAGGAAGCAAAAGAGTTGGGGTTTTCTATCTGCTTCAAGAGGAAGCAAAATGAGACTAGGTTCTCTGCCTTGCTGGGGTTGGTGAAAAGATTTTGTAAGGACTTCTCTGCCTTACTGTAGGAACAAAAGGAGAGTTACTGAAGGTTTAATATAATACTTGGAGAGGGTGTCTCCAAGGAGTGGACGTAGGTCAAGTTGATTGAATCACTATAAAATCTGGTGTGTTCATTCTGATTATTTTTCGCACTTTATTTTTACTATAATTAACTGCTTGGGTAAAATCTTTGATTAGTCAATTTATTTATGATTTAATTTATTTATGCATCAAGATATAAAAAGGTTTTCTTTTAATTAAAGAAAATTTTAAATATCCAATTCACCCCCCTCTTGATTAACATCGGGGCTAGCTAGTTTTTTAGGGTTTAACACCCATCACGAACTTTCAATAGCAAGTGCACATTTTGACTAAAATTTTAATAACTCTTTTCAAAATATAACAAATTATTTATATAATTAGTATGAATTCATTAATTAATTTACAAGTATTCTAAATAATTAATAATATAAATTAAACTCAAAATTTTAACTAATAAACTAATATAATTTCATCAAAATTAAAAAAAAGTAATCATTAATTAATTATTTAATTTTTCATAATAAAATTTAATCAATAATTAATTATATAATATTTTATTAATAAAAAATTTATTAAATTAATTTTTATTATTCATTTCATAAAATAAATGACACATTCATTATTATCATTTAAAATATATTTAACATATATTCAAAATATAAAAGATAAATGATAAATTTTTATAAACTATTTATTAGTTTTAAATATAATAATTCATTTTAAAACTTAAAAAAACTTAAACTAACAATAAATTTTTAAATAAAAATTAAATTCTAACTTAAATTCATAAAATTTTACAAATTTATTATTTTGAAATTATACATAAAATTCGCATATAATTAAAGAACTAAATTATCAAAAAATTAAACTTAATATTTTTTTAAAATTATATGATTTACATATAACAAATTACTATAAAATTTAAAATATAAAATTTGTATTGTTAAAATAAAACAATTTTATTTTTTTAAAAATTATAATAACTCATTTTAATTATATTTAAATATTAAATTTATATTATTAAAATAATAATTATCCAGTTTCTTTAGAAATTGGATAATTTAAATACAATTTCTATAGAAACCTTATTTTGAAAATCTGGTTTCTATTAAAACTGGATAATTATGCTACTGTTTCTAAAAATAGGATTACCATTCTCTAATTTCTAACACATTTTTTGGATGTCCGTCTTCGCTCCTTTTAAATTTTTGGGACTTACGATCTTTATGCATTTTTTTAAAAGTTGCATAAAGCAATAGCATTGAAAGAAAAAAAACACCTAATACAAACTAATAGCATCACATTCCTCTTTTAGCAAAAGAAAAAATGGAGGAATGTGTTCCAAACTAATGTCATCCCAAACATAGTTACCATTAAGAGCATAGTTAGCACAACCATCAGCTAACTTATTGCAATCCCTATTCACACAATTAAAAATAACGTAATTAAATTCTTCGATAAATAAATAAAAAAAGTCTAAACCAAACTCCGGTTCATGCAAGCTCATCCTCTTGTTGTTATTTTGAATGCTTTTAATAACATTTGCATTGTCTCCTTCAATGATATTACCTTTGTATTGAGTCATCCATTCTTTAATTAATAATACCTTTTAAAGAGAAAATAGCTTCCATTTCAAGCCGAGCAATATCCTAGTGAATACCTTTGAAACCAAATGAAAAAAAAAATCTCCCTTTATGGTATTGGAAAATAGCTCCAATTTCAGCTTTATAAGAAGATAACAAAGATGCATCAACATTAATTTTGATCCAATCTGGTGGAGGAGGATGCCAACATTTATTAAATAATAGAAACGGTTGATTAACATCCCATAAGCCCGAATTATTTGTATTGGACAAAGGAATAGAAGAAATTCCAAGAGCATTAGAAGCAATATTTAAATTACTATCCTCATCTTCATGAATAATTCTACTTCTAGACTTCCAACAAAGAAACAAGGAAGCACAATAAACATTAGCAAGAAAGGTCTTTGTAGTAGCATTGTGTTCCAACCAGCAAATACATTCAGCAAGATTCTCAAAAAGAGGAATTTGAAAGCCCCATTGATTCAAAATTTCCATTATTTGAATAAATTTATCACAAGTCACCACCACATATACAATATCTTCAGTTTTCACTCGTCCTCTAGGACATGAGTTCCCCTAGGAATAGCTTTATGATATAATCTCCACCAAAAAACTTTAATCCTTGGATTAAGTTTGATTTTATTAATCCATGGCCAGTAATTTTGCATATTTGAATTAGATACAATAGATTCAAATGATAATGCTTCCAATGATTTCCCATAATTCTGAAGAATCAGCTACATTTGATCCTTGTGACACACTGGATCAATTTTTAATTTTGCAAATAATCTCTATCAGTTCCTCTCCAAACACCTGATGAAGCTTCTCCATGTCCCAACCACCAATACTAACAAAGTAATCTACTGTTAACTCGTTACTTTGTAGATTAGCAAGAAAAGTAGGCCACTTGCTTAAAGCTTTGTCTAATACCCAAACATCTTCCATGACATTAACATTTTCCCCATTGGATATTTTCCATATTACACTTGGTTTCAGAGCCTTTGCACCACTCAAAATGATTTTCCAAGCAATTGACATATTCTGTTTCCTATCAGGATTCCAACATGATGTGCTATATTTCAGTTTGAAGGCTTTATGCAGAAAGGAGTCTTCTTCATTCATAAACTTCCATGCAATTTTTGCACTTAAAAGCATCCACCTTTCTCACACAAGAATGGAGATAACGTCCTCCTAAATGATATGGTTTACACAAAGATTCCCAACTAACAAAATGTAAACCATTTCAATTCTCCTTCTTATGCCAAATAAAATCTCTTCAAGCTTTATCAATTTCAGCTAAAACTCCAACCGGTAGTAGGGAATGAGTGCAATGAAACACCAAAATTGACAAAATAGTAGATCTATCAAGAGTAAATCTCCCTGACAGAGAAATAAATTTGCTTCCCCAAGTATTCAACTTTCCAATAAATTTTTCCAACATGAAATTGAAGTTTGATGCCACAATTCTTCTCAAAGCAATCTTAACTCCCAAGTAATATAATTCTTTAACAGATTTAAATCCCATTACCTGAGCAATACTCTTTTTCCTTCTTCTACTCACAGCTTTCCTGAAAAGAATAGAATATTTATTATAATTGATCTTTTGTCCTGACCAATTACAATAATCCAATAGAATATCTCTAATCCTCTTTACTAACTTCATATTAGCTTCAGAAAAAATAAAGATATCATCTGCATAAAGCAGATGAAATATCCTAGGAGCATTAAGGTGTATTTTAATCCCTATCTCATTTTCCTCTTGAATTAAAGCATTTGATAAAAGTTGGGAACATAAAACAAAGAGAAATCGAGATAAGGGACAACCTTGACGAAATCCACTACGAGCACAGATCAACATTGAAGAGTTCCCTTTAATCAAAATAGAGAATCTTAGATTTTCTACACATTCTAAAATAAGTTTTGAAAATGCAAAGGAAAGCCAAAGTATATCAAAATCTGCTCCAAAGTTCTCCAAGACATGCTATCATATGCTTGCTCCATATCTATCTTGAATGAAACTAATCCTTTTGATGATTTATAATATCTGAATTTGTGAAATATTTCTTGAGCAATTAAGACATTGTCTGATAAGAAACGACCTTTACTGAAAGCTGACTGATTTTCAGAAATTAGATTAGGAAGCATAGCAACGAATCTATTGAGAAGAATCTTAGCAACAAGTTTATAAATTGTTTTACATAAACTTATTGGCCTAAAATTTGAAGGTATCATTGGCATATCCACCTTTGGAATGAGCACAATCAATGTATCTTTCCAATTGGTTTCCATTGTACCCGTAGAGAAAAAACATCTTAAAGCATTCCAAATATCCAATTTAATGACAGACCAATAAGATTTGAGAAATGAATGAGTAATACCATCCACACCTAGTGAAACTCCTCCCTCAAATTGATTGACAACTGCTAAAACTTCCTCCATAGTAAGCTTGGTATTAATGACTTCTCTATCATAATCTGTCACCGTACCTCTTGGGTTTGGCCAATTGTTTAAAGAGTAAGATCTATATTCCCACTTTGTTTGAAAGAATTTGAAAAAAATGTTTTCAATTTGAAATTGATCTTCTACCAAAACTCCATTTTCATCTTTAATCTTGAAAATATGTTTTGCATTCCTTCTAATAATAACAAAACAATGAAAAAGCTTAGAATTCAAATCACCATCTTTATCCATTTTACCTTAGCTCTTTGTCTCCACCATGTGTTTATCCGAGCTAAAGTACTGTTGAGCTCATTAATTTTTTATCTAAGAACCAAGATCTTCTCCTCGGAAAGATTTCCATCAGAAGATTCCTCCATTTGCAACTCTAAAATCTCCCTAGTCAGATTGTCCTTCCATTGATTGAGGTCTGTATTAAACATGCTCCTTTTTATAATTTGACCCATTTAATATCATAGTGCTCTCATTATAATTGAGGGCTACTATGATCCATACCATGATATATCTACAACGGAGTTTAAATGGTACGCGGCAAAATATTAACAAAGGAAAATGCGCATAACTTCAATTTTGCAAAATAATCTATATTTAAATATTATAGAAAAATTTTTTATTAGTTTGAATTTTTATTAGCCATTTCTTGGAATGACAGAAACTCCCCTATAAAAATATTTTCAAAAGAAAAGTGTCAATAGATTTGGGATTAAATCAAGAGAAAAGCTATGAAAATATTAAAAGAGCTATATCAAATAAAACAAAATTAGTATAAAATAAAAAGATGTGTGCAATGCATCAGAGCTTGTAAATAGTAAACCCAACAATGAAAAACTTTTTATATTATCGTAAAGATGTAATTGAAATTTAAGAGGGAAATTTTAAAAATATTCTTAAGCTATAGATGTTTAAAATAATAATGGTGTAACTAAACAATAGCAATTCTAATAAAATGGCAAACTCAAACATCACGCCAAAATGCAATGCATAGTTAGAAGATTTCATAGTCATAAAAATAACATCATAAATCTAATCAGTAGTCATAACTAACATATATTGTGAATCAAAATACTTTGATACGGCAGATGGATCAAAGATTAGAAAAATTTAATAAACAAAACTCTTTATAATCGTTATCAGGCATAACACCATCGCCCGACAGAAATTTTAAAACAGCTTTAGGCTTCGTTTGTTTTTTTTTTGGCTTTTGTAAAATACAGTTTTAAAAAACATTAGTTCAGAAAAAGGAGTTTTCTAACGGAGAAGCACATATAAAAAGCTTTCTCAAAACTGCAGAAAAATGAAAAAAAGGAGTTATTGGGAACGTGATTTGACGAACCAAACAACACGAAATAAAATCCTCCGTTTTCGAAAACGGAGAAGGCAAAAAAAACGCTCAAACAAACAAAATCTTAGTCGTTGGTCGTGCTGGCGACTGGGTGCTGAGTTCGCCATAGTCGCTGGCCGTGCCAACGACTATTTTTATTTTCTTATAACAAATTAACTGGGAGGAAGTAAAAGGAGGAGTTTTTTTTTTTTTAGAAAAAGATGCATTTTATTTTGGATTTTTTTTCTTTGAAAAATTTTTTTGGAGAGAATTTTATTGCGTTAAATTATTTTTGCATCTTTTTCTAATACTAATAATTAAGTAGACAAAATTCTCTCCAAAAATAATTTCTTGAAACCCCGCATAGACGTTGGATTTGTTGAAATTTTAATATTATTACTAAAATTTAATATGAAGTTATGATATACAAAAAAGAGTAGTAACTTGGCCCTAATATCACAAGCTTCATACAAAATTTAAGTGGATAGCAACATTTATTATCATGATGCCATTTAAGTTCAATATCCATCTCCTTTGTAAGTCTCTGACTAAGTTACTTATGCATACAAATTTTAAATCCTAAAAAGAATCATTACTCCACGATTACGATTGTCATGCCAAATATTTTTTAAAAACTAAAAATCTCAGGATTTATTAAATCCTACAAGTTAAATCTTACTTGAAGCCAAAACATAATATAAAAATCGATAATGACATAAAAATATTAAGTGATACTAAGGTTTTGTTTGGGATGTTTTTCTTACTGCTTCTTAAAACAATTTTCTTGTAAAAAATTTTGCAAAATATTTTTTAATTAAAAAACTGATTTACGAAGTAGTAAGAAAGTCATCCCAAACAAAACCTGAAAGTGCATCTAGAGAGAAGTTCCATATATATCTGGTTGCTTCGTCGAGATCTCCGGCAGCCCGCAAACGAGAAAGGGGGATGTGATGAAGTTCAAAAAAAAAAAAAAGTGTAACTTGATTCCCTAAGAATGCCGACCAAGCAAGCCATGCCTTAATGAATTCATCTGCAATCATTTACCGAAACAAAAAAAAAAAAAATCTTCATTATCAGGCCACGTACAATTACAATTTCTCGCAACCCCATCTTATACATTCAAATATTAAAGATGGCAATTGGCATGCAGGTTGCTCACCGGAGCTGTTGTGGTGTCTTACGGGCGGTGAAGATGACGGCGGTCGTAGGACTTGAGATTGGCCCCACAGAAGGTGCAAATGATGGCACGCCACGTCCTCCGGTAGACCGGCACGTAGCAGAACCTGGTGGCGGTCTCCATGTCGGCGACGCTCGCCCCGCCGCCGCATCTCGAGCTGATCCCCGCAGCCGGCTTCGAGCTCCTCACCATCTCCCTGGTGTCCACTAAGAAGCAGAAGAATACCATCCCCTTTCCTCCTCGCTGCCCTCCGCCGCCTCCTGAATTCAGCCGCTTTTATGTTTTTTTTTTTTCCTCTTACGATTTGGATTTCGAGGCACGCGGAAGAGGATAAAAAGAGGGGGAAGGATCTGCCTCCCTAATATTAATGAGGCAGCCTTCATGAGAAGGTGCCAGTTAACTCTTATTGGACACATCCTTACCTAACATAATTAATGAGCCAGCCTTCCTGAGAAGGCGCCAACCAAGAATGTTTATTATTTTTTAATTATTTAATGTATTATTTTATTATTTTATTTATTTATTATTTTTATTATTAGTTTATTGTTAGTTTGTTATTAATATTATTTTATTTTATTATTTATTTATTTATTTTATCATTTTAGTTATTATTATTATTATTATTATTATTTATTAATTAATATTTTTAATATTATTATTTATTTTATTTATTATTTATTTATTATAAATATTATTTACTAATATTTGTTAATTAATACTTATTTATTATTTAGTTCTTATTTATTTTATTATTTATTATTTATTTATATTAGTTCTTTATTTTAATATTATTTATTATTATTTTTATTAAAATTATTATTTATTATTAGTTTTTTAGTTTTTTTAATAGATATATATATATATATATATATATATATATATAGTATTATTATTTTATTTTATTTTATTATTTATTATTTATTATTTATTTTTTATTTGTTTATTTTATTGATAATTTATTTTATTTTATTTATTATTTATTTTATTTATTTATTTAGTTAATTTATTATTATTAATGGTAATAATAATAATATTATTATTATTAGTTATCATTATTTATTATTATTATTTATTTTATTTTTATTTAGTATTTATATTTTTTATAATTTTTTATTTTTTATTTATTTTATTAATTTATTTATTATTTAGTTATTATTTAAATTTTTAATATATATATATTATAATTAGTTTTTTATTATATTATTATTATTTATTTTATAATTTATTATTAGTCATTAGTTTATTTATTAGTTATTATTTTATTTATTTATTTATTAGTTATTTATTTTCATTTATTAATTAGTTTAGTTATTTAGTTATTATTATTTCATTAATATTTATTTATTTATTAGTAGTTTTTTTATTTATTATTTTATTGTTATTATTTATTCTTATTTTATTTATTATTACTACTAGTTATTTATTATTTTTTAGTTATTTTGTTTATTAATTAATTATAATTTTATTAATTATTATTTTTATTTTATTAAATATTTGTATGTATTTATAAGTTATTTTTTTAGTTATTATTTTTTGTTATTTATTATTTATTTCTTTATTATTATTATTATTATTATTATTATTATTATTATTATTATTATTATTATTATTATTAATTATTAGTTTATCCAATGTTTATCCATTCTTAGAAGATCCTAAAATATTTCAATTATTGTTAGCTTCTTTAACATCATTCATATATGTTTTTTTCTTGTAATTTTTTCTCAACATTCTTAAAATAATCATTTAAAGAATTTTTAAGAATTTGTTTTTTAACCAAATTTTTTCTTTGATTTTCTTGATTATGATTTTTTCTCTTTTAAAGAAGGATTAAAAGAAAAAAAAAACACTCAAATCATTATCGTGTAATTTGCAATAATTGTTGATATATAATATAAATTTTATCTTTATCAGACACAAATCTTGAAGCAAAATTGAGTTGAAAGTTTCTGAAATTAAATCAGGGACCATCTAAACTCCGATTTTAGCAAACTTACACTCTAACTGAACATCTCAAAAATATGAACCTAATGACACCAAATTCGACTCAATCCGAGCCAAAATGTGTCCAAAGCAAAGAACCAAAGCGCATTAGGAAGGTACAAACCATAATTTGAATTACCAAACAGTTTCCAAACGTGACATGCTTATAGTCAAATTGAGCAACTAGACGAGATAAATCTTACATGCCCAAGATCATTGAATTCAAATATCATTAAGGCATTCAAATGACCATTAAATTGTCCATGATCAGGGGGAACAATATCGACCGTTCATTCAAACCACTCCCATTTGGACCTCAATCCTCCACATGCAAGCCATGCAACTCTCCAAAAACTATAAATAGTCCACACTTTTATCATGCATGAGGGGAGGAGGAGAAAGGAGAAGGAGAAGGGAAGAATTTAGGAGATTGCTTGCCGTCGATCACCGCCAGAGTTCTTCACAACCACCCACTACAAGAAAATCATGGTTTACCGATGGTAATTCCGGTGGTCATATGACCGCCAGAATTACCAGTGGTTAAACCGGATGTCGGACCATCGGTATTTACCTGCGATTTATCTGGCAGTTTTTAATAAAACACTGCTTGAATTATCGGCGGTATAATGACCACCGCCTAGGCCATCGATTTTCTTTTTTTGCGGCACCTTTCCAGGCGGCCAAGATGCCAGTGTTAAGTAATTTTTTACGGTGGTTGATAAAGCTGGAAACCACTGGAAATTACCCTAATATTGGCCAAACCTGACCTTCCTCTTTATTTGTTTGCATATCCATTTCTCCAGACGCTCGCTCGTGATCGTGTCTCTGAGTACCTCCACAGGAATCTGGCCACCAACACCCTATCTTCGGCCAACGATCTCGCCTTCACTCTGGTCGCCGAATACGCCCGCATTCTATCGCCAAAAGCCGTCGATCGAGCACTCTGGAAACACCCCGAATCGAAGGTTTGCATTTTTTTTCTTTTACTAATGTGTCATACTTTAACTGTCAGAGAAATTTATGGAGCATAGATTATGGTGTAATGCTAATGTTTCGCAAAATCAATTTAGATTCATACAAGGTAGGTCAACTATGGAAGCTATGCATTTTTTTATTATGTTTGATGGAGAAGTATGTTGAAAATAAGAAGGATCTACACATGATATTTATTGATTTAATGAAAGTATATGATAAAGTTTGAAGAGAAGAGCTATAGAGAGTTATAGAAAAGAAAGAGGTTAATAATGCTTATATTCAAGTCATTAAGGATATGTATGCAATAGTTATTACTTGTTGGATTACGTCAATGATCGGCCTTAAATCCATATCTTGTTGTTTTAGTCATGGATGTTCTCACTAGAAATTTATAAGAGGTTGTACCTTGGTGTATGCTTTTGTTGAAGATATTTTTTTTGTTTGAGTATATATTCTTATCTATTTTAAATTAGGATAGGAACTTGGAATATAGGTTCCCTTACAGGAAAATTAATAGAATTAATAGATATTATGATTCATAGGAAGTTAAATATTTTGTGCATTCAGAAAACTAAATGGGTTGGAGAGAAGGCTAAGGAAATTGATAGTTTAGGATTTAAACTTTGTTATTTGGGTAGGAGTCGTACTAGATATGGTATAGGTGTTATTATAGATAAGAATTTTAAGGATAATGTTATAAAAATTAATAGGATTGGAGATATAATTATAACTTTAAAGATTGTTGTTGATGATAAGATTGTTAATATTATAAGTGCTTATGCTCCTCAAGTAGGTTTGGATATGAGTTCTAAATTAAATTTTTGGAATGGCTTAGAAGAATTAATACAAAAGATACCTCTTGAAGAAAGAGTTTTTATTGGAGGAGATTTAAATGGACATGTTGGTAGAGAGGTAGATGATTTTAAAAGCATTCATGGTGGCCATGGATTTGGAACGACGAATGAAGGTGGCAAGACCATATTGGATTTTTGTTTAGCTTATGATTTTTCAATTGCTAATACCTTATTTAAGAAAAAGAATGAGCATCTCATCACTTATAAAAATGGATATAGTACAACCCAGATTGACTATTTTCTTATTAGAAAATTAAATCATTTAGATTGTAAAGATTGTAAAGTTATTCCGAGTGAAATTTATATACCCAACATCGATTATTAGTTTTGGACTTTAAGATAAAGGGGCATAAAATAAAAAATAAAGAAAAATGATTTTCTAGGATTAGATGGGGGCATTTTAAGAATATTAACAAAAATATTTTTAGAATAAGATTTTAGATCTTAAGGTTTTGTCTGTGCATGTTAATGTTATGTGGGAAAAAGTGGCTAGTGATATTAAGAATATTGCGAAAGATGTCCTTAGAGTATCAAAGGGAAAAGCTCCCAATAGTAAAAATAGTTGGTGGTGGAATCCAAATGTGCAAGAAAAGATTAAAAATAAGAAGCTTTGTTATAAAAATTGGCTTAATTTTAAAAATTCTGATAATTGGGAAATATATAAAGTGGCTCGTAAGGATGCTAAGAGAGCAATATGCGATGCAAAGACATTAGCTTTTAGTGATTTATATAATAAATTAGATACTAAAGAGGGAGAAAGATATATGTATAAGTTAGCCAAACAAAGAGAGAGGAGTAGTAAGGATTTAGTTCAAGTGAAGTGTATTAAGGATGAAGATAAAAAAATACTTTTCTTAGAAGATGATATTCATCAAAGATGGATGAGATATTTTGCGAAACTTTTTAATGAAGATTGTGAAAATAAGATTAACTATAGTGACCTTAGCATCCTAAATGATAATAAAGATTTATGCTTTTATTGGCGTATTAGTAAAACTGAAGTTAGAGAGACTTTAAAGAAAATGAAGGGTGGAAAAGCTGTTGGACCTGATGATATTCCAATAGAGGTGTGGAAATGCTTAGGAGATGAAGGAATTTCATGGCTTACTAAACTTTTTAATACTATTGAAGACTAAAAATATGACAGATGAGTGGAGAATGAGTGTGTTAATTCCTATTTTTAGGAATAAAAGTGATGCACAGGATTGTGCGAATTATAGAGGTATTAAGTTAATGTGTCATACTTTAAAACTATGGGAGCGAGTTATGGAGCATAGGTTGTGGCGTGATACTAATGTTTCTCAAAATCAATTTGGATTCATGCCGGGTAGGTCGACTATGGAAGCCATACATTTATTAAGAGGCTTGATGGAGAAATATAGAGAAAATAAGGAGGATCTACATATGATATTTATTGATTTAGAAAAAGCATATGATAAAGTTCCAAGAGAAGTGCTATGGAGAGTTCTTGAAAAGAAAGGAGTCAATAATGCTTATATTCAAATCATTAAAGATATGTATGCAGGAGCTATTACTTGTGTTCAAACACAAGGTGGACGAACCAAGTATTTCCCTATTTCGGTTGGGTTACATCAAGGATCAGCCTTAAGCCCATATCTTTTTGCTTTAGTCATGGATGTTCTCACTAGAAATTTGCAAGAGGATGTACCTTGGTGTATGCTTTTTGCTGATGATATTCTTCTTGTTGATAAGACTAGAGAGGGAGTTGAAGGTAAACTTGAGTTATGGAGGTCAACCTTAGAGTCTAAAGGTTTTCGCTTGAGTAGATCTAAAACGGAATATATGGAGTATAATTTTAGTAGTAATAGACCTAGTGAGGGGATGGTGACTTTGGGCAATCAAGTCATCAATAAGAGTACACGTTTTAGATATCTTGGATCTATTGTTCAGAGTGATGGTGAAATAGACGGGGATATTATCAGCAGAATTCAAGTTGGATGGTTGAAGTGGAGGAATGCATCGGGCTTGTTATGTGATAGAAATGTACCCATCAAACTTAAGGGAAAATTCTATAAGATGGTAGTGAGGCCTGCAATGCTTTATGGTGCCGAATGTTGGCCATTAAAAGAGAAGCTTAATACTAAGTTAAGTGTGGCAGACATGAGGATGCTCAGGTGGATGAGTGGCTTTACCCTTAGAGATAAGATACAAAATGAACATATACGTGAAAAGGTTGGAGTAGCTCCAGTAGAAGATAATATTAGAGAGAGTCGCCTTAGATGGTTTGGTCACATAAAACGGCGGCCTTCTGATGACCCGGTTAGGAGAGTAGAGGTATTAGATTTGACTTTTGTTAAGAAAGGTAGGGGTAGACCTAAAAAGACTTGGCTAGAAAATATTAGGAATGACCTTTCTTTATTAGATTTAAACGAGAATTTGACTTTTAATAGGACACAATGGAGAAAAAGGATTCATGTAGCCGACCCCACGTAGTGGGATAAAGGCTTGATGTTGTTGTTGTTGTTGTAGAGGGATTGTGACCTTGAGTGATCAAGTCATTAATAAAAGTATATATTTTAAATATATTCGATTTATTATTTTGAGTTATGGAGAAATAGATAGGGTTATTATTAGTAGAATTCAAGTTGGATGGTTAATGTGGAGGAATGTTTCGGACTTTTTGTGTGATAGAAAAGTCCCCCTCAAACTTAAAGGAAATTCTATAAGATGGTGGCTAGACTTGTAATGCTTAAATATCATGTTCAAATGTAGGTATCAAACCCTAAACTATTATTAGATGATTGGTGAATGCATTCCAATTCAAGTAAAGCACACTTGTTCAAACATATGTATCAAGCCTTTATCCCACTACATGGTGAATGCATTCTAAACCCGATTGGTGAATGCATTCTAAATCTGGTTAGGAGAGTAAATGATATTTCTTTCTTAGATTTAAATGAGATTTAAGGCTATATATCTTCTAATAATTGATTTCACAACTATATAGGGAATATTTTCTTTAACATCCAAATGACTATCTAAGAAGAGAGATATTGAATGTATAACAAATTATTATCGGGTTGAAGACGGTTGAAAAATGAATTTATGCAGCGAGTTGAGACTTTTATTCAAGTTGCATTTCAACTACCTTTCTTTAAGTTCAATGGAATGTTTAGATGTCCATATTTGAAGCACAAAGATCAAGCATTCCTTAAGGCTGCTGATATGAAGGTTGATTTATATTGTAGGGGATTTATTCAAGACTATTGGATTTGGACCTCATATGGCGAGTACGAGCCACATAGAGATACTCTTGCCGATCCATCCATAGTTTTTGAAACATTTGATGAAGATCAAATGACTCGACCATATGAAGAACTTATTTTTGATATAGCACGTCGTAATTTAAGGGCTAGTACGAAAGAGTTACCAAATGCGAAAACCAAAAAAATTTTTGAGTTACTATATACAGCTCAAAAACAAAATTTGGATGGTTGCAAAACTCATTTAAAATTATTAATTACAGTGAGAATGCTAAGTATCAAAATTGAATATAATATTCTTCGTGATTATTTCAATGACTTCATTGGTTTTCTCAAGTAAACAAACCTAACGAATAATTTAATCCCCTTATATTTATACCGAACGAAGAAATTAGTATCCAAGTTGGGTCTCACTACTACAAAAATTAATTATTATATCAATGGTTATATGTTATACTACAAAGATAATACAACAAAAGTTTATTATCGCACCTGCAATCTGTATTGATTGAAACCAAACTAGGGAAAATAATGTCATCAAAAGAAAGATGTTATATATTCTCATTTATTTTATTTACCAATCATTACAAGACTTCAGTGGCTCTATGCATCAATGATTTCAGCAGGTCATATGAGATGACATAAGAAGAAATTAGAAAATAGTGGTGTTCTTTCTCATCCATCAGATGCTGAAGCGTGTAAATATTTTCATCGAACACATGCTTCATTTGCTGCTGAGCTATGCAACATAAGATTAGGATTATGTGTTGATAATTTTACTCCATATAATCAGTAGCTTCACTGTACTCTTATTGGCCAGTTATACAACATAATATAACCTTCCACCAGAGATATGTATGACTACCCCATACATGTTCTTAACACTTATAATACCTAGACTACATAATCCAAAAGTAAAAATTGATATTTTTTGAAATCATTAATTGATGATCTCAAGTTATTATGGGAAGAAGGTATTCTCACATATGACATCTCAACCAAAAAAATTTTTCCCCTTCGAGCTATATTGCTTTGGACCATTGGCAATTTCCAGCTTATGGTATGTTGTTTCATTAGAGCACAAAAGAAAAATTAGCTTGCTATTACTACAAGGAGAATACTAAAGCTTTCATACTAAAACATGGAGGAAAAAAATACTTGATTTGATTGTCATATTATGTTTCTACCTACTGATCATCCATTTAGAAGGAATAAGGAAGCATTTATTATAAATAGAATTGAGAGGGCACCTCCTTCACCCATATTAAGTGGTGATGACATACTATAGAGACTTTCTGACTTTTTATCAATTATTAATTTTCAATATTATCAGAGTATAAATTTTTGGGATATGATGTTCAACATAATTAGATTTAAAAAAATATTTTCTAGACATTATCATATTGAAGAATAAATTTGATAAAACATAATCTTGATGTTATGCACATTGAGAAGAACTTCCTGGATAATATTTTTAATATAATTATGGATGTTAAAGGTAAGAGCAAGGATAATGTAAAAGCTAGAAATGGACATTAAAGAGTACGATCAGTGAAGAAATCTAGAGTTAGAAATAACCACCGACAGTAAAATAATGAATCCCAAAGCACCTTACTCTTACATTAGAGTGAAAATGATGAATATGTCAGTGGTTTAAAGGTTTAAAAATGCATGATGGCTATGAATCAAACTTAAGCTGATGTGTAGACCTTAAATCTGTGAGATTATTTAGACTAAAAAGTCATAATTATCACATAATTATGTAGGTTCTCCTTTAGATCATAATATATATGTTACCAAATTACATATTGAATATATTGACTAAGCTTAGCATTTTCTTAAAAAACCTATGTTCATCTAAACTAAGCGAATATGCTTTACAGAGGAGCGAGGAGAACATACCAATCATCCTATATAAGTTAAAAAAAGTTTTTCACCCAGGATTTTTTAATTCTATGAAACATCTTTCAGTCCATCTACCTTACAAAGCTAGAGTTGATGGATATGTATAATAACGTTGGATGTATCCCTTCGAGAGGTGAAACTTGTTTTATTAAGTTCCCTTAAATATTTTTGAATAAGTTAAAAAAGTATGTTTACTTATTTGATAATTGTAATCATTTAACAGATATTTGAACAAATTGAAAAAATATATTAAGAATAAAGCACAACAAAAATGATTGATATGTGAAGTATACTTATCTCAAGAAATCCCTAACTTTTGCTCCTACTACTTTGAGCTACATGTAAGTAATACAAGAATAAAAATTAGTCGTAATATAAAATTTGATGTAGAATAATAATCACAGGTGTACTATCAGTTTTTAAAAGTCATGAAAAGCCTAGTGATAAATGTATTGAAAGATTCATCAATAATTTTGAAATCAAAACAGTGACTTTATATGTGCTACTGAACTGTAAAGAAGTCCAACCATTCTTAGAGTAAGCTCTTCCATAATATGCATAAAGAATAATATTTATTTGAAATACTAAAGTCTTATTTGGATGATTTGTCACCAGGTATTTCATAAGCAATTTGCCTCTGATAGATACCATAGATGTTGAGCAAGTTATTGTAAATGAATTCCCAACTTAGTTTAAATCTTATGTGAGCCCTTATATTTTAAAATTTTTATTTGAATCACCTCTTATTTAATACTAAAAATCCGAACATTTTAAAATTTTCTTAGGTATATAACCCGGATAATAAGTGTTTCGATAAAGATTTACAAGCACTTGCATGAGGCCCAATACAAAAAGTAAAGACCTAGCAAATATATATAGTGAATGAGTTCATATTTCATTCCAAGTCATGGAGTGAAGAAAGAAAAACTAAAAATTATGGAATTTATGTTAGAGAGAATACTCATGAAGAAGATGAGTGTGATTATTATGGTATTCTAAAAGAGATTTTTGAATTGGAGTATCCAGGTGAAGATGAGAGCTTTGCATATTTGTTTAACTGTTAATGATATGATCCAATACATAATAGAGATATAAGGGTTCATCCTGTGTATGGTTTAATAGACGTAAAACATAGTAGAAGATACGAGAAGTTTGATCCATTTGTGTTAGCAAGTCAAGTTGTTCAAGTTTATTCACTATTCTCTTGCATCAATCTTCTTTTGACTCACTCCTTGCTCGTAAGCAATTATTAATCCTAGAAGATTATAAATAGAATAAACATTTAAGTCCCTAGACTCTGTAATAGTAGTTATTTTAACATCAAATGCAATAGGAAAATAATGAATAATTTTATTAATCATTTTAGCATTCGTTTGTTCTCTACCTAAATTATGCAAAGAAGTGACTATTTGAGTGAATCTTGTGTACATGTTAGAAATAGATTCATTAGGTTTCATGTGAAATAATTCATAATCATGTAAAAGGATATTTAATCTAGATTAATATTGCTTAACTTTATTAATCCCTTCGAATGTAATACAAAGCCTATACCAAATTTCCTTTCCACTTTTGCAAGTGGAAATCCGCATGTAATTGTAAGACGTAAATGCACAATAGAAACTATTTAGATATTTTGTATTTAGTTGTGCTAAGTCACATTTTTCTACAATCTAGTTAGTAAAAGGTGTTTCAACTCTAATATATCTACTAGTCTAGCTGGCCTAGTATACCCTTCCTGAACTAAAATCCACATACAATAGTCAAGCGATTGAAGAAATCTAGACATACGTGTTTTCCAAAAATTGAAAGGGATATTATCAAATAATGGAGGTCTAGTGATTGAATACCCTTCAAGTTTATTTTGATTTTCAATAGTAGCCATTATCATTTTTCAAAAAATAGTCTAAATTAATAGTTTTGAAATAATGCTCTGACACCACTTGTTGATTCTGTATATGTTGTTAGACGATGCAATTGTCCTAAGACTAACCAAGATAGAGGTGAATTAGCAATTAAAAAATTTCTTAGATTTTTTTAATAAAAAACATATTTAAATTTTACAACAATTTAATTTTAGATTAAAATAAACTTTTTAACCACATTACACAATTTGTAGAAAATAAAAAGACATAAAGATTTATAGTGGTTCGGTCAAACACGACCTATATCCACTCCTTGAAAAATCCCTTTTCAGGTATTGCACCATTATCCAAGTGACTATCCTTTTTCTTCCACAGCAAGGCAAAGAAGCTTTTATAATTCTTCTTTTTCACCAATCCCCGGTGTGGCAAAGAATTATCGTCCTTTCACACCATTCGAGTGTCAGCATAGAAACATCATCCTTTCACACAATCCAAGTGTTGGCAGATGACTATTATCTATTTACACCCTCCAAGTGTCGGCAGAGAACTGGATCTTCTTCAAAGATTATCTTACGAGTAACTAAAAATAAGAAAGGAAGAGTAGTAACTAAAAATACAAAGAGATCCTTACCTTTAAATATCCTTGTGAACCTTTCACACTCCACTTGCAAGAAATCTCTCTCAAAAACTCTCCAAAATATACTCATTCACTTGCCCTAGAAAAACCCCAAAGAACAACTCTTTTCACATCAGTTTTAAGTACCTTTTATATGAAAGATATAAAAAACTGTCCATAAAACTAAAATTTTCCATTTTGAGCATGTATGATCATATAGTACGATCGTATTTTTGTTCGTACGAATAGTTCAAAAACTGCTATGTGTGAACCTTTTGTGAAAATGTATGAAATATTTTCATACATGATGATCGTCCAGTACAAATCAAGTTCATACTGTACGAACAGTTAGAAAAATTTTCATCTTCGTCGGGATGAAAAGGTATCCCATATTTTTATACTCTATACGTTGTCTATACGAACATGAAATCATACAATATAGAAAATTTTCAAGTTCATCAGGGTGAAAAGGGACTTGTCCAATTCGTACTATAGATGTCATCTGTATGAACAAGGCATCATACAATATGATCAGTTCAGAAAATTTTCATGTTCATTGGGACAAAAAGGGACCCCTCCAATTTTTACTCTGGACGTCATCTTAAAGACAAGGCATTGTACATGACGATCAATTTAGAAGAAACTTTGAATTATCCAATTCATACTCTCGACATCGTCTGTACTAACAAGGCATCATATTGTATGATCAATACTTAGAAAAATTTTCTACCTACAGTTTATTTAATTGATCGTAGGGGAAAATAACTGAATAAATCATTCCATATGAAATGACTTCGTATAGTACAATTAGTTTAAAAATTACAAAATATAAACATTCTTTCAGTGTGTGTGTGTACACAGTTACTCAATTACAATCACACTATCTCAAACTTAATAGAATAAAAAATACAGACTTCATTTATAATGAACCCTAATCTAATCTGCTTTGAAGTCTTCAACAATCTGGAGTATGATTTTTCTGAAATATTAGTACATACAAATAACAAAATAATACATCCAAAATATGTTAAAAGAAATTATAATTAAAATAATAATATTTGGAATCATAAAAAACATACATGTTGCAAGAATATCAACAATCAAATAATTAAGTTGCAACTATCTCAACAATCTTCCCTTTTTTAATGATGGCAAAATAATTATTATTTCAGTTAACATGTATACTCTAAATTTCTCCTTAGCTCCTCCTAAAAATATGAACATGTGAATATAAAGAGATTACATGAAAAACACACAACAATTTTTTTTTAAACATAAATATATAAACACAAAAACAAAATCATATAAACACAAAAACAAAATAAGCACATAAAAACAAACACAAACAAAATTATTTAAACCACAAAATAAAAACATATTAACACAAAAATAAAAACATATTAAGAAAACACACAAAAACAAACAAAAAAAAATTATTTCACAATAATAAAATGGGAAAAAGAAAGTTGAAATGAAAGAAATCAAATGAGAAACCATAATAATTGATCTTGAAAGAGATTTAAAATCTAGTTGCAATAACAAAGTTAATTACCAAAAGATGAAAAAGAAAGATTAAAAAATTTTAAATTAAAAAATAACTTAGATAAGAAAAATTTATTAATGTCATGATGCATTCTAGATAATTAGATAAGGAGGATTATTACAAAGTGATAAAATAAAGATTAGTTAATTTCAATTTTAAATATAGGTTATATTTGAAAATTAAATTGATTTGAAATAAAAATTAAATGATAGATAAAAGAATATATTCAATTTGCGACGTCGCTCATCTTTTCAAGTATTTGTGGCACATTTTATACATCTTTTTATATTTATCCTAATTTTGTACTTCTTTTCATTTTGTGAACAATTGCGTAATCTTTTAATTTTTGTACACACTGTACATTTCTTTTTTATATACTCCCCTTTTTTATTTGGTCTTTCCAAAATCATTAATCTACAAAACAAATTTCTCTAATTACAAAAATAATTAAATAGAAAAAAGAAATAAAAAATAATAAAACATCAAAATTATAATAATAATATATATTCAAATTATATTGGCCTAAAAAGTTCATGAGATTGATATGCTTACGTTGAGCGAGTTATAAGTTAACTTAAACATTTTAAAAAACTAGATTTCATAATAAAATTAATTTTGTAGTGCAAGTTAATTTATAACACTTTTTAGATCATTTAAAACAAGCTTTTCATATAGGCAAACTCACATTTCAAATAAAAAATAAAGCAACATTACAAAATATGACATTTTTATTAATATCAAAAGGTTCAGATACATCAAAGCCATTGATATAAATAAACATAAAATCTGAATATCATAACAATAACATAATCCTAAATAAAGACAAGTACTACTGAAAGTAATAAATAAAGACATCATCACATCATCATATCATCAGGAAAGGACTGGCAAAAGTAAATATAAAGAAGTACATCCAAAATTCTGAAGGATCTGATCTGGAGGAGGAGGCTGGTTGAAGACTGAGAAATAGTTATTTATCATAGCTACCTTCGAGTTCACCGAGTCAAACTGACCTCGGATCTGCCCCATATCTTCTTTATGTTGTGCATCCTACTGGTTTAGATGAGTCTGAATTTGATCAAAATGTTGATTAAAATGACTCTCCATCCGATTAAACCGCTTGACCATCTCCTAAAAGTTATTCTGATCAGATCCCTGAGTAGGTGGAGGTGCTCCCCCTTCTCCCTCAATATCCTCCCTTGAACTCTCATTCCTCCCAAATAGATATCGAAAAGAAGGATCAGTGAAGAAGATTGGCATTTCAATGGGAGGATCAAGATGAATAATGTTATACTTCTTTTCCAAAATGTAGGTCACTAAGTGTCCTAAAGAAATATTTTTCTTCCTCTTATGATGAGGAAGCCTAATTTCAGAAAGGTTATGAATGTAGTCCAAGATGAGTTGGGCCTCATCAAGTGGCTGTCCAGTCATGATCAAATAGGTAACGGTGGACAGAAGAGTAGTCATATTTATGCGATCACCAGCCATAGGAATGATTGAAGTTCTTAAGACATGCAGGATGACCCTGGCATTTATATTCTAAGTGTAGACTCTAACCAAGTGACAAATTTGAATTAAACCTCTAAGAGTTTTGTTTATCTCAGGCCAAACATAATCGGATTTAGAGGTTAAGATGTGTGCTCTAGTCCCACGAGTCTTTAAATGTACAAAGGTTCCTAGATCTTCCTTAGTGATTTCCACCCGCTATTTTTGGAAAAATGATGTTATCCTACTCTCATCCTCACTGAACCACATATTTATTAGGAAATAGTGAAAAGTCTCTCTATTCTAAGCATAAATCAAAGTCAAAATGAAGGAGAACTTGGTTTATGCAAATAGAGGAATAACTGAAATGTGGGTTTTATCTTGAATTAGTAGTCTTAAAGAAGTGATTTTGGAGGTTATATACCTATAGAAGGAATCCTTGTTATCTTTAGACAATAAGTTATCGTCCCCACCCCTGGATGACGATCCCTTAGCAACTCTAGAGCGCTTGCTAGAACTTGTCATTCCTAGGTTTGACTCTCTAGAAGGATTACCCTTGGAAGAGAATGAAAAATGATTTCAATAGCCCTCCTATTTAAAGAAAAATGACTCATCGTACAATATGAAAATGGCTTTGTACAAATTATCTTGAGATCGTACGGGACAAAACAATTTTTGTATGGACGAATGATAACATCCAAAATGAAATAACTTTTTGTAAACACACAATTTACGAGGCATCCTTTCGTACAGACTTTTTGATCATATGATCATACAAATGAATAGGTGTTCATCCAGTACGATCAGTTATTTAAGATTGTTTTAATGACGGTTGGGTTCGTCCCCCATAGAAAATGACACATGGATTATACATATGAAATTTGCATTCGTACGTATGATCTATTATAATAACTAATTCTACCCAGATAATCATCTACATGCATACAGATGAATGAGTATAGATCGTACGGGATGATGAAATTATCGTACAGTATGATCTATGCAAATATCCAAATTTAATAAATTCAACTTCAAGATAATGATTGACATGCTACAGAATTCATATGGTACAAAAATAATTTTGTATAGTATGAATAAAACACATAGAAAATAAAATCTAGGAAAAAAAATTCTCAAATTCAATCAACCTTGCATAAGTGACAAATGTCAAAATTGAAAAACTCTCAAAATAAAAACTAAAATAATAACACACACAAAAAAAATAAAAACAACACAAAAACAAAATTAAACACACATAAAAACATATTAAGTTTTGTTGGTGGAATTTTGAAAACATATTCTGAAAAATATTAGTTTTCTTTGGGAATTTTAGAATTTAGGTTGAATCTTAATTCTAAAAGTCGAACCAACTCGTTCGGAAAATTATATCACCCCGAAGGATGAAAATAAAATCCCATAACGACGTTCGGACTTAGAATTATGTGATTCATCTCGAATATCATAGCTAGACTCTAAAGAAAACTTCACACGGCCCAAGGGGACAAGGTAAAGATCAACTAAATGTCTGGTTATGATATTCGAGGGGTATGATTGTCGATCTCATATCCAAAGCCTTATCAAAGAAGAATGTATCTCCCCGAAGGGAAATAACATCTTTCAATGATTATTCTTCTAATACGATAAAGACTATCATTTTTTTTGAACTTTTCCCAAAGAAATCTAAGAAGATTTTTAAAAAGGTTAATTTTGAAATCAGGTGTGTGGGGGGTTCCAAATCTCCTACGAGCGCAAGCCCTCGTAGTTAATTACATCGTAGGGAGACAGAGTCCCCTACGAAAACTCTCGAATAAAATAAGAATGAAATTCTGTTAGATTTTCTAGGAGTGATATCAAAAAAAGGAATATAATCTTTTAGAGAATCAAAAGGGAATGGAACAAGATTGAACAGTTATTAACAGAGTCAAAGGAGGAGAGGTAGGGGACACCTTGAGATTCCAGAACCATCCGGAAGTGTACCAACTTAGTCTAAACGTTGGGCTTTACATTTTAGGATTGGAAAGAGGTTTAATTTGAGTTGAACATTTTATTAGAAGTTTGGGACTATATTCCCGAAATTGGGGTCTTATAATCAAAGATCTGCCCCGGATCCTAAATCTAATTTGGACGCTGGACCACAGCCGTCCGAACCTAACTAATGCAGTGCAGAACCTGGTCTTACCCCGGCCTGGATTGGGGAGCTAGCTAACCACCTAGTCGATTTAAAATGCATGAACCCGGTCTTTTATGAAAGAGTGGTAGGGACGTTGTAATTAAAGTTTTGGAGAGTTGGGGCCGACATCTAAAAAAAATTTCCTAGTTGGCCCCTTTAACTTATGTTGGGTGCTAAAATGCTAAACTGATGCAATTAAGATTTTTGACTCTTTTAGTTCGTATCTAATGCGATGCATGCTGGTTGACAACTTCCAAATCAAGTATGCTTGAAATTTTAAAAATAGGCTTAGAAAATAATTTTTTAGAAGATTGGGCTTCCCCAGGTCCGGCACCTCGTCCTCATAGGTCAGACTATTCGGACTCTACCCGCACGCGGGGAAGGGTCTAAAATAAGGAAAGAAGAGGTGCAAAAATATGCATGCGACCCCGGGGTCGATCCCCGGCTAATTCCCTAGATTCGTTATCTTTCTATGTTATTTAAACTCACTAAAATTTTAGACTTTTTTAAAATTATGAGTATAAAACTTTCACACCCTTACGAGTCTCACATATCCAGGCTAAAACAAAAGTGGCACACAATCGCCAAAAAATTAAGAAAAGCAGGCAATCCTAGAGGCAATCAACTCATCACATTAAATATAAAGTAATTAATAAATGTCCATAGGCAAAGTTGCCTTGCTTATTACAAACCAGAGTTTTGCAGAAAGTAAAGTGACCGGGCACCACTGACAACAACCCGGATTTTAAGCCTAGTAATGACGCAAGTTATTTTGAGTGGGATACCCTCAATCTTCAAGTCTTCATTTTTGCTCTTCTTTAGACTCCTTTTCTTCAAACTCCTTGGGTTCTCCGCAACAAGCTACCCAAATGGATAAGAGGGCACTTCCCTTTAGAGGGGAAGGCCACTCTTTCCTCTTTGGATATAAGAGAAGTGTGATCCAAATTTGGATTTCCAAATGGAAAAGGAATAGTTCCCAAAAGGGCATCCTTTCCTCTTTGGAATCCAAGCTTTGGACCTAAATATCCCAACTCAAACTTAACTTTCACAACACTTGACAATTTACAAATTACATTTATATCAAATCAAAAATCTAGACTCACCTGCAGGGTTATCCTAAGCAGTTAAAAAAAACAATTATTCCCAAGCAGTTCTATATATGTGCAGAAAAGTAAGTAAAAACACACTGGCCACGCTCTTTTATTTGGGGGCTTTAGCAGCTGAAGCACCTGTGCAAGCATTTATAACAATTAACATTTATTATTAACTTAGCCCCCTTTTTATTGTCCTGCATGAGCGTGACCTGCAGAAAATTATGTGAACATTCAGATCGCGCCTAACCTAAGAGTAATCTAGTTGTCAAACACATCAATCCATCCACAGAGTGCAGAAAAGTAAGCAGACACAACAAAGCAATTTCTTCCCCAACATGTAGTGAAAACCACGAATAACCCGGCACACAGCAGTAAAGTAAACACCGGCCTAACCTAGATCTAGAGTTGGTTGTCCTAGCACATCATCTAAAGTGTGTGTAAAAGGTCGTGTGGCTGGGGTAGGTCCTAAAGTGGGTGATTAGTTAAAGTTGTCTAAAATTCTGGGTTTGTTAAGGCTTAAAAGGGGAATTTAGATTAATGTTTAAATATTAATATATTAAGGATTTTGATTAAATATATTTTAAGAATTAATTGATTACTACCTTTGTTTCACACCGAGGCCGTGAAGTTTATTGCACCTTCCTTGGGGCTAAGCTAATAGCCTCGTAGGCCTGTGTTACCCAGTAGCAATCGGGATTAATTAAGCTACTTTAAATTGGTTGGAATTAAGGAAGTGAATTAATATCAAGGAGAGTTGATTACTGATTTTAGTGGGTTGGTTGAAAGCTTTTAATAACCTATTAAAAGAATTTTAAGGGTTAGAAGAGTTAACAAATTTCACAGAGTTATCCGGATATGCTAACTAAGAGGTCAAGATTTGGCTTTCAAAATTAGAGTCAATCTTGTAGGTTTTAAATTTTTAGATAAATAATAGACTTAATCATGAGTTGTTAAACAGGTGGCACACTCAATATGGAGTTTCCTATGGGAAGTTATGATTTTAGAAGTTCTTGCCCATTCTGACCCAAGGTCACCTAAGATGTTGAATCCTTGGTTTTAGCTAGATTATGGAGGTTTGATGTTTCCAGGAAGTGATAGAACCTAATTGAAGTCACTATCCACTAAGTTGATTAATCAAGAATTCTCTATAATTAATAGTGGATTTTAGGAATTTTACACATTCATAGGGAGTATCAAATTACTACAACTAAGGAATCTACTTAAGGGTTTGAACCCAAATGAGCCCTAAACTCCTTGAGATCAATTCCAAAGGTCACAAATGACCCAAGGACAGATCAACAAGTGTTTAAAACCCTTTTGGGATTTTTAAGATTTAATTATAGTTGGTTAGACCCTAATTACCTAAGGACCAAGCTAAGACAAGTTTAAAGATCAATTTGAGAGGGTTTCAATTCTTATTGATTAAGGGGTCAATTAAGGACAATTAAGGACATTTTAATGGATTTTAGGAGTTAAGAAAAGTTCATTATCAATTGATTAGGGTTAACATGCCATTTCTAAGAAGGATTTTTGGGGCTCCTACTTGGGGAACCAAATGAACCCCAAATTTGATGAAATTTAGGCCATAGGATCACCTGACCCTAAGGACCAAACCCACCAAATTTGAGCTCAAATGGAGCACTCTAAGGTGGTTAACCAAACCACCCAAGGTGAGCTCTAAGTCACCTTCAAATCACTATGGGGGTCTATCCTAGGCTTGGATTGGGGCAAAATCAGTGGCTCTACACTCCTCATCCTACACATCATCAACACACCAAAAATCACACCCTAAATCCCATTGGATAGGTCTATATCCCCTTTTGAATTTAAGGGTCTTTGAATTTAAGGGTCAAACCATGACCCTTAAATTTAAAAATTAGGGAAAATGCCTTTGAACAACTTAAAATGGGGAGATAAAATTTGGTCATGTCAGAAACATTCCCAATTTCAATCCCCCAAAATTCCAGACCTGGTGGACATGTATTTAAAAAGTAATTAAGGAAATTCATAAAATGCTCAAATTGAAATTAAACCTAAGACTGACTTAACCAGGGTCTGGAACCATAGGGCTTTTGTAGAACTCCCTGAGACCTTTCCAATGAGCCTAACAACACCTAATTTGGACAAGTGTGCAGGGAGTTATCAATTTTTGAAATTCCCTTGAATTTATGGATTTATTAATCCGACAATTACACAGTCAGCAGCCGTTACCACGCGGCGCGCGCTGATTTGCCAGGCAATGATTGGCGCTAACCGTTAACGGCCGGACTAATCATAGCCGTCGGATGGCGGATCGAACGGCTGGGATCAAAGGCGCTCCGATACCGCGGGATCTAATCCAAGCCATTGATCAAGATCAACGGCTGGGATTTTGTCTTCAACCTCCCGCTCGTTTCCGAGACCACAGAGCTTCTCCAGCTTGATCCGGGCAATCCCGCTGGCGAACTCTGATGAAATTTCACAGGGAGGATCAGGACGATGGAAAATTCCAATCCAACGGAGGAGATCCGTTGGGGTGAAGGTTTCCTTCACACTTGACCAAACTACCTAGCTAGGGAGCTCGGGATGAAGAGATTACCACAGAGAAGGCCTCAACGAATGAGCTTCTCTATCAGGAAGCTTCAGGGGACGGTGGCGAACAGTTCTCCTTCAGGAGTTGGGGTCAAAGGACGGCCGGAGGTGCAACTTCGAGCGAGACGCCGAAGGCTTTCACGAGTGCTTGCTCGAATGGAAGGAGGGATCGATTTCTAGGCTCGAAGAAAGCTTCTGGGAGTTCGAAGGAGCTCTGGGGATCGAACGAGAGCGAATGCCAATGCCTCGTGAGGTCTGGCGAGCTCTGGGGTATTCGGCCACCCTTCGGGAGCTTGGACGGCCGGGATTGAACTTAGGAAGGCTCGGATCGCTGCCAGGTGGATGATGGCGACGTCCAGGAGGGATCGTGGAGATCAAACCGGTGGGCAGCAGCCTTGAGCTAGGGATTTTCTTGGGGGGGACCACCGAAACTTAAATTCTTTTGGCTCCGACCGCCGCCGGCCATGGCCTGGGTCGGGTAGACCGGGGGAGACCGATGGGGACATGCTGGAGCCAAGGGTGAAGTCAATTTGGTATGGGGAGGCCTGGATCGAACTGGTGACTGGGTTGGACCCAAACCTACTCGGTTCGAGTCGATTTGGGCTTGATCCAAGCCAGTCCAGACCCTGGGCTTAGTATGGGAGGTAGGTTTGGGTCTGGTGCACCCAATGTAGGTGGCAATTGGATCCAATTTGATCTGGGTTGAAAGATGGCTCGGGTTGATCCAAACCTGCTCGGTTCGGGTCGATTTGGGCTCAACCTAGGTCAGGTCAGACCCTGAGCTTGAGGTGGGAAGTGGGTCTGGGTCTAGTGCACCCAATGCAAGTGGCAATTGGGTCCAATTTGACCTGAGCTGGGAGATGGCTCAGGTCCAAGTGTTTTTGGCTACTTTGGGTTAGCCTAACTCTTGACCCAAGCTAGCCCAAGGCTTGGGCTGGCTGGAGGAGATGTATTGAACCTAGGGCCACCTATGGGAGGTGTTGGTCGAGTTCAATTGGGCTTAGGTTGAGAGTTGGCTCAATCCCAAGTGCTTTTGGGCACTTTGGGCTAGCCTAACTCTTGACCCAAGTGAGCCCAAGGGTTTGGCTAATCAAGGAAGGTGTATTGGGTTAATGGGCACTCAATAGCACCTTGATTTGGATTCAATTTGGTTAAGATCAAAAGATGGCTCAAGGGAGGCCTCTTCTTGGTCACTTGGGTCAAGCCATATGGCTAACCCAAGTGAGCCCAAGGTTTGGGTCACCAAGAGGGGTCTCTTGGGTACCCAAGAGGTTATCCCATACATTCAAAGGACTTGGAATGGACTTGATTCAAAAATTTGAAAGAGGAAGGGTGTATGGGTCCATAGGTCAAACTTGGTTGACTTGGTCAACCAGGTTGACCCAAGGTCTGGGTTTGAGTTCAACAAGTTGAGTTTAACATTTAAAATTCATTGGAAGTGGTTTCAAAGAGTTTGGAATTGATTTGATTTGAAATGGCCATTTGAAATCCCATAAGGGTATTTTGGTCAATTTTGACCTATTGGTCAACTAGGGTCAAAAATGGATCTGAAAAATGCAGTTTACTGTTCAGTGGGTTAAAATGAAGAGTCTGGAAGTGGTTGGAGGCTCTGATAAAGGCTCCAAGATCAAAATCTCAAAGGGGTTAGGTTCAGTGGCATAGGCTGTAAATATTTGAAGGTTTTACAGCCTTTGAATTTTAATTCAGATTCTGGGGTTAGAGACCTCAGAATGGGCTCAAAATTGGAGGATAGCCTATAAAGACATGTCTTATCACTTTGCAAGTGATAGACCCTGGATTAGAGGCCATTTGACTGGGTTTTGAAATGTTTGAAAAATCCTTGAAAAGGGTCTTTAGGACAAGACCTTAGGACTTTGGATTTGAGTTTGGATTTCTGGATTTGGAATGGATTTCAAGTTTGAATGATCAATACTGGGGTATCCAAATCATTTACAATCATGTGGTGATTGTTAGTGAATGGATAGGATCAAAGCTAGATCAAAGGTGGAATCAAAGTCTAAGTTAAATTTTTGATTTTCAAGTGGATTGAATCAAAGTTTGGATGTGTTTGAAATTTGAATTAATTGGGGTTTGAGTTGAATGAAGTATGAGATTTAAATTGATCAAAGGTTGAAATTGATCAAAAGGTAGAAGTTGATTTGAAGTTGGAATTGATCAAAGATAGGGATTGATTTGAGTCTAGATTAGCCCTAAGATCTAAAGGGGTTTTAGGATCTAGGATCTAAGGGAACCTTAGGCTCTAGAGTAGGCCCTAAGGTCTGGCTCTAGGAAAGGATCCTAAGGTCTAGAGTGGATCCTAGGGCCTAGATTTAATCTGGAGTTTGGAAGGGTCTTAGTGACCTCATACCAAAAATGAGGTCAACAAATGGACCCCCAATGTGTGTGGTAAAAGGAACTTCTGCTGCACACATTGGCGTTGACCGAATAGAAGTAGAATCTCAAGGATGGAAGGGAGGTGATCTCCCAACCTCAAGCCTATAGGATGCTAATGGAAGGCTTACACCTATTAGATAAGAAAAACTGGTGAAACCAAGGTAGGGAATACCTGACCTTGGGTCTAAGGAAGGGCATCACCCAACCTTAGGTCTACAGGATGCTGATAGAAGACTTACTCCTAGTAGACAAGGAAATTGGAGAAACCAAGGTAGGGAATACCTAACCTTGGGTCTAAGGAAGGGCATCACCCAACCTTAGGCCTATAGGATGCTGATAGAAGACTTACTCCAAATAGGCAGATTAAATGGAAACCAAAGTAGGGAATACCTAGCTTTGGGTCTAAGGAAGGGCATCACCCAACCTTAGGTCTACAGGATGCTGATAGAAGACTTACTCCTAGTAGACAGATTAACTGGAAACCAAAGTAGGGAATACCTAGCTTTGGGTCTAAGGAAGGGCATCACCCAACCTTAGGCCTACAGGATGCTGATAGAAGACTTACTCATAATAGGCAGATTATCTGGAAACCAAAGTAGGGAATACCTAGCTTTGGGTCTAAGGAAGGGCATCACCCAACCTTAGTCTATAGGATGCTGATAAAAGACTTACTCCTAGTAGACAGATTAACTGGAAACCAAAGTAGGGAATACCTAGCTTTGGGTCTAAGGAAGGGCATCACCCAACCTTAGGCCTATAGGATGCTGATAGAAGACTTACTCCTAATAGGCAGATTAACTGGAAACCAAAGTAGGGAATACCTAGCTTTGGGTCTAAGGAAGGGCATCACCCAACCTTAGGTCTACATGATGCTGATTGAAGACTTACTCCTAGTAGACAGATTAATTGGAAACCAAGGTAGGGAATACCTAGCCTAGGGTCTAAGGAAGGGCATCACCCAACCTTAGGCCTATAGGATGCCGATAGAAGACTTACTCCTAATAGGCAAATCAACTGGCAAACTAGGGTGGTGTCACGAAGGGCGTACTCCACCACTAGCGAATGGTCATGTGGGGAGGAAACTTGCTCCATACAGAGGACTGAAATTGGCAAACTAGGATGGTGCCACGAAGGGCGTACTCCACCACTAGCGAATGGGAATCAGGATGGTGCCATGAAGGGCGTACTCCACCACTAATCCCGGGTTAAATGCCAGGGTGGTGCCACGGAGGGCGTACTCCACCATTAGCGAGGTGCGATCCTAAGGGAGGGAACGGTCCGACCCTAAGGAGGAGGCGAAGAGTGTTAAGAGGTGAAAGAACTTAAAAAGGAAAGAATCGAGTTGCGCATCAAGAAAAGGAAATTTTATTTATTGATAAGATGAGCTACATCAAGCATAGTATTTCTTAAGGAAACACCCGTTGACAGGTAGCATAGGGTGGTTCCCCTTATAATCTACTAACTGATACAAGCCTCCTTCGTAGACAGTCTCTATAATGAAGGGTCCTTCCCACGTAGGTTCGAATTTGCCTCCCAACTTTCGATGGGCTAAAATAGGCCTCCGAAGGACCAACACCGAGTCTCCTGCTTGGAAGGTCCTAGGTCAAACTAGTTTATCATGGGCCTAAACCATACGGGACTTATATAACTCTAAACTTTGTTGAGCATGGAGACGTCGCTCTTCAAGGCCTTCGAGTTCTTCCAACCATAGTTTTGCATTTTGTTCATTCGTGATTTGATTCTGAACTGCAATCCTGAGCGAAGGGATTTGTAATTCCAAGGGTAAAACGGCCTTAGATCCATACACTAGTGCAAACGGGGTGGATTGGGTTGGGGTTCTATAAGTGGTACGGTAAGCCCACAAAGCTTCCACCAACCGTTCATCCCACTGTCGTTTGTTATCATCAAGGGTCTTTTTAACGATTTGCACCAAGGTTTTGTTGAAGGCCTAGGCCAATCCATTTGCCCGAGGGTAATAGATCGTCGAGTATCTCCAATCAATATTATGGCGCCTTACAAAACTGTTGATTTTTGTAGACTTGAATGCAGACCCATTATCGGATATGATTCTGCGGGGTACGCCGAATCGATATACGATATGTTCATAAAAGAATTTTAAGACATGGTGTGATGTTACGTTGCGTAAGGGAATTGCTTCCGCCCACTTTGAAAAGTAATCAGTCACTGCTAATATGAAACGATGACCTCTCGCGGAGGGAGGGTCAATCGGCCCAATGATATCTGTGCCCCAACTCTCGAAGGGCCACGAGGCTATCGTAGGGTGTAACACATTAGGCGGCTGATGTAAAACCACACCATGGACCTGACATTGATGACAGTGCTTTGCAATATTCATGCAATCGTCAATCATTGTAGGCCAGTAGTATCCAAGTCTTTTAATCCTCAATTTCATTTTTGGACCCGATTGATGTGCACCGCACAGTCCTGAATGAACCTCATTGATAATCTTCAGGGCTTCTCGCTGGTTCAAATAGCGCAGCCACATGTGGTCGAAGGACCGACGATACAACACATTGTTGACTAGTGTGTATGATAGGGCACGTTTCTTAATCTGGTTGGAAAGTGATTTATCCTGGGGAAGCTTCCCTTCTCTAAGGTAGTCAATTAAAGGTCGTCTCCAATCGCCTTCTTCGTCGGTTGTCGAAGAGGTAGAAAGGATCTGAAGGGGAGCCATACTTATGTGTTCCAAATCTATAAGAGAGAGGGCTTTACGACCCTGAATCTCTATAGGGATGGAATCCTCCTCAGGACATGCAAATTCCTTTGCGAGTTTTGCGGAATTGTTTCCACGGGAAACCCTATACAAAGTGGCGGTAGGAATTTTTTCCATCAAGTGAAGTGTGTACTGGTGGTATCTTAGGAGATTAGGATTCAAGAATTTATAAGTTCCGGCCACTTGGTTAATCACCAGTTGGGAATCTCCAAAGATCTTAATCTCTTTAATTTCCATTAGAATTGCAAGTTCCAAACCGGTTATCAGAGCTTCGTATTCAGCTTCGTTATTTGTGCAGGGCTCCGATAAATGGTAGGAAAAATGCATCATTTCTTTTTCCGGCATTATAAAAATTAGACCGACTCCAGCCTTTCCGGGAATTGCAGATTGTTGGGTCACATTCCTATGAGAGGATGCTGCCCCATCAAAATACAATTCCCAGATGGCCTCGTCAGATTCCCTCAAACTCATGATTTGTTCGTCGGGTAGATCATCGTTCAGAGGAGAATCTGCTGGCAACGGGTGTGCTGCCAGAAAGTCGGCGATAGCTTGTCCTTTCACAGCACGAAGAGGAGTGAAAGTAATTTCAAATTGCAGCAATATCATAGACCAACGAGCTAAGCGTCCTAACAACGTAGGTCGGGTCATAAGATATTGCAAAGGATTAACTCTTGAAATCAAATTGATTGAGTGGGAGAGCATGTAATGCCTCGGTTTCTGAGCTGCAAAAGCCAAAGCAAGACAATGCTTCTCAATTGACGGGTACCGAATTTCACTAGGAAGAAGCCTTCGACTAAGGTAATAGAGAGCATTCTCTTTCCCTTCGTCGTTGACTTGAGCCAACAGGGCGCCTAAAGACTCATCTAAGGTGGCAGTGTAGAGGATTAACGGCTTTCCTGGAATTGGAGCTGCCAAAACTGGCGGATTAGAAAGATATTGTTTAATGTTATTGAAAGCATTTTGGCACTTCTCGTCCCATACGAACTTAGCATCTTTCTTCGCAATGACAGAGAAGGGTTGACATCTCCCAGAAAGATTAGAAATAAACCTCCTTATATACGCCAATCTACCTTGTAGAGACCTTAACTGGGTAAGGCTCTTAGGAGATGGCATATTCAAGATGGCTTCAATTTTAGCAGGGTCAATCTCGATTCCGCAGTGCCTCACTACGAATCCTAAGAACTTCCCTGAGGTGACGCCAAAGGCACACTTTAGGGGATTCATTTTCAAATCGTAGTGGCACAACCGTTCAAAAACAACTCTTAAGTCATACAGGTGAGTCTCTTTGACCTTGCTCTTGACAACTAAATCATCAATATAGCACTCAACTTGATTGTGAATTAAGTCGTCAAAGATACGGGTCATAGCCCGTTAATAGGTTGCTCCGGCATTCTTCAAGCCAAATGGCATCACCTTATAACAAAAGATTCCAATAGGGGTTCTGAACGCCGTATTTTTTTCATCTTCTAGGGCCATCTTGATTTGATTATAACCCGATGAGCCATCCATGAATGAGAAAATGGCATGTGAGGAGGCAATGTCTACCATGAGTTCTGGTATCGGTAAGGGGAACTCATCTTTGGGACATGCCTTATTCAGATCCCTATAATTGACACAAATATGAATTTGACCATTCTTCTTTCGGACTGGCACGACGCTGGCTACCCAAGAGGGGTATTGTTCCTCCCGAATAAACTCGGCTTCGGCCAATTTCTTAACTTTAGAAACGACTTGTTGTTCGATTTCTAAGCACATGCGTCGAGGAGCTTGTTTGACAGGAATGGCATCAGGCCGAACTCCAAGTTTATGACCTGCTACCTCAGCAGGTAAACCTAGCATTTCGTCGTATGTCCAGGCAAAGCAATCCCTAAACTCAGACAAAAGTTGGATCAAATCTAGGGTTTCACTCTCGCTCAGTAGAGCACTTATAAAGATTGGACGGGGATCGTCATCGGTTCCCAGGTTAATTTCTTTTAATTCATCGACTATCAATTTAATTTCTTCTTCTAATTCAGGGGGTGCATCCCGAACTTGAAGGTCATCGGGATCATCTAAAGTCTCCAAACATAGCCTATCAAGAGGACAGAAAGGATCTGTAGGGACATTTGGCGATTCAAGATGGTAAGTTATCATCAGGCAATACTCATCGTCATCGAATGAACTAACAGTCCCAAAGCCGATACCACTTGTAGGATTATCCTTAATTTTTGTTTTCCAAATATTTTCGTGCTATCTAGCCTGACCCTTAGTCCATCGGTATGATACAGAACCTTTAGAGAAAGTATTTTTCACACAAACAGGGAAGTAGTCAAAAGGTAATTCCATTAATTCATTAAAATCTGCCTCCTCAAGGGTTACATCACTTTCATCCCTTGCGGAGGAGGAGCCAAGAAAGAATTTCTGGACTTTCTTTACTTCGCCATTCAAGTTGGGGGCCACTTTGACTTCTAACCCTGCAATCCTGCTAGCTGATAGTGGGGTCAGAGAAAGGGCCTCAATCCTTCTGCTGAGCTTTTCGTACATTGTTAATTCAGGCTCGTCACTTTTTACTTTTACAATTTCTTCCTCAATGTCACTGTCCTCTTCTAAAGTCAGATCAAACTTTGGAGAAGTATTTACATTTTTGTAATTGAGGGAGAAGGCAGCACCTTGGTCCTTGGACTCAATATCGGAATCTGATTCCAAATCGATATAAACAGGTGTTGTTCTCCTCTCTAATGAAGCACGGCCTCGGCCTCGTGCCCTTAAGACCATCCTCCCACCTCTTTGAGGTAATGCATTTGGAGGCCTAAGGACAACGATGTCAGAGTCGTCTTCACTACTTAATTGTATCATTTCTTGATCAATAAATTTTCCTTTTTCTTTTTCTTTTTCTTTTTCTTTTTCATTGGACTTTTGTCCAACAAACTTCTCCTCAATTTTGATCTCTAGCTTAGAGCGGGACGAGGACCCTTTTGGAACAAAATATGTAGCATCTTCGTAGATCCCGATTTCTTGAATAGAAAATGGTTGCATATCACCCTTAATCACATGTTCAAAGCCATCTCGTTGGTACTTGATGCACTGGTGAAGGGTAGATGGAACCATTCTATATTCATGAATCCAAGGTCTACCTAAAAGAGCATTAAAGGATGTCTCCGAATCAATTATATGAAACTTAGCTTCAGTTTTCAAATCTCCTATTTGTAAGAGCAAGGTGATTGAACCTAAAGCCCTCTCGCCCTTTTCATTGAACCCACGAAGCACCAACCTGTCGATCGAGAGCTTGCTAGTATCAACTCTGAGGTATGCGAGGGTCTTTAAGTTCATTATGTTGACCGATGCCCCCGGATCAACAAGAACTCTTGATAACTTAAAGTTTCCCACATCTACGGTAATATAAAGGGGACGATTATGGTCAGTGGTTCTCAAGAGCAAGTCTTCATCTGAAAAGGTAACTCCAGGAACCTCTTTGAAGTAAAATGCCTCACCTTTTGATGTTGCAGCTAACTGGGTTAAACAAATCTCGGGGTCGAGAAGTGTCTTAATTAAAGACTCCCTCATTTCTTTGGAGAGAAGGAGGGCGTCATAAATACTTAATTTCGCTGGCAACTTCCTAAGGTGGGCTAAAACGTTATAATCAACCTTAGGAACGACAGATTCAAAACTCGGAGGGATTAAAGGAAAGTCTGGTTGCTGAGGGGAATTTGGATTTAGATATTCGAAGGGAATTTGCTTGCCTTTCTCCTGAGAGGGAAGCCTAGGGGGTAAGACTTTACCGCCACGGAGTTGCACCTGCTTGATATCTTCAGGAGGGCAAACTAGGGTAGTGTCTACGCACACCATAGGCGTTGGATCATCACTTCCCGAAAGCGAGTCAGAATCTGAAAGTTCTATCAAGATAGGATTCCCTTGGAAATTGATTTGAGGGAAATCACTTTCTGATAAAGCTTCACATTCGACCTCTTCTTGAATAGCTGATTCGGGAAGGTCAATCTCTTTAATATTAAGACTTTCTCCACCAGAATTTTGATTTAAAACAAGAGAGTCGTCAACTTGCATTTCATTTCCATGGTTAATCATCAAGATAGAAGCAGAAGAATGTTTTTTATTCATCTTCTGACCCTTCGCCTTTGATGGGGCAAAGTAAAAGTCAGATAACAAAAGAGGGGAGAGGGTTTTAACACCCCCATCCGCCATCCTAATACATCTCTCATCTACACACTTCCTCTCTACAAATTCAACTTCTTTTTTTTTTAAGCATCCGATAGTAGTTCCTGTGACTACTGGAGAGGAAAGTGGCTCAACATCCTCCTGCGAAGCATCCAGGTCAACCTTCCACGTCGGGGCCTGGGCTATCGTAGTCAGCTGTTGAGAAAGATGAAAGGACTTGTTAATCGACTTTTTAAGTGCCCGGGACAAAGCAATGTCCCAACCATCTTCAACAAAACAAGAAGAGTTAAGAGGGTTACCTGAAATGGTTTTAATTGAAGCTTTCTCTGGATCGACCAAGTATTCCTTAGGTATTATAATGTTACCTTGGGTGTAGTTCCTCTCAAGCCAATCTTTGAACACAACGCAATCTTCAAGAAGGTGACTAAGCATCCGGTGGTATGGGCAATACTTGGGATCATCTTTCTTGCTCTCATCCTCAGGCCTCCTGGCCTCTGGCAACTGAAAATCTGGTTTCTTTAACAGACTCCTGAAAATCTTCTTAACTGCTTCCCTCTTAAATGGATATGATTTTTCCAATATCTCTCTAAAAGGGATAAAGTTAGGATCTCTGGTGTACTGGGGAGTAACTTGAAAGGGCTGTCTCTGAACTGGCTGTGGTGGCGGTGTTGGAGGAGCACTGGGCTGACTAGTCATTGGCCTTTTCCCTTTGTCAACTGCCGACACTACTGCCTTCTTCTCAAAAGTCTTAACCAACCTAGGACCCTTCTTGTCTTCAGACTGCTCTCGTAGCAATGGCATCTTATGAGCCTCTTCCTGCAAATTGCTAGCCTTATTAAGAAGTTTTTCGAAAGTTTTAATAGTGAAACCTTTCAGGAGAAAAGCAATGGGGCCGTGGATATTCTTAAGAAGGATCTCCACCGCATGTTGCTCTTGCAACTGGGGTTCACACTTCATCGAGAGGTTTCGCCACCTCAAGATGTACTCAACCAGAGACTCTCCCGGCTTTTGTTTCTCAACAACAAGATCGCCCACAGTAGTTCGTTGTTGCGCTCCAGAAAATCTTTTAAGGAAAAGATTTTCTAGATCGCTAAAAGTTTTAACTGAACCATTGGGCAGATCGGCGTACCATTCAAAAGCGATGCCTGATAGACTACTTACAAATTGGCGAAATAGTAGAGCATCTGACCCTCCCGCATTGCAACAACTTGCTCTGAAGTGGGCTAGATGCTGTTTGGGGTTTTCTATTCCGGTGAAAATTTTAAAAGTTGGTGGCACGAAGCCTTTTGGATAAGGAACTGAGTAATATTCTTTGGGGTAAGGTCTACCCTTTGGAATAGACGTGGTTCCTTGAGAAAAGGCTAAGGCCTCCGTTACCTGGTCCTCGATCAATTGCTTAATGTCTTTCTGGGGCAGGGCAGGGGGAACTGTAAGTGCTGCTGGAGATGCCTCTGATAGGCAAGGAGGAATCACTGGTGTCGACTCAGGAGGTTTGGGACCAGATTCTGTCTTTCTGACTTTTTCCATAATTTCTCGAGCCGTTTGTTGAATCTTAAGTGAATCCTGCTCTGACTTATCAAATCTTTCTTGCATTTCTTTGACTTGTGACATCATAGTTGTCAACTGGTTTTCTAAATCTTTAATGTGTTCTTCACCCCTAGCCCTTACAGACTCATCTGAATCGGACCCAGCAACCTGTGGGTCATCGCCTCTAGCAAGCCGGCGTCTACCAGGTTCGGCCTCCTTGTTGGAACCTCTAGTTTTGACCATGGAGACACTGCCAATATAGTCGTCTTCCTCTCCAAGGAGGTCGTCCAGGTCTGGATCAAAAGAAGCCATTCCCTCTTTATTTAGCAGAATGTTTCTTATCTCTTGTACTACCTCCTCGACTGGTCTATCCCCAATTGACTTAGGATCGAGGGGTAGATATCCTTTGTATTCAGCCATATCAAACAATTCTTCTGAATCCAGGAGAGCAATGATTTTTATAAGTTTCGGATTAGGATCTGACTGAGACTCTGTAACTAGCTCTTCATTTATCTCAAGATCTAGGTCAATTCCTTCCTTTTTGACTGTTCCAAAATCGGTAGTCGGAGAAGTGACATTCTCTACAGGGAGAGGGACATATACCTCATGAGGTGAAGGAGGAGCCTGTAGGGAGATAGCTCCTACATCGGGTAAGGTAAGGTCCTCAGACTCCTGTGTAGGAAGCCTAGGAATGACACATGGATCTAAACTATCAACCACTGGATCATCAGCTGGAATCATCACTGAATCAGGAACTGGACTGACTGTAAGAGAACTGTCTAGTGGAACAACTGGGGTACAGGGTTGATCATCCATCGACTCAATCAAAGCTGGAGGAGGTCTAGCTGGGACTCGTTGGAGTTGGAGAATGAACTTAGAGGTTCTTGGAGGTGGTGGTAAATCCTCCAACTTAGTCCTTTTTGGAAAAAATTTCTTCTCGGGGGATTTAGGCCTCTTGCCCTTGATGTCCGGATGTTTTAAAGTCTCATTCCCCTTTGGTTTAACAACTTCTGAGGCCAACCTTAGAGCTTTGGAAGGGGGTACCGGGGGTCTACCAACGGAATGGTGGCCTCTCTCGGACCCAGTCAACACGATGCCCTCTGTCTCGGAAGAAGGAGGGCGTGGCGGCCAGTGGTATCCATCAACCAGTACTGAAGTAGCGGGCTGTCTGACATACTTCTTATTTCTCGTAACAGATTACGGAATTAAATTCTTTGCCTCAGACGCCTCTTCTTTCAATACTTCTTTTTGGAAGCAATGAGAGATCACTCCCTTTAACTGTTTCAGGTACTGCTCTTTTGTTTGTCTAGATTGTGCAGCACAGGTATGGATTATATTTCTCAAATCCCTTGTTTTCTGCAGATGCTTTTCTTTTGAGGTCTTTTTAGTCGAGTAGTCGACCGGGAATGGTGGGGAACGAGCTATCCTAGCTATCCTCTCCTCCCCTTGAGCAGAAGCTAAGGGGTAGAAGCGGCTCCCTTTCAGAAGGGGAGAGGAAGCAGGAATAGGTAGCTCCTCATCAGCCTCAGGCTCTACTTGAGCTAAAGTCTTAAAAGGCACGATTCTCTTTGCCTTGGAAATCTTCTTCCTAAGTCTCCTCAAGTAATTCTTCTTTTGGTTCTTAGTGGAGAAATTAAGTCTAGAGCTAGATCCTTCCTCAAAAATAGACTTGACTTCAGTGGGAGGCTCAACAACTGGCTCAGATTGTTTCTAATCATCACTAATCACTGGCAAAGTGGGTGCAGACCCCACAATCAACTCAACCACTGGAGGAACTTCCTTACTGGCATCCAAGCTAACAATCTAGTGTCCATCCATAGAAAGTTCAAGGGTGCTGAATCCCATTCCAAAGATGATGGTGTTTCCTTGGTCATTAACAATCGAGGACAACGCTCGGTCGAAAGAGAAGATCAATTGGCCAGCCATTTGAATTTTCTGAAAGTTAAAGAGAGGATTGAAATTAGATTTCATTTCAAAAGGAATGGAAAGAATTTGTTATTTTGAAACTTAAGGCTTGTAGACTAATCTCAACCTTCCAACACATGCTAAGTGGTAAAAAAAAACACCCAACACACGTTAGGAAGGTAAAGAGACTAAATACATGCCAAAAGGAAAATATTGTCAAAAGGTGAACATATGTTAGCCCATAAGATGATTATATGGGGTAACATATGAAGGTTTGAAACTTGGAGAAAATCGTTATTATCTTTCTTTCCACATTTTGAAGGGAGTTTGAATCTCAAATGACTTAAGATGGGGTTCTTTTACAGAACCCAAAACACAACGGACAGAGTTTCCCCTTGCCCGAAGGCTTATGAAATTGTAAGAAAAACCCAGGTAAAGTAAATGGTCTAACCCTCTTCACTCTTAAAAGTTCAAAGAAAGTAAAGGGGTTAAGACTAAAATACTTCAAAAACTTTCTTAAAGTCAAAAGATCTTTCAGACTCCTTTCAATTTGAAAAGAAGAGATATATTGAATGTGGCATTTGTTAATCAAAATTTTGAAAGGATATTTGGGGGACCTGATTTGACACTGTCGCCTCATAGGAAATCCCAGGGCAGAAGGTCAAAACCAGGACAATTAAATTAGCGGAAAAAAGAAATGGGAGGTAGAACCTCTCCTTTAACGTTTTAAAATTCATTGTTTAGATGTTGGCCACACTCCCCCAAGGAAGAAATGGGTCGAGGGACCAACGGAAGGAAGGTAGTTAAGACTACCGATGAAACAAAATTTCATTCTTATTAAAGATGAAGAGAGAGATTGGTCCCACCGGGTGTGCCATTTTTTTTTGTTGGTGGAATTTTGAAAAATATTAGTTTTCTTTGGGAATTTTAGAATTGAGGTTGAATCTTAATTCTAAAAGTCGAACCAGCTCGTTCGGAAAACTATATCACCCCGAAGGATGAAAATAAAATCCCATAACGGCGTTCAGACTTAGAATTATGTGATTCATCTCGAATATCATAGCTAGACTCTAAAGAGAACTTCACACGGCCCCGAGGGGACAAGGTAAAGATCAACTAAATGTCTGGTTATGATATTCAAGGGGTATGATTGTCGATCTCATATCCAAAACCTTATCAAAGAAGAATGTATCTCCCCGAAGTGAAATAACACCTTTCAATGATAATTCTTCTAATACGATAAAGACTATCATTTTTTTGAACTTTTCCCAAAGAAATCTAAGAAGATTTTTAAAAAGGTTAATTTTGAAATCAGGTGTGTGGGGTTCCAAATCTCCTACGAGCGCAAGCCCTCATAGTTAATTACATCGTAGGGAGACAGAGTCCCCTACGAAAACTCTCGATTAAAATAAGAATGAAATTCTGTTAGATTTTCTAGGAGTGATATCAAAAAAAGGAATAGAATCTTTTAGAGAATCAAAAGGGAATGGATCAAGATTGAACAGTTATTAACAGAGTCAAAGGAGGAGAGGTAGGGGACACCTTGAGATTCCAGAACCATCCGGAAGTGTACCAACTTAGTCTAAACGTTGGGCTTTACATTTTAGGATTGGAAAGAGGTTTAATTTGAGTTGAACATTTTATTAGAAGTTTGGGACTATATTTCCGAAATTGGGGTCTTATAATCAAAGATCTGCCCCGGATCCTAAATCTAATTTGGACGCTGGACCACAGCCGTCCGAACCTAACTAATACAGTGCGGAACCTGGACTTACCCCGGCCTGGATTGGGGAGCCAGCTAACCACCTAGTCGATTTAAAATGCATGAACCCGGTCTTTTATGAAAGAGTGGTAGGGACGTTGTAATTAAAGTTTTAGAGAGTTGGGGCCGACATCTAAAAAAATTTTCCTAGTTGGCCCCTTTAACTTATGTTGGGTGCTAAAATGCTAAACTGATGCAATTAAGATTTTTGACTCTTTTAGTTCGTATCTAATGCGATGCATGCTGGTTGACAACTTCAAATCGAATATGCTTAAAATTTAAAAACATACTTAAAAAATAATTTTTTAGAAGACTGAGCTTCCCTAGGTCCGGCACCTCGTCCTCATAGGTCAGACTATCCGAACTCTATCCGCAGGCGGGGAAGGGTCTAAAATAAGAAAATAAGAGGTGCAAAAATATGCATGCGACTCCGGGGTCGATCCCCGGCTAATTCCCTAGATTCGTTATCTTTCTATGTTATTTAGACTCACTAAAATTTTAGACTTTTTTAAAATTATGAGTATAAAACTTTCACACCCTTACGAGTCTCACGTGTCCAGGCTAAAACAAAAGCGGCACACAATCGCCAAAAAACTAAGAAAAGCAGGCAATCCTAGAGGCAATCAACTCATCACATTAAATATAAATTAATTAATAAATGTCCATAGGCAAAGTTGCCTTGCTTATTACAAACCAGAGTTTTGCAGAAAGTAAAGTGGCCGGGCACCACTGACAACAACCCGGATTCTAAGCCTAGTAATGACGCAAGTTATTTTGAGTGGGATACCCTCAATCTTCAAGTCTTCATTTTTGCTCTTCTTTAGACTCCTTTTCTTCAAACTCCTTGGGTTCTCCGCAACAAGTTACCCAAATGGATAAGAGGGCACTTCCCTTTATAGGGGAAGGCCACTCTTTCCGCTTTGGATATAAGAGAAGTGTGATCCAAATTTGGATTTCCAAATGGAAAAGGAATTGTTCCCAAAAGGGCATCCTTTCCTCTTTGGAATCCAAGCTTTGGACCTAAATATCCCAACTCAAACTTAACTTTCACAACACTTGACAATTTACAAATTACATTTATATCAAATCAAAAATCTAGACTCACCTGCAGGGTTATCCTAAGCAGTTAAAAAAAAAAATTATTCCCAAGTAGTTGTATATATGTGCAGAAAAGTAAGTAAAAACACACTGGCCACGCTCTTTTATTTGGGGGCTTTAGCAGCTGAAGCACCTGTGCAAGCAGTTATAACAATTAACATTTATTATTAACTTAGCCCCCTTTTTATTGTCCTGCATGAGCGTGGCCACCTGCAAAAAATTATGCGAACATCCAGATCGCACCTAACCTAAGGGTAATCTAGTCGCCAAACACATCAATCCATCCACAGAGTGCAGAAAAGTAAGCAGACACAGCAAAGCAATTTCATCCACAACATGCAGTGAAAACCACGAAAAACCCGGCACACAGCAGTAAAGTAAACACCGGCCTAACCTAGATCTAGAGTTGGTTGTCCTAGCACATCATCTAAAGTGTGTGTAAAAGGTCGTGTGGCTGGGGTAGGTCCTAAAGTGGGTGATTAGTTAAAGTTGTCTAAAATTCTGGGTTTGTTAAGGCTTAAAAGGGGAATTTAGATTAATGTTTAAATATTAATATATTAAGGATTTTGATTAAATATATTTTAAGAGTTAATTGATTACTACCTTTGTTTCACACCGAGGCCGTGAAGTTTATTGCACCTTCCTTGGGGCTAAGCTAATAGCCTCGTAGGCCTGGGTTACCCAGTAGCAATCAGGATTAATTAAGCTACTTTAAATTGGTTGGAATTAAGGAAGTGAATTAATATCAAGGAGAGTTGATTACTGATTTTAGTGGGTTGGTTGAAAGCTTTTAATAACCTATTAAAAGAATTTTAAGGGTTAGAAGAGTTAACAAATTTCACAGAGTTATCCGGGTATGCTAACTAAGAGGTCAAGATTTAGCTTTCAAAATTAGAGTCAATCTTGTAGGTTTTAAATTTTTAGTAAATAATAGACTTAATCATGAGTTGTTAAACAGGTGGCACACTCAATGTGGAGTTTCCTATGGGAAGTTATGATTTTAGAAGTTCTGGCCCATTCTGACCCAAGGTCACCTAAGATGTTGAATCCTTGGTTTTAGCTAGATTATGGAGGTTTGATGTTTCCAGGAAGTGATAGAACCTAATTGAAGTCACTATCCACTAAGTTGATTAATCAAGAATTCTCTATAATTAACAGTGGATTTTAGGAATTTTACACATTCGTAGGGAGTATCAAATTACTACAACTAAGGAATCTACTTAAGGGTTTGAACCCAAATGAGCCCTAAACTCCTTGAGATCAATTCTAAAGGTCACAAATGACCCAAGGACAGATCAACAAGTGTTTAAAACCCTTTTGGGATTTTTAAGATTTAATTACAGTTGGTTAGACCTAATTACCTAAGGACCAAGCTAAGATAAGTTTAAAGATCAATTTGAGAAGGTTTCAATTCTTATTGATTAAGGGGTCAATTAAGGACAATTAAGGACATTTTAATGGATTTTAGGAGTTAAGAAAAGTTCATTATCAATTGATTAGGGTTAACAGGCCATTTCTAAGAAGGATTTTTGGGGCTCCTACTTGGGGAACCAAATGAACCCCAAATTTGATGAAGTTTGGGCCATAGGATCACCTGACCCTAAGGACCAAACCCACTAAATTTGAGCTCAAATGGAGCACTCTAAGGTGGTTAACCAAACCACCCAAGGTGAGCTCTCAGTCACCTTCAAATCACTATGGGGGTCTATCCTAGGCTTGGATTGGGGCAAAATTAGTGGCTCTACACTCCTCATCCTACACATCATCAACACACCAAAAATCACACACTAAATCCCGTTTGATAGGTCTATATCCCCTTTTGAATTTAAGGGTCAAACCATGACCCTTAAATTTAAAAATTAAAGAAAATGCCCTTGAACAACTTAAAATGGGGAGATAAAATTTGGACATGTCAGAAATATGCCCAATTTTAAACCCCCAAAATTCCAGACCTGGTGGACATGTATTTAAAAAGTAATTAAAGAAATTCATAAAATGCTCAAATTGAAATTAAACCTAAGACTGACCTAACCAGGGTCTGGAACCATAGGGCTTTTGTAGAACTCACTGAGACCTTTCCAATGAGCCTAAGAACACCTAATTTCGACAAGTGTACAGAGAGTTATGAATTTTTTAAGTTTCCTTAAATTTCTGGATTTATTAATTCGGCAATTACACAGTCAGCAGCCGTTACCACGCGGCGCGCGCTGATTTGCCAGGCAATGATTGGTGCTAACCGTTAACGGCCAGATTAACCACAGCCATCGGATGGCGGATCGAACGGTTGGGATCAAAGGCGCTCCGATACTGCGGAATCTAATCCAAGCAGTTGACCAAGATCAACGGCTGGGATTTCATCTTCAACCTCCCGCTCGTATCCGAGGCCACAGAGCTTCTCCGGCTTGATCCGGGCAATCCCGCTGGCAAACTCTGATGAAATTTCACAGGGAGGATCAGGACGATGGAAACTTCCAATCCAACGGTGGAGATCTGTTAGGGTGAAGGTTTCCTTCACACTTGACCAAACTACCTAGCTAGGGAGCTCGGGATGAAGAGATTACCGCAGAGAAGGCCTCAACGAATGAGCTTCTCTGTCAGGAAGCTTCAGGGGACGGTGGAGAATAGTTCTCCTTCAGGTGTTGGGGTCAGAGGACGGCCGGAGGTGCGACTTCGAGCGGGACGCCGAAGGCTTTCACGGGCGCTTGCTCGAACGGTAGGAGGGATCGATCTCTAGGCTCGAAGGAAGCTTCTGGGAGTTCTAAGGAGCTCTGGGGATCGAATGAGAGCGAATGCCAATGCCTCGTGAGGTCTGGCGAGCTCAGGGGTATTCGGCCACCCTTCGGGAGCTTGGACGGCCGAGATTGAACTGGGGAAGGCTCGGATCGCTGCCAGGTGGATGATGGCGACGTTTAGGAGGGATCGTGGAGATCAAACTGGTGGGCAACAGCCTTGAGCCAGGGATTGTCTAGGGGGGACCACCGGAACTTAAATTCCATTGGCTCCGACCGCCGCCGGCCATGGCCTGGGTCGGGTTGACCGGGGGAGACCGATGGGGACATGATGTAGCCAAGGGTGAAGTTAATTTGGCCTGGGGAGGCCTGGATCGAACTGGTGAATGGGTTGGACCCAAACTTGCTCAGTTTGAGTCGATTTGGGCTTGATCCGAGCCAGGCCAGACCCTGGGCTTAGTATGGGAGGTAGGTCTGGGTCTGGTGCACCCAATGCAGGTGGCAATTGGATCCAATTTGATCTGGGTTGAAAGATGACTCGGGTTGATCCAAACCTGCTCAGTTCAGGTGGATTTGGGCTCAACCCAGGTCAGGCCAGACCCTGGGCTTGATGTGGGAAGTGGGTCTGGGTCTGGTGCACCCAATGCAAGTGGAAATTGGGTCCAATTTGACCTGAGCTGGGCGATGGCTCGGGTCCAAGTGTTTTTGGCTACTTTGGGTTAGCCTAACTCTTGACCCAAGCTAGCCCAATGCATGGGCTGGCTGGAGGAGATGTATTGAACCTAGGGCCACCTATGGGAGGTGTTGGTCGAGTTCAATTTGGCTTACGTTGAGAGTTGGCTCAATCCCAAGTGCTTTTGGGTACTTTGGGCTAGCCTAACTCTTGAACCAAGTGAGCCCAAGGGTTGGGCTGATCAAGGAAGGTGTATTGGGTTAATGGGCACTCAATAGCACCTTGATTTGGATTCAATTTGGTTAAGATCAAAAGATGGCTCAAGGGAGGCCTCTTCTTGGTCACTTGGGTCAAGCCATATGGCTAACCCAAGTGAGCCCAAGGTTTGGGTCACCAAGAGGGGTCTCTTTGGTACCCAAGAGATTATCCCATACATTCAAAGGACTTGGAATGGACTTGATTCAAAAATTTGAAAGAGGAAGGGTGTATGGGTCCATGGGTCAAACTTGGTTGACTTGGTCAACCAGGTTGACCCAAGGTCTGGGTTTGAGTTCAACAAGTTGAGTTTAACATTTAAAATTCATTGGAAGTGGTTTCAAAGAGTTTGGAATTGATTTGATTTGAAATGGCCATTTGAAATCCCATAAGGGTATTTTGGTCAATTTTGACCTATTAGTCAACTAGGGTCAAAAATGGATCTGAAAAATGCAGTTTACTGTTCAGTGGGTTAAAATCAAGAGTCTGGAAGTGGTTGGAGGCTCTGATAAAGGCTCCAAGATCAAAATCTCAAAGGGGTTAGGTTCGTGGCATAGGTTGTAAATATTTGAAGGTTTTACAGCCTTTGAATTTTAATTCAGATTCTTGGGTTAGAGACCTCAGAATGGGCTCATAATTGGAGGATAGCCTCTAAAGACATGTCTTATCACTTTGCAAGTGATAGACCCTGGATTAGAGGCCATTTGACTGGGTTTTGAAATGTTTGAAAAATCCTTGAAAAGGGTCTTTAGGACAAGACCTTAGGACTTTGGATTTCAGTTTGGATTTCTGGATTTGGAATGGATTTCAAGTTTGAATGATCAATACTGGGGTATCCAAATCATTTACAATCATGTGGTGATTGTTAGTGAATGGATAGGATCAAAGCTAGATCAAAGGTGGAATCAAAGTCTAAGTTAAATTTTGGATTTTCAAGTGGATTGAATCAAAGTTTGGATGTGTTTGAAATTTGAATTAATTTGGGTTTGAGTTGAATGAAGTATGAGATTTAAATTGATCAAAGGTTGAAATTGATCAAAAGGTAGAAGTTGATTTGAAGTTGGAATTGATCAAAGATAGGGATTGATTTGAGTCTAGATTAGCCCTAAGATCTAAAGGGGTTTTAGGATCTAGGATCTAAGGGAACCTTTGGCTCTATAGTAGGCCCTAAGGTCTGGCTCTAGGAAAGGATCCTAAGGTCTAGAGTGGATCCTAGGGCCTAGAATTAATCTGGAGTTTGGAAGGGTCTTAGTGACCTCATACCAAAAATGAGGTCAACAAGTTTGTAGAAGATTTTATCTAAGCATTAAGATCAATCACACCTAACATTGTTCTTAATGTACTAAAAGTATAAAAGGCTAGTGATTTTATAAAAATGTCTACAAGATTATTTTCAGTTGAAACATGTTTCAATTAAATTTCTCCTTTGGCTACATGATCCTTAATGAAATGTTGTCTTATGTCTATATGTTTAGTTCTAAAATTTTGAATAAGATTATTTGAAATACAAATTGCACTAGTATTATCACAAAAAATTGGGATTGCGCCTAATGTAAATCATAAATAAATCAACTACTATTTCAACCAATGAACTTGTGCCACACAACTTCCTAAGGCAATGTATTCAGTTTCAGCAGTAGATAGGGCTTTGAAATTCTATTTTCAATTAGACCAAAAGATTAAAGAATTTTTTATAAATTGACAAGTTCCATATGTATTCTTTTGATCAACCCTACAGCCTGCAAAGTCTGAATCTGAATATCTAATAATTTCAAATAAAGAGATGTACTTAAGATACCAAATTCCTAAGTTTTGAGTTCCCAAAATATATATTAAAATTCTTTTCTCTACTGTCAAATGTAATTCTTTTTTATCAAATTGAAACCTAGCCCACAAACAAACACTAAACATTATATCCGATATACTAGCAGTCAAATGAAACAATGATCCAATTATACCTCTAAATCCCTTTAGATCCTTATCCTGCTGAATTGAGGAACTCTTTGGTGTACTTACTGGTTTAGCATTATCCATTTTATACTTCTTGAGGATGTCCTTAACATACTTTGACTAACTAAAAAATATTCTCTCCTCAATTTGCTTAATACTAAAATCAAGAAAATAACTTAAATCTCCCATTAAGCTCATCTCAAATTCACTACTCATTATTTTTGAGAAACCATCACAAAAATTTTTATTAGTTGATCCAAATATGATATCATCAATATAAATTTGAATAATCAGTATATCATCTGCTAATTTTTTCAAAGAGAGTGTGTTGTCCACACTTCTTTTAACAAAAGATTTCTCTAATAGAAAAGTGCTTAAACTCTTATACCAAGCCCTAGGTGCCTGTTTAAATTCACATAATGCCCTTTTTAATTTATTCACATGATTAGGAAATTTATAAAATTCAAAACCTAGAGATTATTCAACATAAACATCCTCTTGAATCACCTCAATCAAAAATGTATTTTTAACATCCATTTGAAATAATTTAAATCCTCTAAAATAGGCAAAGACTAATAAAACCCTAATCACTTCAAATCTACATTAAACATTTTTAACTCCTGAGTCATTCATTTTATTTTTAAATACTCATATAGTTTCAACTACACTTTAATCATTTGGCCTTACAATTTATTCCAAAATATCTTTCCTTAATTACTGATTTAATTCTTCTTGCATGGCTAAAATCCAAAATTCATCCGAAAGTACTTGATTAACATTTGTGAGTTCTATCATTGAAATAAAGGAAGAATGATTGACTTCTTTGCTAAGTCCACACCTATTCCTAAAACACTTATACGGTTCACCTAGAATCAATTCTTTAGGGGGGTTTTTAGAAAATTTTAATTATCTAGGCAACAGGTTTTTTACCTCCAAATTTTCATCTAAGTTAATCTTCTCAATCCTTTGGGAGTCATTTTCTAAATTATCCTCTTCTAAATTTGGCTCTTGAAAAATTCCAGATTCATCAAATATAACATGTGTGGTCTCCTCAAAGACAAAAGTTTTTTTGTTAAACACTCTATATGATTTTCCAACACTAGAGTATCCAAGAAAAATTCCTTCATCTGATTTTGGACCAAATTTTTCTTAAAAGAAATTTTTCATTATTATGTATGAACACCTTAAATTCAAAAATATGAAAATATGATAAGTTAGGTGTTCTCCCCTTAAGAAGCTCATAGACTATTTTGCTCTGTTTTGATTTAATATTTATCCTATTGAGAACATAACATGTAGTACTAACTGCTTCATCCTAAAAATATTTTGAATGTGAATATTTTTTCAATATAGCTCTAACAGCTTCAATTAATGTTCTATTCTTTCTTTTGACTATCTCATTCTACTGAGGGGTCCTAGGTGCAGAAAAATTATGATCAATTCATTTTTTCTTACAAAAAATCTCAAATTTTTCATTTTCAAATTCACCTCCATGATTACTTGGAATTGTTAAAATTTCACATCCTAGTTTCCTCTGAAACCAAGTCAAAAAATCTCTAAATTTCTCAAATGATTCACTCTTATGAAATAAAAATTTAACCCACATGAATCTCGAGAAATCATTAACTATCTCAAATCCATATATCTTTCCTCCTAGACTTACAGTACTAACAGGTCCAAAAAGATCCATATGAATTATTTCCAATGATTTGTTAGTTCTAAGATCCTAATTGGAATGAAATGAGGACATATATTTTCCTAGTTGACATGTAACACAATGGTGTGTTTGAATAGTTGCTATTTGAATGAGTTATATTTATGCAACTTATGTAGTTTTGATGATTCCAAACATTATTGTTCAAATGTATAGTTATCTCCTAACAATTTCAGAAGATTTGCACTTGCTCTTGTGTGTACTAACATTTCAGGAAAATCAGACTCCAGACTACGAAAACTTCAAATCAAATTCAACATGAGATATTTTGTTTAATTGATGTTTGTCTTTTCTTTGAATTAATTTTGAAAGGGAGTGATTGTAATTGAGTGAATAAAATCTCACACACACAAATAAGGAGATCTTGAAATTCTATACTGATCGTACAGGACGATATTTATCGTACTGGACGATCTGTCAGTTATCTCCTATAGAGCACTTGGAACGAATAGGAACTTGCTTTGAAAAATTTTCTAAGTCCTATTCGTCCAGGACGAAATTTATTATCGTCCCGGACGATGGGTTCTCTGTAAAATTTTCGTCCAGACGAATTTTACCATCGTACGAGGCGACCAGTCCTCTGGAAAATTTTCGTCCAGACGAAAATAAATATCGTACAGGACGATCAGCTCTCTGGAAATTTTTCGTCCAGACGAAAGCAAATTATCGTCCGCGGCGATTGGTTCTCTGGAAAATTTTCATCCAGACGAAATAAATAATCGTCCAGGACGATCGGCTCTCTGGAAAATTTTCGTCCAGACGATCACATTTTCGTTCAAACGATAAACCGACTTAGAACAGTTTTCAGCAGTTTCTAGAACCGACCTTGTAATAACCGTTCGTACTGGATGAACCAAGTTCGTACAGGACAATCAGCTGTACGAAGTCAGTTCGTACACATATACAAATTGGGTCGTTTCAGATCATTTAAGTAAAATCGTCCAGGACGATCCAGGATCGTACAGGACGATCCACTGCGTACAGAATTGAAAATTTGCAGTTTTTGGGCGGTTTCTCTTGTCTTTTATATAAATAGTCCAAATTAGACTGCCACCCAATCTTTTTGTCATTTGATCTTCGTGCCTCTTGAGAGAATAGCCAAGGAGAGAGTGGAAGAGAGCATTCAAAGGAGGATTCCTACCACTGGAGCGAGAAGGCTTCACTTGGATTGCTAAGGTAAGAGTCTCTACTTGTGAAATTGGATTTCTTCACTCTTTTCTTTCTTCCTTCTAGATTCTTGTGAGAAGATCATTCAAGAAGGTCCGGTTCTCTGCCGACACTTGGAGAGTGTGAACAGACGAGGGTTCTCTGCCCACACTAGGAGAGTGTGAAAGGAAGAAGGTTCTCTGCCTACACTTGGAGAGTGTGAACAGCCGTAGGGTTCTCTGCCCACACTAGGAGAGTGTGAAAGGAAGAAGGTTCTCTGCCTACACTTGGAGAGTGTGAACAGCCGTAGGGTTCTCTGCCCACACTAGGAGAGTGTGAAAGGACGACGGTTTCTCTGCCGCACCGGGTAGTGGTGAAAAGAGTGTTTTGTACAGGCTTCTCCGCCTTGCTGTGGGTGCTAAAGGAGAGTCACTTTGTGGTATTAGTGCAATACTCAGAGGGTGCCTCTGAGGAGTGGATGTAGGTCTGGTTATAGACCGAACCACTATAAATCTGGTGTCATTTACTTTATAGCTTTTACGTTTCCGCACTTTAAATTTCAGTTTTAACAACTCTGTGGTTGAAAACATTTTTCTACTAACTTTAAAAGAAAATTTTATTTCGGTTCAACTTTATTATTAAGAGGGTTTAAAATTTTAAAAACTACCAATTCACCCCCCTCTTGGTAGCCTTGGGACATTTACTTAGGCTTAACAACCTAATTACTGGACTCAACATGGTGATCCTTAGTAAAGTCTAGTTTTGGTATACCTCTAACTAGTTCTTTTTGGGTAATTTTCCTAAGGTTTTTTATGCTAAAGTGACAAAGTCTCCTATGCCATGACTAAGATTTATCATAATTTTTTTTTTAAAATAAAAGAGCCTTAGGAGTTTTAATAGAGATAAAATATACCATATAAACATTATTTACTCTGGTTCCATACAATACATCATTTCCATTTAGGTTTAATATACAACTAGTGGGAAAAACATTTAACGATATACCCTTTAACACATAGTTGGCTAATACTTAATAAATTATGCTTTAAGCCTTCTACAAGTAAAATATTCTCAATGAAAAAATTATTCAAGTTTTTTACAATAGCTATGCCAACCACTTTTCTAGTGGTATTATCTCCCAGTGTAACCTTGCCTCCATTCTTAGCTTCCAGCAATATGAATTATGTAGTGTCTCTAGTCATATGCTTCGAGTAACCACTATCTAGGTACCAAATGCTCTCACAGGATCTTGTATGAGAGCGTACATATAAAATAATCAAATGTTAATCTTAGGAACCCAAATAAGTTTAGGTCCTCCTTTTAGTGAAATAAAACTAGATACATGTATGATATGACTTATTTTATGTATCTTAGGTTTCCACACTAAATGAGTTTTTCTATGTAAAATACAAGTGTGTGTAATATGTCCAATCATCCCATAAGCAAAACACTTAACTCCAGGAAAAAGATTTTTTAATCTCCGATATTAAATCTATCTCTTACTAGGTTTTAAGATTTTTTACTTTAAAATAGGATAAAAAAACTCTTCAAGTGTATGGGGTGTCCTATTTTCCCTAAGACCTTTCACTTTCACTTTAAAAAATGTGTTTGCATCCTCTAATCCATTAATATCATATTTTAAATGTGCTCTCTATTTTTAGATTCATCCTTAAAAGATTTAAATTCTTTTTCTAGTTTAGTGTAGGATGATTTTAGAAGATTATTTTGCTTATTCAAATCATTAAATTCTTCTAGTAAGCTCATGTGACTGTTTTTAATCAGTACACATTCTTTCCTAAGGGTTTCATGCTCATTTTGTAACTCTTGTAATTCTAAGTTTAATCTAGCATGTTTTTTCTTTGGTTTTTTATATGCAGTTTGAATTCTTTCAAAAACTTCAAGTAATTCATCATAGGATAAGTCACATCCCTCTTTTTGGTCTAACTGATCAAGACTATTAGCCATTAAACACAAGTTGGTAACTTCTTCTTCCTTTTCTATTTCTAACGAATTTGAGGTTGAGTCTGCCCAGAAGGCTCTCTAAAATCTCTTCTTGCCCTTCCTCACATTTATTTTCTCCTCTACCTTCTCCTTGTTAGGAGTGGCTTTAAGATTAGGGAAATCTATTAGTATATATCCAGGTTTCCTGCATTCAAAATAACATCATTAAAAACCTTAACATTTTCTGGAACTTTCATTTTTTCCACTATTAGCATCTCCTTTTCTTCCTTTTAAGAAAACTCTTGAATTGCCTTGTCATCTCCTTTTCTTCCTTTGTATGGGGTACTAATCTCCTTAGGGAGTCTCAAAGAACTTGGTACCCTCCACCGAAAGAATGGATTAAGGTTAAAGTAGATGCATCTTTGACAAGCTCTAATCTGGCTGGCATTGGAGGAATTTTTCGGGATTACAAAGACGGTTTATTAGTGCCTTTGGAAAGAATGGAATTGAATGGGATATTGGTCATCTTGAGCTACAAGCAGTCCTCACGGTTAAGGATTTTTTGAAGAGCTGGATGTTGGAATATAAAGGGCTTATCATAGAAAGTGATAATATTAATATTATCAAATTCATTCAGAATTTTCTAAAAGAAGATAAGGAGGATGTGGAGAAATGGCCACACAAAAATTTATGTTTTTTGAATGATTTCAATAAGGTTGTCTTCCTCCATGCTTATAGAAGTTGTAATAAAGTAGCAAATTGTTGTGCTACTATGGCATTGGAGAGTAGTTTTTTTCTTTGATAGCTTTTCTTTTGATTGCATTCCTTCCTTGTTGTTAGGTTTAATCAAGGAGGAATGTGATCCCTTCATTACTTGTACTTAGTTTCATTTTCTTGCTTTAATGCTATGTGATGCATTTCTTTCAAAAAAAAAAAAAGAATTGCCTTGTCATCAAGGCAATGTCATCGTCATCCTCAGGTTGTGATTGATCAATCTTCGAGTCATCCACTTTCAGTGCTATGTTCTTCTCTTTTTGTTATTATCTTGCATCAATCTTCCTTTCGCTCACTCCTTGCACGTAAGCAATTACTGATCCAAGAAGATTATTAATAGAATAAACTTTTAAGTCCTTAGACTCTATAATGGCAGTAATTTTAGCATCACAAGTAGTAGGCAAACAACGAAGAAATTTAGTAACCATTTCAGCATTTCTTAGTTCTCTACCTAATGCATGCAAATAAGTGACTATTTGAGTGAATCTTGTATACATGTCATAAATGGATTCATTAGGTTTCAAGCAAAATAATTCTTAATCATGTAACAGGATATTTAATCTAGATTACTTCACTTCATTAGTCTCTTTGTATGTAAAACAAAACCTATTCCAAATGTCATTTCCACTTTTGAAAGTGAAAACTCACATGTAATCATCAGAATTAAGTGCACAATAGAAACTATTTAGACATTTTGCATTTAGGTTTACTAAGTCACGTTCTTCTATAGTGCAGTTAGCAAAAGGTGTTTCAACTCTAATGCCATCTACTAGTTTAGTTGGCCTAGTATACCCTTCTTTAGGGGTGTCATTTCAGGACAACGGGTCGGGTTTGGGTCGAAATCAGAACTTACCCTGTACTATTCGGGTCAACCCAAACCCGACCCATTTTTAAAAATGGGTCAGGTTTTCAGACTCAAACCAGACCTGATTTGGGTCAGGATCAACCCAACCCGACACAAATGACTCAAAGTTGACCTAAAATTGCAAGTTTTTTTGATCAAAATCGGGTAAATCTTTCATTTTCTGAATAAAATCAGGTCAAAAAATGGGTCAATCTCGAGTTTCTGGGTCAAATAGGAGTTTTCGTGTCAATTTCAGATCATTTCGAGTCAATTTCGGGTTGCTGGGTCAACCCAAACCTAACCCGATTTTTAAAATGGGTTGATTTGTTGAACCCAAACCTAACCTGTTTCGGGGTTTGGGTTTACCCTAACCCAAATTTTTTTTGGTCGAGTTCGGGTCGTGTCCAAAATTGACACCCCTACCATTCTTGAGCTAAAATCCACATGCGATAGTCAAGTGATTGAAGAAATATAGACATATTTTTTCCAAAAATCCAAAAAGATATTATTAAATAACATAGGTCTAGTGATCGAATATACTTCAGATGTGTTTCAATTTCCCAAAGTAGCCATTATCATTTTTTAAAAATTAGTCTAAACTTATAGTTTTGAAACAATGCTCTGATACCACTTATTAATTCCATATAAGTTGTTAGACTTATGCAATTATCCCAAGGCTAACCAAGAGGGGGGGGGGGGGGGGGGTGAATTGGCAATTTAAAAAAAAATTCTTAGTTTTTTAAATATAAAATTGTTTTAAATTTATAGTAATTTGATTTTATATTAAAATAACTTTTTAACCACAGTAAATAAATTACAAAAAATAAATAAGAAAAATAAAAAGACAAAGATTTATAGTGGTTCGGGCAAATATGACCTATATCCACTCTCTGAAGACTCTCTTTTCAGATATTGCACTATAACCAAAGTGACTCTCCTTTTGCTCCCATAGTAATGTGAAGAAGCCTTTATAATTCCTCTCTTCCACCAATCCTCGGTGCGGTAGAGAATTATCGTCCTTTAACAACCTCTAAGTGTTGGCATAGAACAGTCATCCTTTCACACCCTCCAAGTGTCGACAGAGTACCATCGTCTGTTCACACCCTCCAAGTGTCGGTAGATAACCTGATCTTCTTCAAATATCTTCTCACGAGTAATTAAAAAGAAGAAAGGAAGAGTAGTAACCAAAAATATAAAGAGATAGTTACCTTTGAGTATCATTGCGAATCCTTCACACTCCACTGGCAAGAAATCTTTCTCAAACACTCTCACAAATACACTCTTCCACTTTCCATAAAAAAATCACGAAGAACAGCTCTTTTTCATGTCAGTTTCTCAGGACCTTTTATATGAAAGACAAAAAAATTATCTAGAAAACTAAAATTTTCCGTTTTGAGCATGTACGATCGTATAGTATGGTTGTATTTTTATATGTAAGAATAGTTCAAAAACTGTTGCGTAAAAACCTTTTATGAATCTATACAAAATATTTTTGTACTCGATGATCATCCAATACTAACCAAGTTCGTATTATACAAATAGTTAGAAATTTTTTAATCTTCATCGGGATGAAAGATACCCCACATTTTTATACTCTATACGTCATCTGTACGAATAAGAAATCATACAGTACGTTTAGTTCAAAAAAATTTCAAGTTTATCGAGACAAAAATGGACCTGTCCAATTCATACTCTGGACGTTTTATTTAAATCTAAACAAGTACCATGTATCAAAAGTTCTATTTCTGATCGTTCCTGCTAAACTTTCTATTTGTTATATTTGTATTATACAAAAAAAATTTCGTCCTGTATGAATTCTGTAGCTTGTCAATCGTTATTTTGGACTAAATACATTAGTTTTTTATTCTCTAACATAGATCATACTATATAATATTGATATCGTCTTGTATGATTTGTATTATTTTGTATGTACGCATGTAGACGATTATCCAGGTATAATCAATTATTATAATTGATCGTACGTACGAAATTATATTTCGTCTGTACGAACCACATGTCATTTTGAGTGGGGGACAAACCTAACCATCATTAAAATGATCTTAAATAACTGATAGTCCCAGATGAACACATGTTTGTCTATACGATCATCTTGTCTAAGAGTTTGTACGAAAGGATGCTTCGTTACTAGCGTGATTATGCAAAGTCATTACATTTTGAACATTTTTGTTTGTCCATACGAAAACTTTTTTGTCCCATATGATCTCACGATCATACGTATGAACCTATTTTCGTACTGTATGAAGGGTCATTTTTCTTTAAATGGGATGGCTTTAGAATTCAATTTCATTCACTTGAACACCCTCCTTGAATATTTCTCATCTTAGAAATGGCTAGTTCTGGCTAGCGCGGTAGAGTCTCTAAAGGTTCGTCATCCAGGGGTGGAGACAAAAACTTTCTGTCTAGAGCAAATAAGGATTCCTACTATAGGTTTGTCGCTGTAAAAATCACTTCGTCTATACTACTAATTCAGGACGATATTCATTTTCAAGTCATGCCTTTTTTTGCTTCAATCAATTCGTCTTTATTTTAACTTTGATTCATGCCTATCATAATGAGATCTTTCAGTACTTTTTAGCGAACATGAGTTTTAGTGAGGATGAGAGCAAAATAACATATTTAGTCAAGAAACAATGGGTAGAAATAACCAAGGAAGATCTGGGAAACTATATCCATTTAAGGACTCATGGGACAAGAGCACACTTTCTAACCTCCAAATCTGATGATGATTGGTCTGAAATAAATATGACTCTTAGAGGTGTCACTCAAGTTTCTCACTTGGCTATAGTATATACTTTGAATCAAAATGCAAGGGTTATCCAGCATGTCCTTAGAACTTCAATCATTCCTAAGGCTGGTGATCGCATTAACATTACTCCTCTTCTATCCATAGTTACCTATTTAATCATGATTGGACAACCAATTGATGAAGCCCAACTCATTCTAGATTACATTCATAACCTTTCTGAAATTGGGTTTGCTTCTCATAGAACGAAGAAAAATATTGCTCTATGATATCTAGTAACCTATATCTTAGAAAAGAAGAACAACATTATTCATCCTAATGGTCCCACTGAGTTGCCAATCTACTTAACCGATGCCACTTTTCGATCTCATTTTGGGAAGAATGAAAATTCAAGTGAGGATACTGAGGAAGAAGGGGGAGCACTTACACCTGCTCAGGGACCTGATTTAAGGAGATGGTCCATCGCTTTGATCATTTTGAGAGTCACTTTAATCAACGTTTTGATCAAATTCAAACTCACTTAAACCAGCAGGATGCACAGCACCAGGAAGATATAGGTTGGATCTGAGGTCAGTTTGACTTGGTGAACACTAATGTAGCTATGATGAATAGTTATTTTTCAGTCTTCAACTAGCTTCCTCCTCCAGACCAGGGTCCCTCATAGTTTTAGATGTACTTCTTTTAAATTGTCTTTGCAAGTCCTCTTTAGATGTGATGATTTTAGTGTTTTATGTACGTGACTTTATTTAGTTTTTATGTTGATGTTGCGATGATTTTATTGTGATTGAAATTGATATCAAAGAGCTTCAATGTATTTGATTTTTCAATTGATATCAATAAAAAATTTCATGTTTTGATTAGTTGTTTTTGTTCCTTGTGTGAAATGTAAATTTGCCTATATGATATTCCTGTCTTAATTGATCTAAAAAGTGTCATAAATTAACCTGTAATGCAAAATTAATTTCATTATGAAATCTTTTTTTTTTTTTTAAATTTAAGTTAAATTATAACTCGATCAAGTTAATGATATCAATCTCATGTTCTTTTTAGGGCAAACAAAATTTAAATATTATGATTGCAATTTTGATGTCTTATTATTTCTTATTTCTCTTTTCAATATAATTATCTTTGTAATTAGAAATTTTGAATTTTTATTATTGATTTTGGAAAGATCAATTAAAAAAAGGGGGGATACCAAAAAAAAAGGAAATGTACAATGTGTACAAAAATCAAAAGATGCACAATGGTTCACAAATTAAAAAGAGGCACAAAATTAGACTAAATACAAAAAGATACACAAAGTGTGTCACAAATATTTGAAAAGATGCGCAATATCGCCAATTGAATATGTTCTTTCCTCTATCTTTTAATCTTCAAATACAAATCAATCTAATATTCAATTATATTTGGTATTGAAATTTGAACTTAACTAATCTTCATTCCGTCACTTTTACAACAATTCTCCTTATCTAATTGTCTAGAATGCTTCATGAACTTGATCAATTTTTTTTATCTAAGTTATACTTTAATTTAAATGCTTTTGAATCTTTCTTTTTCATCTAATGATAATTAACGTTTTATTGCAACTCTATTTCAATCTATTTCAAGATCAATTACTAAGGTTTCTCATATGACTTTTTTTATTTCAACCTTTTTTTTTCCTTTTGTTGTTGTCAAAATGGGGAGTAATATTGTTTTTAATATTATTTTTTGTGTTTTCTTATATTTTTTTGTCTTCTGTTGTGTTTGTTTTTGTTATTGTGCTTCTTTGTGCTCTTATGTTTTGTGTTGTGTTTTTTTTTTTTGTTATTTTATATATATATATATATATATATATATATATATATATATATATATATATATATATATATATATATATATATATATATATATATATATATATGTTCTTCAAGGAAATCCATTATATTCACATGTTAATTCCTTTAGGGAAAGCTAAGGAGAAATTAGGGAATTCAACTTTATTCGAACAATAATTATTTTGTCATCATCAAAAAGGGGGAGATTTTTGAGATAGTTACAACTTTGTTCTTGATTTTTGACATTCTACTAACAAGTATGTTTTTGATAATTCTAAATATTATTGCTTTGACTATCATTTCTCTTAACACATTTTGGATGCATTATTTTGTTGTTTGGGTGTATTAATATTTCAGGAAAATCATACTCCGAATTATTCAAGACTTCAAATCAGATCATATTAAGGTTTATTATAAATGAAGTCTGTATTTTTCATTTTATTGAGTCTGAGAGAGTGTGATTGTAATTTAGTAAATGTGCACACACACCGGGGGAGTGTTTAAAATTTATAATTTTTAAACTAATAGTACTTTACGAAGTCATTTTGTATGTGATAATTTGTTCAGTTATTTTCCTCTACGAGCAATCAAATAAACATAAAGTAGAAGATTTTTTTAAGTTCTGATCGTACTGTATGATATGTCAATCATACGTACGACATCTAGTGCACGAATTGGACGGGTCCCTATTCGTCCCGACGAATTCAAAAATTTTCTGAATGGATTATACCATACGATGTCATCATCGTACGTATTCCATCTAGTGTATGAGTTGGACGGGTCCCTTTTCATCTAGATGAACCTAAAAATTTTTTGAACGATTCGTACTATACGATGTCATCTTCATACGTACAAAATCTAATGTACGAGCTGGACGGGTCCCTTTTCATCCCAACGAACTTGAAATTTTTTGTAACTGATCATACAGTACGATGTCCTCATCATATGAACGTGATCCATGGTACGAAATTATGGGGTCCCTCTTCGTCCCGACGAAGATGAAAAATTTTCTAACTATTCGTATAATACGACCTAGGTTCATACTGGATGATCATCGTGTACAAAATCATTTTGTGCTGATTCATATAAGGTTCGTATGTAAAATTTTTTGAACTATTCATACGTACAAACATACGATCGTATCTTACTGTACGATCATATACACTCAAAATGGAAAATTTTAGTTTTCTAGATGGTTTTTCATGTCTTTGATATAAAAAGTCCTCTAAAACTGATGTGAAAAAGTCTTGTCCTCGTGAATATTCAAGAGCAAGTGAAAGAGAGAGTGTGGGAGAGTATTTGAGAGAGATTTCTTGCAAGTGGAGTGTGAAGGGTTCATAAGGTTACTCAAATGTAAGGATCTCTTTGTGTTTTTGGTGATTACTCTTCTTTTCTTCTTTCTAGTTGCTCATGAGAAGTTCTTTAAAGAAAATCTGGTACTCTGCTGAAACTTGAAGGATGTGAAAAGATGACGGTACTCTGCCAACACTTGGAGGGTGTGAAAGGAAGATGGTACTCTGCGAACACTTGGAGAGTGTAAAAGGACGACGATTCTCTATCGCACTGAGGATTGGTGGAAGAGAGTTTTGGAAAGGCTTCTCCGCCTTATTGTGGGGGCAAAAGGAGAGTAACTTTGGTAATAGTGCAATACCTGAAGAGTGAATCTTCAGGGAGTGGATGTAGGTCGTGTTTGATCGAACCACTATAAATCTTTGTGTCTTTTAATTTTCGCATTTATTTACTGTAAGTTATTTACTATGGTTGAAAATTTTATTTTGAAACATAAATTAACTTACTAAGAGATTCAAAATTGTTTTCTATTTAAAAATCCAAGAAAATTTTTAAATTACCAATTCACCTCCCCTCTTGGTTAGCCTTGGCACAATTGCTTAGCTTTATTAACCTATAGGGAATCAACATCTCTCTCTCTCTCTCTCTCTCTCTCTCTCTCTCTCTCTCTCTATATATATATATATATATATATATATATATATATATATATATATATAATTTTAAACTAAATAAGTCTATTTTGGATTCGATGGCTCCATTTTTAAAGTAATAATATGTGCTCTTTTCATTTCTTATAGTATTAATTCATCATAAGCTACTATAAAATTAGTTATAACTTCTATTTGCATTTCTATTGATTATTTAAAACCTAGAATGAATTCTATTGTACCCAGAAATTAATTATAACTTCTATTTGCATATCTATTGATTATTTAGTACCTAGAATGCATTTTTATTAATTATTTCATGCCTAGAATAAATTCTATCATAGCCCATACTGTTATAACATAAATTTTAGTGTAAAATCACCCAAAATCATTTTTCTTCCTTTTACCTATATATGTTATTAACTTACAATAGTTCATCAATGTCTTCGCCAGCTCAATTTTTCTAACTATCTTCTAATTTAACTTGAAAAGCTAATGTACGTGCTCATAACAAATGTATGAAGTTGTGCAATAAGATAGTTTTGCTTTTCTTTTCTCATGAGAGTGTAAGACTTAAGGTATTTTGATGTGTAAGCCTCAGAATTATACCATTAAATTAATGAAAAAAAATGAAATGATAAGTAGCAAACCAACAATAAAGTAAGATGTTGAACTAAGGCCATAAAAATAAAAATTATGTCATTCAAAGTAATTCAAGGTTATAAACAATGATAAATTGTCTCCCTCACTCCCAGATCAACATAAATAAGTAAACTAAAGTTATAATTTATAAATTCAAAGCCACCTCAAATCTCGCACTTTGAGAGTCTCCATCAAAATCAATTTATCAACTTGCCCAGTTCTATAATGTTACTATTTATTTTATTACAGGTGTAGTGATTGGGATGTGACACTATACTCCTTATTCATAATAGAAATTAGATGTTTGGTGTTGCTATTTATAATGATGAGAGTCTTTTCACAGTCCTTGGATTTGAACAAATTTTTCAACGGCTATAGTAGTATGATTCTTCCCCCTTTTTTTACTTATTCTAGTAGATTGGGGAGGCAACTATTCATAACGTGCATTGGATTATAAATATCATGGCTTAGTTTTGAATTTGATATTATCAAATCATTCAGGTTTTGTATTTTCCATCTTATAATTGGGCTTATTGAATTTTTTATGTCTTTCACTGCATTTTCATATGCCAAGGGGGCCCACCTTGTGGGTCCTAGAAAATTAATATTCCCTATATAAGAAGGAGAAATCAATTGTTAAATAATTAGGAAAGTTTATTTAGGAAAATATGGCTGATTTGAATTTAGATTGAGGTGAAAATTAGGACAGGCTTATTTAAGGAAAGATGACTGATTTAAATTCAGATTTGGGAGGGAATTAGGAAGGTTTAATTTAAGGAAAGAGGCCTAATTTGAATTCAAATTTGGGAGAGAAATATAATGGATTATTTGAGGGTAATTAGTTGTTTTGATTTCATTATGCAAATTATTTTTTGTTGTAGCTTTTCTTTGAGAGTTTCTTACTAGCATCTAGGGCTTCTAGGAGATTTGATGTACCTCTTGAATAGTAGGTCAGTTATATCTTTCATTATTTGTTGAAGATATAATCAAAAGTGAGCCTCCATATTTGTGTTCCTGTAATTTCTTTTTATCTAATTTGTTGTTTTTACTTTCAAGATGCATCAAATTGGTATCATAGTGAGAATTTTTTGAGACAATAGTAGTAAAGACTGTGGATTCATTAGAAGGTGAAATAAAGCAATTCAAATCTAGGGTGGAGGAGAAATTCTCAACCCTCAAAGAAAGATTTTCAACCATGGAGAATCGGATGGATAGCTTATTTGGGAGGTTGGAGGAGATTATTGAGAAGCTTGTTGAGATGCAAACCAAAACTTCACTAGCAGTTTTGATGGCTAAACAAAACCATGATTTGATAATGGTTTCCCTTGGCCAAATCTAACAGAAAGGAGTTCGGTTGAGAAGAGTTTTAATATGAGAGTTTCTTCCATCAAAAGCAATTGTCTAATTAAGGCTCCAATGAGGGGAAAAATAGGGTTTAAAGGTCATGTGAGAAGGGTGGAAGAAATGTGGGATTCCCATCGTTGATACATGGGGGAATATGGAAGGGTTATGATAATCGCTACACTGAAGGAGGAAGTATCTATTGCGGTAGTATCAAATTTAGGGTGAGGAAGTTAAAGATGCGAATGATTGATGATAAGGAATAAGTACAATTGAGAACTATCAACAAATAAATTGAAAAAGATAAATAAATTATTATTTCAAGGAATAATCTTATTGAGCTGCCAATTCATTCTCAGCTTCGTGGGTTTATTTTTCAGGAGGTATTTATTAGATGGAAGGATTTGCTAGAGTATAAAGCCACAATGAAGCCATATGACTGAAAGTTCAACAGGGATGTTAAGCCGTAATGAACTAGTCCCAACGCTAACCAAGAGGAAGGATGAATTGGTATTTTAAAAAATCTTTCAATCAAAAATACAATCTTACATCAAAACTAAGATTAACCATAGAAAACAAAGTGCAAAAATTAAATGTGGAAGCAGAAATAAAGAACACAAAAATTTATAGTGGTTTTATCAACACGACCGACTTTCACTCCCCGGAGGCGCCCTCCGAGTATTGCACTAAACTCAGTGTCTCTCCTTTTGCCCCCACAGCAAGGTGGAGAAGACTTTACAAACATCCTTTCCACCAACCCAGATGAGGCAGAGAACCCAACTCCTTTTGCTTCCTCCTGAAGCAGGCAAAGAACCCAACTCCTTTTGCTTCCTCCTGAAGCTGGCAAAGAACATTGATCAGATGCTGAAGTAGAACTCTCTAGAACCCCCAAAGAACTAAGGATGATGACTGGAGTAGATGACGATGGATCCTTTCTTGGAGCAACCTTTGTGAAACCCCTCACAAACCCCCCCTCACAAGATCCTCTCTCTCTCCCTTACTCTCCCTCTCCTCTTGGCTCTCTCAGGTCAGAATAATAGCAAAAGATACTTTCTTCAAAGGAACAAGAGTTCTTAAATAGAAGAGCTTCGGAATAGCTATTCATTGCAATAAACTGACTTTATCATTCAGATCGATATAAATATCATCTTATATGATCAGTACAAATTCAGCTCAATCAGCAAGGACGATTTGGGACCATTATAAGGTTTTTGTTCATATAATCCAGGATGATAGGTCATCATCCTATACGATTAGTACAAGCCATAGAATATCATCCAGATCATCGCACCGAATGGATGTCTGGATGATGTAAAAATAGCTTGATCGTCTAGGCCAATCTCACGATCGTCCCATACGAGTTATTCAAATCCACACATATTTTCCAGAATGTCACCCTGAATAGAAGTTGGCCAATGTTTGAACATCCAAGAGCAACTAAGGTTTTTGAACTGATTGTCCTGGCCAATTGTGCGATCGTCCAGGACGATATGATCGAGCAATCAAACCTTAATTACTTTTCTTAATTATCAGATTAATTTAAGCATATTTGCATTGCATCATCTAGGATGATGTCCGGGATGATGTCCGAAAATAAAAGCTACCTAAATAGATCTGGCGACTGATTCTTTCTGATTTGAGTCTATCATTCTGGCCGATACAAATATTGTCTACGATGATGCACTTAATGATGGTTGCCTTAAGCAGGATGCACTAATTAGTGTTTCTTATTTTAACTGTTCATCCAGGCCAATTTTTGAATCGTCCCGAAGGATGTGAGCAAAAATAAAAAACTCTAAAATCAGTTAGAAAAATTCTCTCGAGTGTGTATGTGCAAGGTTACATAGCATCAGGAACCACATTATTTACAATTGACTTAAGAAAAAGAAAAGATTACAAACTGACTTAGACCTAGTCTTCCTAATCTTAAGCTAGTTCAAATTGTAGTTTGATCTTGTGGACCTGAAATGTTAGTAGGCAAGGCAGCCGTAGAAAAATAGAAGTGTTTGTTATCATCAAAACTCTATTTCTTGAAATCGGATTCACAACAATCTCCCCCTTTTTTATGATGGCAAACACAAAAATAATTAAGCAGTCAAAGCGGTATTATAGAAATAGTGTGAAAAAATAAACACAGTTCAAATATCTAACATAGAACATAACAAAACAAAACAGTACAACTACTCAAAATAGTGCAAACTAGAACAGTACAGCTACTCCCCATTTTTAAATCATAAAAAGGAGGAGGGAAAAAGAAAAATAACACATAAACTAAAAAATAAGAGAAGACTAAAATAATGAAAACAGACTAAAAGAAAGACGGCCCCTGATCATCCGAAGGAGGAGGAGGTGGTGGTGGCTGAGGGTGAAAGAATCTGGAAAGTGTCACAAACTACTCCCCAAACTAGGCCATATCTTGGTCATGCTGGTGCTGCTGGTGAGCGACATAAGACTCAAAGCAAGCAACATCCTCCACATATTACTGCTCCTGTGCAGCAATGTAGGTCTTGAACCGTGTTTCCGACTGGTTGAATCGCTCCACCAGCCAATCCAGCTGAAGTGCTGGAGGAGTGGAATAGGAGCAGAAGCTGCCTCCTCCTCAGTTCCCTAGGCTTTCTCGTGCCCTAGGTGGAAACAAGTACTTTGAAGAACATGAAAGGAGTTGTTTGAGTAGAAGGCAGGCTGATAGTTTGGTGGGATGTGATATTGGAGGTTATATTTGTATTCTAGTATATAGGCAATGATATGTCCTAGGGCAAGATTGGGCTTCCTCATATATCCTGGATTGCGAATACTAGTCAGACACTCCATGTATCGCAAAAATTAAATCAGTGGCATTAAACTCACGATGGGCCAAAATTTAAAAAGTGATGATCGAAGGAAGTGGAGTGATATGAATGTGATCACCAGCTTTTGGAAGAATAGAAGTGTGAAGGACATGTTGGATTATTCTAGCATCTTTAAATAAGCTGCTAGACTCTCTAACGTGAAAGTGAGCATTAGTATTTCTTATAAAGTAGTTGGCCGGAGCCCAGTCATAGTCAGGATCAGAACACAAGGTTGGAGTTTGTCTCCTATGGTAGACAGTTTAAGAGTTCTTGACAGTCCTGATATGTGATTTCGACTGGACATTTATTCACATAGGACTGAAGAGAAGTAAAAGAGGAATTGATGCAAAGGCTAGCAAAAAACTCAAACAGTAAATCTGAATTAAATGGAACAGTAAGAATAAGAAGAAAAGTGAGAGTAGTGTGAAAAAATAGATCGAGGACAGGATAGGAAAGAATGTGTGGGTTGATAGTTCGAATACAGTGATCTCTACCGTCTTGTACCTCAGATAGGCAGCTTGGTCGCTTGCCTCGATGAAGCGAGGGTCCAAATTTTCCCTTGAGGAACTCCCAAAAGGATGGCAAGACCTCTTTCTATCGGCCATAATTAGGAAAACAGAAGGGAAGTAAGAGCAAAGAGGATTAAAGAAAAATTATGTAAGAAAAATTGATTGAATGCCTCGATTTTTAAAAGAAATGATCGATCATCAAGGACGATCACAGAATCATCCAGGTTGATTAGGTGCAATAATTGTGTTCGGGATAATTGGTCAAAAAAGCAAAAAAGTCATCCAGGATGATCAGACATCATCCAGGATTATAAGACACATGCGATGGTCCCGAGGAGTCAAGCTGGACTACTGTTGAAAAAGAAGATCATCCTGGCTGATTAGGTGGATCGATCAGGATGATGCATAATAATGGATCGTATCGGTGGAATTTAAAAATTTTTAAAGTATTTCCACGTGTATTGTCCAGGACGAACAGGGGATCGTCCGGGACAATCACCAATAATTGATCATATAGGGCGAATTCAAAGAGCTTAAACATATTGCCACATGTATCATCCAGGACAAATAGGTGGATCGTACGGACCGATCACCCATAATTGTGCAAGAAAAAGTGAAGATCGTCTAGGATGAGGAGGATCTTCCAAGACAATCACAAATAATTGAAGCAGAAGACGATCAGATCTTCTAGGACGATTAGAAGTAGAAGAGTCAAAATAGCCGTCAGATGGAATTTCAAGAGTTAATTGAACAGATCGCCCAGAACGATATAAATATCATCCAGGACAATGTGAAAAAAAAATTTTAAATTAGAGGATGGATGGAGATGATCAGAGAAGGATCAAAAACCACAAAAACAATAGTAAATGATAAAATTAAAATATGAAAAAAGATAGAAAAAGAGACAAAAAGAAACGAAAACATTTTTTTTTTTTTGCTAAATAAACAAAGCACAATTATGATAAATTTTCTTTGTGATTGAATATAAAAAGTTGTTAAACTAATGAGTTAATATCGTCGAAATCAAAAAATGGTAGAATATCCGATCATGTTAATCCTAGCTCGGACTTCTCTTAGGGCAAAATTGTCTTTTAAAAATAAAAGACCTAACTCAGAAAAACCAATTGGATAAGAAAGAGAGATCTGTTCAAAAATTTGTTTCAAAAAAATATCTTATAAAATAATATACCAAAGTAATTTGTCACAATCAATAAATTTGAAATCAAGCCTTTGAAAATATCAAATGACACATGAATTTTTGTAAGTTTTTGTGAGTTCATTTTATGCCTCTTATTAATTAATTGGTGCACTATGCATCTTTTAATTTTTGATACACTTTGTGTATCTTTTGATTTTTGATACACTTTGTGTATCTTTCATTTTTTGGCGGTCATTGCTCATCTTTTGATTTGGCATCATTGGCTATTTTTTTTTTTTTTTTTTTTTGCAAGCTCGATCCCTTTTCAAAACTATTAAATACTCTCAGTTGTGAGATTGGAGAAGAAAACCTCACACTCTAATATAAGGAAAAACAACCCACAAATCAAAACATTAAAACCACACAAACATAGCTCTACTTTAGATTTGTTTTAGAGAAACAAATTCTAGTTCTAAGTTAAGACATATTCTACTTTCGGGTGTTTTACTTGTAAAGATGTTCACTTGCAAAGGTTATTTATTGAGTGACACTATTAGGTGTGTGCTATGATTATGATTGATTATGACTGTGATTATTCTTGTGTGTATTATGTGATGAGTGGATAAATTTCTTAGGTTGGGATCGTTTTGATTGCTTATCACTTATCCAATATTATGCAAGTGACCATGTTTATTGTATAATAATAAAGAGAGGAAATTTCATTAAAAATTTAATAACCTAATTTTATGTAGGTGATTATAAATGGTGAGTCCCCTTTAAATAAAAATAAAAAACATGGAAAAAATAAATAGGTTGTTAAAAAATGAGCAAGTGGTTTGTTGCACTGTATGATGTGATGAAATGTGATTGCTGTGACATATAAATTATTTTAAACTAACCCTATAAGTTGTAAATGATCCTTTTTCATTTTCAAAAATTATAAATGCAAATGTAATTATAAAAATGTGTAAGTCTATTAAAATTAGATGTTCCTCATAAGGAACAAGGAGCCAAAGGATAGAACCTCCTTCCTTAGGAAGGTTATTATATTTATAACCTTCATGGTTAGTTCGAAATACATTATATTTCACAATAATTCCATAATAGAATATTTATTTTAATTATTAGGATATTAAGACTCGAACTTTGTAGGATGTAATATAAATTAAAAATTTATTTCAGGAACGTGTCAATTTATTAGACAATCTTTTATTTCTTTGTCCATTAGAAAATAAAGACTTGGTTAGAAAATATTAGAAATGACCTTTCTTTATTAGATTTAAATGAGAATTTAACTCTTAATAGGACACAATGCAGAAAAAGGATTTATGTAGTTGACCCCGCATAGTGGGATAAAGGCTTTATTTTGTTGTTGTTGTTGTTATTGTTTTATTAAAAAATAAAACGTAGTAGCCTTGTCCATTGTAGAAGGAGCATATATATATATATAAAAGTTGCATTACCCAAGTCTTATGGCTAAAGTAATAATTTTTTTATTTTTGTTTGCAAGTGGACATCATTCTTACCACGTGCAATAAGATCAATGTGATATGTATAACAAAGAACCCAATTCAATACTCTCACACTTAACACATTGATAATCAACACCATTTTATTAGAGATTATGTGTCAAAAGGAGATGTAGACATTCAATTCATTGAGATAAAAAATAAATTGGCAGATATATTTATGAAATCAGCTCACTATTTTAGGCTTAGCATAATTAGAAAGTGACTAGGAGTAATTGATTTAAGTCCCTAGGATAAGTTTTGTTGATGTAATGTGATTGTGTTGTTTATTCTAGACTTTGTTTGTTTTTATCTTTTGCCTATATTGTATTTTTGCTTCCTTAGTATTTTTAGTTTTCTCTTCTTATTTTTTAGATGTTAAAAGGGAGAGAAGTGTTTTCATAGAAATTATATTTCATATTTAATGTTAAATTAATTTTTTTTAACTCAATATCTTTTTTTATTTTATTATGTCGGAGTCATAAAGTGAGGGGTGAGGGGTGAGGGGTGAGGGGTGGGTGTGGGGATGGAATGAAATTGAATTAATATTTAAAGATCTTACTAATTTTTTTTTTAATTAATTAAAAATATTTTTCATCATAAAAATGTGGGAGATTATTGAAACCCATGAGCTTGGTGAACACATTAGGGTTTTGATGATCACAAATATTATTGATTAAGTTAATGCAAATTTTAGTTATGTGTGAAAGAATTTCACTTTATACTAATATTTAGGTAAAAAGATATCTAGCACAAGAGAGATGATATTAGGAAGAGAAGTTTGTTGAGCTTAAGAAATTGCAAATATAAGGCTCTTAAGGACAAAAAGGAGCCAAATAAAGCAAGTGAATCAATTTTGTAATTTTGTAATTTGTAATTTGTAATTTTTTTAAGGTTTTAATCCTTGCTTTTTATACTGGATTAAAATTGGCTAACCAACCAAGAAAACACATATTAGAGTGTAAAAACAATAAGGCTAAAAATGTGAAAGTTAAATAAAGCATTTGGTTTTTGATCAAATTGTATCATATCATATTTATCATACTGTACGATACGACTATGATAATTTAAAAAAAAATCAATTGATATTAATTAACATAAAATTAAATTAAACTTTTAAATAATAAGTCATACTATATGATTCATATCATCTTGTAGGATTTGTAACTTGAAACTTAAATGGTTTGTATTGTCAGAATCTTATTAATACTCTATGGATTTTAAATTATTTTGTAATATTTTCCTATTTTAGGACATGAAATTAAGTAGTCGAATCAAAGCATGTTTCAAAATATATGCTCCATATCATAAAGGTCGAGCAAATAGAAAACTTGTTCAGTTGATTCCCGTTCAAACAAGATGATTCAATGTTCTAGATCATAGATTTGAACTTTTAATACTATACAACATATCAAACAATTTGAACAAATAAAAAAGGGTTCAAGCTATTTGATCTAATCATACTATATGATCACTTGATCATACTATATTATTAAGCTGATAATTTACATATACAACCTAATTATGATTTCTTTTGAAATCTATGTACAAAATACCCGATACTTAAGAAATTAAAAGAGATTTTTTAGATAATTTTACATCATGGCTTGAGAGCTTGTGAGAGCTTTTGGGGGAAGCTTTTAAAAAGTTCTTAAGAGGGTTTGGAGAGGTTTGATAGATCTTTTGGAAGAGACGAAACGTTTGAGTGAGAGTTTTGCAAAAGGTTGCTAGTCTAATTTCTTCTTTCTTCCTCGATGTGTTGTAAAAATCTTGTGTAAAGAAATCTATTGAGACTTAGGCTTCGTTTGGGATGGCTTTTTTATTGCTTTCTAAAACGGAGTTTTAGTTAAAAAATAAAAAATTTTGTACTAAAACTCCGTTTTGGAAAGCAATAAAAAAGCCATTCCAAACAAAGCCTTAGTGAGAAGAGTCAAATCTAGTCTAGGAGACTAGAGAGAAGTGGCCTTTAAAGGAGAAGGGTATTTTAGGATTCCTCCATCACTCATAAAGGAGAGTAGCTTCTATGCCTTGCTAGGAGCAGAAGTAGAGGGGTTTTTCCACCTTGGGAGAAGCAAAAGTAGATAGTTTTTAGAATTCTTATGTAGAGGGCTGAGGGAGTGGACATAGTTTGAGAGTGATCAAATTACTATAAATTGATTTGCATTTCAAGTTACTTTCATTAATTTATTTTATTTTGTATTTTTTCTTCTTGCTTGTGAATGTCGGGTGACAAGGTATAATGTAAAGTTTTGCAAGGAAGAACTTTTAAAAATTTTCATACTAAAATAATTCTAAAATAAATTTTTAGAAGTTGCCTTTGTTTGCTATCAATCTTATTTTTCCTCAAAATTTCAAATAGAGTTTTCGATAGCATTAATTGTTATGTTCACTCTATTGTTTGAAGGTTAAAAAACAAATAAAATTTTACTGATGTAAATAGGTTTTACAAAATGTTTTAAGTAGACATCAAACCATTTTTGAAATGGAATTCCATCCAAATAGATTTTGGGTAAGATCTCTATTACATACCTAACCTAAACAAACTTGTTTTAATGTATGAGTTATATAACCCGAAAGGCTTTTAGAGATAAGAATTGTGCCAAGAAAGTTTTTTTCTATGATTTGACATAAAACTATTCCTAACATTATTTCTATTTTTATTTGTATAATCATGCACAAATATATTCCTACTGATGACAATTTGAGGAAAATAGGCTTTATTTTAGCATCCAAATGTCAATGTTGTTACCATGTGGAGAATATGCATCATGTGTTTATTTCTGTCCTTGTTGCTATTAGAACTTGAACTTATTTTGATTATATTTTCAGAATGAATCAATTCATTGCTAAAATGTCTATTAATGCTATGTTGGATTATTGGTTCATTAATTCAAAAGGGCATATTAGAAATGTTATTTAATCTCTTATTATGTGGTATCTTTGGCTTGCTAGAAATGATTCTTTATTTAACAAGAATCGTATGGATTATCATCATATTATCAAAACATAAAAAACAAAGTGTTTAAACTTTTTCTACCAATCTATTGACCTATAAAAAATTTTAGGAATTGTTATTTTGTGGCTCAAAATTTTTGTATATCCTTATAGATTAACAATTCTTTGGAAGATCCAAAATTGGTATATTGGATTAAACCTCCTTTTTATACTTATAAACTTAATGTTGATGGATCCATTAAAAACTGTGCTTTTTAGTGTGGCGGTATTATCAGAGATACCAGGGGAATATTTTAATGGCTTTGCTGGCCCTTTGCAAAAATGTTATGTTGTTGTAGCTGAGTTATTTAGTATTTTACCTAGTTAAAATTATGTCTCTCTCTTTCCATCAATAATATCTGGATTGAGGTCGATGTTACTTCTAGTACTCATTACCTTATGAAGTCTATGGATAGCATTTGCAATCTTGATCATTTTTATATTATTAGAGAAATTAACCAGCTTATGATTTTTGTTAACATTTATATCTCTCATTTCACAGGGAAGGCAATGCTTATGCTGATGTTTTAGCTAATCTTGGTTGTAACTTGGATTGCATTACTAATTTCACTGATATCAATTTACCTCATAAATTGAAAGGCCTTGTTAGGCTGGATAGATTGGGGCTGCCTTATGTTAGAATTTAGTGTTCTCTAGTTTTTGGGGATTCAGAGTTTCCTTTGGATCTTTGGTTTGCTGGGCTTTTGGTGGTGCGAGTTGTTTGGTGCATTGGTGATTGGTTTTATCATCTGGAGACTTGCTTTTGGTGTTACCCCAATTTTGGGTTATCCCTTTAATCTTGGTTTTTTCATTGATTTTTGTTTTGTTGAGTGGGGCTGGAGCAATAATTGTGTGTTTTGGGTTTCAGATATTATCCCTATGTGCTATTCTTCTTCACCATTGGTGCTTCTATTTTGATTGGTTGGTTTTGTGTCTGTTCTTTCTGGTTGTGTCTTTTACGTGTATTGGGTGTTTGAGGAGTTTTTTGGACCTCTAGGTGCCCACCCGGGCTATTGGAAGGTTTCTATATCTAGGGTCCCTTTTGTTATATCAATCTCCTTATGTTGGTGTATCTGTCTGGTTAGGTTGTGGTGGGTTTATGGTTTGAATTCCCTTCTTTATGTTTGGCTCTGATTCTTCTAATGACTTAGGCTTATTCTGCTTGATGAGCCAAAGGGCCTATGGGTTTAGAATTGAGCGGCATTTGGGATTTCATCATCACATTATCTATGTAACTAACTTCCTGAGCTCTAATGTCCTACCTCATCCCTCTGGTTTTGCTAATAATTTTTAAAGCATTTTGGTTGTTGGGATTATGGTCTTCTTCTAGGGATTGAATGTGCCTTTAGCTATTTGGTGGAATTGGGAATTATTGTATTTGTGCTGGTAGATTACTACTATATGTTACACCTTTTGTTTATGTTATTTTGGTCTTGATTGTTGTATCATCATTGTATCTGCTTCATATATGTTAGATGTGATTATGGTGGTTTTTCGAGTTATTTCGTTGTTTGGAAATTATCCTTTTGGTTGCTGGAGGGATTATCATGCTGGTTGTCGGGTGATTATTGATCGTTATAAGTCTTGGTTTTGGGTTTTGTTTTATTGGATGAGTTTAGCTTTATAACTGCAATTTTGATATTTTTATTTATGGGTGGTATTCTGAGAAGTTGTTGGTCGTGGTTGTTTGGTTACTCTCCGGATCTGCAACTATTGCCTTGGTGTTCATTTTAGCTAGTTGGTGTGGTTTGTGGCTTTTATGTTTCATGGTATGAATTTTGGCATCTGGGAACATCATGTTGGGGTCCTTGGTCGTGTTTGTAGGGGGCTGGTTGTCGTATCTTCTTTGGCTTTTATTCTTTTGATTTTTGGTTGCTCCTGGTATGTTATTTCAGTGTATTAGCATTCTGAACTTCTGCAACTGGGATGTTGGGAGGGTATGATATGTTTAATTACTACAGTGCTTGTTCACATATATTACTCTTATATTTTTGGCTTCATGGTTATGTTTCTATTATTGAATATCATGGATAGGGGTTATGGACTTAGTCTTATATCTTTATGTGCCCACAACTACCTCCTACATGGTTTTTGTATTTGGTTTATTTTGTATTTCAATTGTCATATTATGTATCACATGGCTTTAATTTTGTCTAGTAATTCCTATTATGTTATGGTTATTATGGTTTTCAAAATTTTTTATAGGAACTTTCCCATTTCAGATTTGTTGCTCCTAGATTTTTGCTTGGAAGGATGGTTCTTAAAATTTATCTTTGGATCCTTTCATTTTTTTTTGGTGATGGCCTCTGGCCACCCTAAATTGTACCTAGGTGTCTTTGTACTTTTTCTTAGTAGGGACCTTGAGCTCATAGGTTTTATTTTAACATTTTTTGTAGCTCTTCTAATTAGTGGTGAGCTTGAGGACCCTTTAAGGACCTTATAGTTTAATTTTAGTCAACGCGTAGGCCCATCCGTGAGTTTCCCCTATATATATGAGTTATATTGGCTAAGGTCATGAAAAGAATTTATGGTATCAAAGAAATTATTTTGAATGAAATGTAAAGCATGGAGCATTAAGATTTCAAAGAATTTGAAAGTATTATAAAAACTTTGAACATTACATATAAGATAGATTACTGTACCAAGATAGAAAAGATCTCAATCACAAAATCTAGTTATTAATTTGAGATAGACTTTTATTTAGGAAAGAAAATTACACCGCAAAAAGTGGTTAGAGGGAGAGAAACAATCAATGGTGTTTCTCCCTTTAACTGATTTAGGGATGTCAGATATTGACTACAAATTTTCAAGAACAAAAATAAGGCATAAAATATCATTTCAGCAATGACCAAAAAATAACAAAAACTGATAAACAAAAGAAGAATAATATAGATGAAACAACTACAAAATAACGACAAAAATAAAACACTAACTCAAAACTAAAATGGAAAGAACAAAAAATAATTACAATCAACAGAGTAGTAAACGTGTGAATCAGAATTTATTAAGCAGTAAGTTTATGTAATTAAGAGACGTGAGCCTATGCTGTCCAAGTACCACATTCTTTCACAAGGTCTTTGGTGAGAGCACACCTACAAAATCATCAAATGTCAGATTTAGATACCCAAATAGGTTTTGGTCCCTTCTTATGAATAGAAGAATATAATGCATGTGTGTTATGCTGTGAATCATGCAATTTGAATCTCCACATCCAATGTGTACTATGGTGAACAGTGCAAGTGTGTGAAATATGTCCTAACGTGACACATAAAAAATATCTAACAGCAGGAAAATGATTTACTAATTTGTTCAGGTTATAATGCCTCTTCCTAGATCTTGGGTTTAGATCAAGTGTGGGTGTAGTCCTATTTTTCTCAAGTGCATTCAATTCAGTTTTAAACCTCGAGTTAGCACTTTTTAACACAGCATTATCAACATTCAAATAGTGCTCCCTATGCTCAAATTCTTCAATATAAGTCTTAAAATCATATTCAAGTGAGGAGTATGATGCTTTCAATGAATTATGCTCAAAAATTAACTCAAATTGCTTTTTATTCAATTCATCAAACTCATCAAGTAATGACATGTGATTGCTACCAATTTGATTGTGATCTTTACTTAAAATTTCATGCTCTTTTTGTAAATTAGTAAACTCCAATTTCAAACTATCATGAGTTTTCTTATGTTTCCTATATGATGCATGAATGTTCTCATAAACTTTAAGTAATTGATCATAGGTTAGTTCACATACCTCTTCTTAGTCAGACTGACCAAGATAATCACCCATCAAGTACAAATTTGTTGTTTCTTCCTCAGCTTCAGTCTCAGAGGAGTCAGATGCAGAGTCCACACAGATGCCTTTTAGAACCGCTTCTTTTCCTTTATGTACTTGGTTTTCTCCTCACCCTTCTCCTTTCTTGGATGATCCTTAAGTGTAGGATAATTAGCTTTGACATGTCTAGGCTTCTTATATTCAAAATAAATAATATCAAAAGAATTTTTATAATTTTTGCTATCTTTACCTTTGTTCCACTTCTGATGGTGCTTGTGATTCTTCCTTAGAAAGCTTTTAAATTGCCTCGTGATGAAGACCACATCATCGCTTTTAGACCCAGAAGAATCAGTGTCTGTGTTGTTGGCCTTCAGTGCCACATTTTCTCCTTCTTTTTTCTCACTTGCATCAAGATTTCTTTGATTCACCCCTTGCTCATAAGCAATGAGTGATCCAAGTAAGTTATCAACAGAATATGTATTCAAATCTTTAAATTCAGTAATTACAGTGATCTTAGCATCAAAAGTAGAAGGCAAGTATCTCAAAATTTTATTTATTCTTTCATAATTAGTTAGCTCTCTTCCTAAAGCATACAATGAGGTGACAATTTGAGTAAACCTAGTATACATGTCAGAAATTGATTCAGAATATTTCATACAAAAAAGTTCATAGTCATGCAACAAAATATTCAATTTAAATTGTTTAACTTCATTGGTTCCTTTATAAGTAATACACAATCTATCATAAATTTCTTTACTAGTTGCACAAGTTGAAACATGCATATAATCTTCATATTTTAAAGCACAAAAAAAATGGTTCAAATATTTTGCATTAAGTTGCGTTAAATTTCTTTCATCAAAAGTCCATTCAGTAAAAGAAAGTTCAGATTTAATGCCATTAATTTCACGAGAAGGAGGTGTATAACGATTCTTAACAAGCATCCACATGCGATAGTCAATCAATTATAAAAATATAGATATACGAGTTTTCCAAAAATCAAAAGGAATATTGTCAAATAAAGGTGGTCGTGTAATAGAATATCCTTCCGTAGTATTATGATTACCAAAGTTAGTAATAGATCGAAATTCAAAAGTTTTCGAAAACTCATTTTTATGAATCCCGCTTTTTACCACTTAAAAATTCGACAGGAATGTTAAGCCCTAATGAACAAGTCCCAAGGCTAACCAAGAGGGGGGTGAATTGGTATTTTAAAAAAAATTTCAATCAAAAATACAATCATACATCAAAACCAAGATTCACCATAGAAAATAATGTACAGAAATTAAATGTGGAAGAAGTAATAAAGAGCATAAAAATTTATAGTGGTTCGATCAACACGACCTATGTCCACTCCCCGGAGGCGCCCTCCGAGTATTGCACTAAACTCAGTGTCTCTCCTTTTACCCCCACAGCAAGGCGGAGAAGCCTTTACAAACCTCCTTTCCACCAACCCAGGTGAGGCAGAGAACCCAATTCTTTTTGCTTCCTTCTGAAGCAGGAAGAGAACCTTAATTAAATGCTAAAGTAGACCTCTCTAGAACCCCCAAGGAACTAAGGATGATGACTAGAGAAGACAACGACGGATCCATTCTTGGAGCAACCTTTGTGAAACCCCTCACAAACTCCCCCTCATAAGATCCTCTCTCTCTCCCTTTCTCTCTCTCTCCTCTTGGCTCTCTCAAGTCAGAATAGCAGCAAAATGTACTCTCTTCAAAGGAACAAAAGTTCTTGAATAGAAGAGCTTCGGAATAGCTCTTAATTACAACAAACTGAATTTATCGTTCATGACAAAATAAATATCATCATGTACGATCAGTACAAATTTAGCTCAATTAGTCAGGATGATTTGGGACGATAAGAAGGTTTTTGTTCATATCTTCCAAGATGATAGTTTAGTGTCCTTTACGATTAGTACAAGTCGTAGAGTATCATCCAGACCATCAACTGAATGGATGTCTGGAAGATATAAAAATAGCTTGATCGTCCAGGCTGATCTTATGATTCTCCCAGATGAGTAGTTGAAATCCATATATATCATCCAAAATATCGCCCTAAATAAAAGCTGGCCGATGTTTGATCGTCCAGATGCTAGTAAGGCTTTTGAATTGATCGTCCCGATCGATCCTGCTATCATCCAGGATGATATGATCGAGCAATCTAACCTTAATTGCTTTCCTTAATTACCATTTTAATTTAGGCATAATTGTATAAATATCATCCAGGATGATGCACTTAATGATGGCTTCCTTAACCAGGATGCCCTAATTAGGGTTTCTATTTTTAACTGATCATCCAGGCCAAATTTTGGATCATCCCAAATGATGTGAACAAAAATAAAAAACTCTAAAATCAGTCAGAAAAATTCTCCTGAGTGTGTGTGTGTGTGTGTGTGCAAGGTTACTTAGCATCATGAACCACATTGTTTATAATTGACTTAAGAAAAGGAAAATATTACAAGCTGACTCAGAGCAAGTCTTCCCAATCTTGAGCTGGTTCAAATTGTAGTTTGATCTTGTGGACCAGAAATGCTAGTATGTAAGGCAGTCGTAGAAAAATAGAACAGTTTGCTATCATCAAAATTCTATTTTTTGAAATCAGATTCACAATAATGACATGATTAAGAGATTTTTCCCATTTTCCACCTTGAGGATAAGGGTTTTTTTTTTGTGGGCCCTCCTTATGAGGCCCAGGAAATTAATATTCACTATATAAGGAGGAGAAATCAGGGGAGAATTAATTAAGAAATTTTATTTAGGGAAATATGGCTGATTTGAATTTAGATTGGGGAGAAAATTATGAGAGGTTTATTTGAGGAAAAAGGTCTGATTTGAATTCAGATATGGAAGAGAAATCTGATGGTTTATTTAAGGGTAATTAGGTTATTTTGTTTTTTTAATGTAAACTATTTTCTACTATAGTTTTTTTCTTGTAAGCTTCCTGGTGGCATCTAGGGTTTGTTGGAGAGTTGATCTACCTCTTGAATAGTAGATTACTTGTAATTTTCTTTCTTGTTAAAGAAATAATAAACAACCAATCACTATCTTCAAGTTCCAATAGTTTTCTACATGTTCTCGTGTTATTTTTACTTTCAAGACACATCACATTCTTGGTAGGAGAATCCTATTGCTTTGGAAAAAAAACTAAGAATTACCTAATTGAATTTTTTTAATTGGTTCCCAAACTATTGGGCATGGTTCTATTTTCAATATTTGATATGAGTTGGAACAAATATGGGAGTTCTATGCTATTTTGGATATAGAAAACTACTTATAAAATTCTTAGAGGGGGAAAAATAATGTTTAAACAATTGCCAAATACTATAGTCTTTTTTATTGCTTTCTAAAACGGAGTTTTAGTACAAAAATAAAAAATTTTGTACTAAAACTCTGTTTTAGAAAGCAGTAAAAAAGCTGTCCCAAACGAAGCCTAAGTTTGGTGTTACATTTTGTAATGTTTTACTTTTTTTAGGACAAGGAGTTTAGTTCGAAGTTTAAGTTTTAGTGTGTTATATCTTTTATTATAATTTTTTAAGTTCAAATTTTTTTTAATCTTTTTTAGTTTTGATGAGCATGTTAATCAACACACTCTAAGTACAATAAGTTCATTGATCAATAAAATCCTAAGCCAAAGAAAATCCCTAGTGTTTCATCATAAAGGGACAAAGAAAATGAAAAAGCCAAGATTTTAAGATATTTTTAATGTTTAAAAATTTATTATCCTTAAAAAAAATGTACCGAATGTCTTTTGTAATTGATGTGATGAGTGTTTCAAAATTTATTTTTTTAATAAATTTAAATTTTAGTTAAAATTACTTATTTAATTTGATTATTATCATTATTTATTTTGAAGAGTTCCTTACATTTACATCTTTAAGTTTGGACTTAACCTACTAAATGATTTCCAAGTTTCATGAATATTGGAGTTAAGAGTTATTTTTAACATTAAAGACAATTCATAAAAATCTAGAACCATTTGGAGGTAAGTGCATTCAAGTCCTTCTTTAATCTCTTCTATTTATTTTACTTTTAAGCTTGTGTTTAACAAAAGTTTGAATTTTAACATTAAAATTTAATTTTTGATAACTTTTTATTTTTAAAAATGTTTTTTAATTTAATAGAAGTTCATTACAACTTTTTTTATATTTTTATGATTTTTATTTAATTTTTTATGAATTTTTAAAATGAATCCATATTTTTATTTTTGTTTTTATTTATTTTTTTAAAGGGCCAAAATTCATTCAAAAGTAAAAGGTTACAGCGAAGGCCCAAAAGAACAAAATCAAAATTACAATGCTAGAGATAAAAACTCTAAAATAAAATAACAAAAAATAAGACAACATGAGCGTGTCACAGAGAATAAGGCAAAAATCCTGTCAGACTTAGGAAATGGCAAGCATCCAACAATCACCCAGCAGGTAGACAGGACCATCCATTGGAGACAGCAAGCCACAAGACAACCAAAGGAAAACAACAATTGAATATCGCGCATGTTGAGCCACCAAGGTTTCTAGCAAGCCAAGCCAAGCAGGCAATGTGTAGAATGCAGCCTCATCATTGTTCCATATCATAAAAATAAAGCACAGAACTAAGAAGACATCAACCATATTCCTCCAAGCAATTCAAAATAAGTCAAAAGGATGACCACCACCCAAGATAATCTATCAAAACAAGCACCTCAAGTCTGAAATCCAAAAAGAATCCAACCAAAGAAAAAATCCAAAACAAGGGCCATTAGTCAACCCACAACACTCCAAAGAAAGGAGCCAAATCCAACCAAGCTGATACAAATAGTAGAAGGAAGGCCAAAACCAAAAAGAAAAATCATTTTTTTTATTTACGTAGTCTATGCTTACTACTCTTTTTTAAATAACAAGTGTCAGCAATTTGAATAATACTTAAATCAAATTTATCCCGAGAGTCCATTCTTTCTCAATAATTTCCTCTCCACGAGTTGAAGAATTGCCATCATTTAACCAGTCACCCTGCATCACCTCATTTTCCCTTGATTTACATGCTAGGTGAGCTAATAAAGCATCATTGGAAACAACAAATATAGGCACATCAACAAGAGTCACACCAACCTTTTTAGATATAGGATCAACCTGCTCATGAAAAGAAGCAATAACACAAGCAGGAGTATCCAAAGCATTATCAACCTCACCACTATCAACAGGAATAACCCACCTAGAGGTGAAACACAATCTTGGTCACCAAGGTCCAAATGGAAAAAATCATCAGAAATCACAGCTTCACCATCACTGACATAAACATTAGATTTAGGAGAGATAATATGACTAGCTACCAAATTGACTAAGCAATTGTTAGGATCATAAGCTTCAACAACACCCTTATTAATTCCACAGGAAGGATCCAATGGCAAAGCACCAGACAATGGATAATCAATTCCATTGACAATTGGCTCAGGAGAAAGCTTAGCATGTCATACTAAAACAGTTAGAGGGAAAGTCATATAATTAGTCATCGGAATGGGCAGACCCAAGGAAACAACCAAATCGGGCATAACCAAATGCCCCACCTCACAAGAAGGCATAAAACCATTAGCATCGGTACTTGCAACATTATCATTCAAGGGTAATTTGTTACCATTATTGACTTGCTCAACATCAATAAGATTATCACCCACCTTAATCAAAACAGGAGCTTTAAGCAAATAGGGATATAATATGTTGTAGTCAGATTTCAAGTGCCCCAAAGATTTATAGTGAGAGTAATATGATGGAAATTACTACATGACCACCGACTAGAAATAACCCAAACTATCAGGGCCAACTGACACCATATCTAAAAAATGTTTGGTAACATCTAATTCCACAAGAACACGTGCAACCGAGGGTTTAGAACCAGTGCATCTAGTATGATCAATTTTAAGAGGTCTCAAAAAATGGAATCAAGGCCATGAAGAATCGATAGCGAGAAAAGATGAGGTCACAAATTAGGTAATGAAACCCAAATAGGAATAATGGGTGACTCAATTTCAACATCAAATGTAGGAGACCACTTAAGCATCTTCATGAAAAAATTATTAACAAAGTAGAAGCGGTGCACAAAAATATGATAATAATCCAAATTATTCACAAGCTTGGTTAACACATGCTTAGGATTTAGAACAGTCACCATAAATTCGTTGATAAGCTTAAGGTTAAAAACAATTTATGGATAACATAAAGCATGGGTCTATGAGCATGAAATTTTCCAAGCAAAGAAAGTTTGAAAGTAGTGAGCGCACGAATTTGATCTTCGAAAATCTTCAAAGAGGGAAACCCATGGTGAGAAGAGATTTTAAGGTCAGGGAATGAAGGAGAGCTACCAAATAAAGCATCATGAAAAAACCTAAAAGAGGTTTTGTCAGCTAGAAATACGGGATCCACTAATCATTTGCTGGCCATTGACCAAAACACCACAAGAAAAAAAAAACTCAAGGAATACACAAAAAAGAAAGTAAAAAAACTTCCCTAAAACTAGAAGAGGCATCGAAGGGCACTGATAGGGCAGTAGATCGGGGAGCACCACTTGGGGAAGAAACCCTAGCAGAGCACATTGAGGTCCTTTAAAAAATGTGTAAAGAAGATTAGGGTATATTAATTGAAGTATCAAATGGCATTACAAACATATGAATTTAAGAATTAGGTTAATATTTACATAGTTAAGATTCAATAAAGTTTGGAGAGATCTAGGTTTATATTTGATCTTAATTATTTCTCTTATTTAAAGTTTCATTATCATTCCAATGTACATACAGTGTATTTTGCATATGATGAAAGAGTTTGATTTTTTTACATGATTTTAGATTTTATTATGAATCTAATACTACTTAGCTTGCATTTTTTATTTGTTTATATTTATTTATATATACTTGGACTTTCTAGATGACCTATAAGGCTGATTTCTAGGATTTACTATTTGATTGAGCAAATAACCTAAATTTTTTTTTAAATTATATCCACAAGTCTATAAGGAGCCTAGGAAGTTCTTATAAAATTTTTTTGCTTATTTGGATGCTTGGAAATTTTTTTAATTTTTTTTAAGATGTATAAACCTACCAACAAGGGATTTACTAGACAATATAGGAAAGGGTCTAAGATGCAATTAGTGGTCATCTAACCATTATTCATAAATAAACATTTGAAAGAAATTTGTATGCCTAATTTTTCATGGATTCAGATACATAAAAATTTAAATTTCTAGAACAAAAATTGACTTATAACTTTAAAAATTCCATAGTGGAAAGTGAAGTAGTCAATCTCCTTTGAGAAAATTCAACAATTTTATACACATCCCTAAGATCCTTCAAATTAAATTTGAGCTCATATAATATATTTAAGAGGATAATTATAATACATAGGGTATCTATATAAATTATTTATTTATAGAGATACAGTAAGTGGCAGGCTTTTGAAATAATTTTCTTGGATACTGCTTATTTTCTTGGATCCTGCTTATTTTCTTGGATCATATTGGTATTATCCTTGAAAATTTGTCCAACAGATCATTTATTTTGATTTTTAAAGTTTTGATAATTGATTATATTTAAAATCTAAGGATTATTGAAATTATACATTCAACCAACTAACTATGCCACACTTTATTGCTGCTGGAAGCACATTGGCTAGTTGTTAATATAGTAGGCCACAATTTCGTATAAGATCTAATCATGGCCATCTTATCTAAGATTGGATGGCTGGGATTTAAAACCCTTGAATAGTGGGACCACTCAATAGATTCCAACTTTTCAAATCAAAACCATTCTTCAAAATAGAAATAATTGGATTGCTCTGATTTTGATAATCTCCCACTGTGTCTTCTAACTATTTATATAATTTCACATAATCCTTGCTTTCCAATAGCTTTTTCCTCCCATAATGATCTAGTAGGACCTACGTAAAGGAAACCATAAATCCATGTTTGGATCTCATTGAATTAATGATTTTCTTCATAATTTCCCAAACTCCTATTGAATTAGCTACGGATTTGAGAATTACCTCAATATGTAGGTGAATTGAATGGGAAATTAATTGTGTTGAGTTTATGGAGCTTTAATGAATACTCTTCCTTCAAGTAGCAATGATCAAGAACCACTGTATTGGAAGATTAGTTTCCACCAAAAAAAAAACTCACTATAGCTCACTCAAAGTCAAGGCGATAGGCTAATGGAGGGTTAGGGAACACTCAAACTCAAGTTCTCACTCACTAGCAAAGCTCAAGAAAGTATGAAGCAAATCGAGCTTCTATGAATTTAAAGGATTTATAGGGAAATTAGAATTGGACATGAGAAGGATTCTAGTCAAGGTCATTCATACCATGTAGTTAGGCTGGTTTAAAGGTGTCTAATGAGATAATAACATGTTGTTAGAGAAAATGGAGAGGATGGAAGGAGCTGAGAAGGGCCAATTGGCCAATTCAAATTTCCAAGGCTCGTGTTGGCTCCATTTTTACAATCCATGGCCAACCATGAGTTCCATTAGGCTAGCCTTGGGTTATGAGATATCCATACTGAAATTACTAAACGACAAGAGGGGGGGTGAATTGTAAAAAGTTTTCTCTTAATAAAAAATAAACCCTAAACAAGAGTTCTAATTTTTGTTGGTTTTTGAAATATTAAAATAAAGATCAATGCAATTTTACTTGACCAAAAAAACCACGTGCAATAGATATGAAAAATTAAAGTGCAAGCAAAAAGTAAACAATGATAAAGAAAGAACACACCAAGATTTTTATAGTGGTTCGGTCAAAATATGACCTACGTCCACTCCCCGGAGTCCTCCACTCCGGGATTTTCACTATAAAAATAGTTCTCCTTTTGCCCCCCTTGGCAAGGCGGAGAAGCCTGTACAAACCTCCCTTTCACCAACCCGGCGTGGCGGAAGACCAAACTCTATTTTCGCCCTCCTGGCGACGGCAGAGAACCTTCTCGTTTTTCTCCCTCCTGGAGAAGGCAGAGAACCTCGAGGTAACGGATGCAGACAGGCCTTTCCCTTGGAGATCCTCCCTCAAATCCTTCTCGGGCCACAGGAGGAGCAAGATGCAGCGAGCTTGGAGCAACCGTGTGATCTCCCTCACACCTCTTCTCCCTCACAACGCTCACCTCCTCCTACCTTTCAACCCTCAAGAATTTCTCTTGAGTTTTCTCCCTTGGAATCCCCTCTCTAATCACGTTCACCCTCTCTAACAAAACTTTTCAAAAAGAACTTGATTGGCATCTAAAAAAGGCTCCAAAAACCTCTGAATTCAAAATTAGCCGTTACTGTTCGTACAGTACGATTCATCATCGTACAGTACGATCTTCATAAACAGCCGTCGTCCTGGTACGAAGGTGTACGAACAGTACAAAAACAATTCGTACTGTACGATACAATATCGTACGGTACGATTCAACAACATACTATTCGTACAGGACGATGGTCTGGACGATCGGATGTCGTCTCTGTTCATCGTATGGTACGATTGACATCGTACAGTACGATGTGACAAAAACCAAGAGATCGTACCGGACGATATCCGGGACGATCATACTTCGTCTCTGTTCATCGTATGGTACGATCAAGTTCGTACAGTACGATGTTCAAATTTCAATTAGGCCTTGATTACGTGCACTAATCACGGGTTAATTTAAGTAAGTATTTGAAACCCATCGTACAGTACGAACATATTCGTACAGTACGATGTTCAAATCTCAATTAGGCCTTGATTACGTGCACTAATCACGTGTTAATTTAAGTAAGTATTTAATACAGATCGTACAGTACGAACAAGTTCGTATAGTACGAACGGCGCAAAAATCACTTCCTCAAATTAAGACACGGCTAGGGTTTTTGGATCTGAACATATCGTACAGTACGAAGTACGTCGTACAGTACGATCTATTCACAGATTTGCCCACATAGCTTGGATCGTACGGTACGAAATAACATCGTACAGTACGATCTCCAGAGAAGAATTTTACTTATATTTTCAGTTAAAAAAAAATTCTCCCCCTGTGTGTGTGCATGGTTGCTCTTACTCTTTCGCATTTTGTGGCCAGACTCAATAAAGTAAAAAATACAATAAATGGAAAAATACAATGTTTGACTCGTACTCCTAATCTACCCGGTCTTGAGTCTTCCTTTCTTCCTGAGTCACTTGTGATCTTCCTGAAATGTTAGTGCTCAAGGAAAATAACAAATAAAATAATAAGCAATGAAAAGCAGTTCCAAGTCACTCATTATTTGGCATCATCAAAATCTCAAACTCGGGGCCATGGGTTGCAACAATCTCCCCCTTTTTGATGATGTCAAACAATTTTGTTGCAAGTAAGAAAGATAAATATTTCTTTTGTGTTTTTTTTTTTTTTTTTTTTTGTTGTTTTTTTTTTTTTATTTTTTTTTTTAAAAAAAATTAAACACAAGAAGGGATGAAGGAAAAAAAAAAAAACTACAAGCAGGTAGGAAACAACACAAAAGAAACTGTATTTAGATAAAAAGGCATTACAACAAACTTCTCCCCCTTTTGACAGCACAAAAAGGAGGAGCCACTAAAAGCTCAAAAGCAGAAAAAATAGAAAAGACTACAATGCATACATAGACAATCTAGTCAGACGGGTCCTGATCAGGTGGAGGTGGAGGTGGATTTGGCTGAAAGTATTGAAATAAAGTGTCGAAGCGGTGATCAATCGCAGTAAAACGCTCGCCAAACCATCGCATATCAGCCTCGTGTTGCTGATGTTGTTCCTGAATGTGCATGTCGAGGCGGGTCTGCAGCTGGTCGAAGCGGGCGACTAGATCATCATTTGGGAGTGGAGGAGCTGGTGCTGGTGCAGGTGCTCGGGGTGCAGCATGGCGTCGGGGTCGAGCTGGAGCTGCAGCTGGTGCATCTTCTCCTTCTTCTTCGTCAAAGACGGGTTCTTCAGGCTCATGTCCCCGATGAAAGAGGATACGGAAGGAAGCATCCGTATAGAAAATAGGAAGCATATCGGGTTCAGCAGGATAGGTTAATTGATATTTATGGTAGAGGATATATCCTATGAGGTGACCAAGAGCCAGATTTTGTTTCCGTCGAGTGGTGGGAAGACGAACAAAAGTCATGTGCCTAATATAGTTGCTGATCAAATCGACCTCATCAAACTTAATATTGGACATAATGAGGTAGGTAGCGACTGACAGGGTAGGGGTCAGATTGATGCGGTCGCCACCTTTGGGTATGATAGAGGTTCGAAGGACATGTTGAATTATACGGGCATTGCGGTTTAAGGAATGGACTAGGGGCTGGTGTTGATGAAAAACAGTGTTCCTAAGGACTCTATTTACATCGCTCCAATCAAAATCATCAGTTAGAAACGAGCGAACCATAGGTCCTTCAGTGGACAGCCCAATATGTTGGGCGATGTCGGCTCTAGTTATTTCCACAGGGCGGCCACAAACAAGGGAGTGAAAAGTGGTGTTATCTACTGTGTAGGTGAGATTTGCGAGGAATTCAAAAAGGAGTTCAGAGTTGTAAGGGAACGCAAGGGTAAGTAGGAATTGAAAGGTAGTGGAGGCAAAGAGGCCCATTACCTCGAAATTTAGAGCGGCTTGATTTAGCATTTTCGAGGGCGAGATTTTGCAAGCCTTGTAGCGGTAGTAGGCTTCCTCATTTTCGCTATTCAGAAAGCGATCGGGTTGACGACTAGATGAGGATGAGCTTCCGGCAGTCATCCGACCTCGCTTAGACATTGTAGGAAGGCACGAAAACTAGTGGAAGGCTGAGAGGGAAGATAGGTGAATGAATTTAACAGCCTATGCAAGGGTTTATATAGAATTTTCCGGAGATCGTACAGTACGAACAGGAGATCGTACAGTACGAAATACAATTAATATCCTGACCGGTCGTTTCGGAAAAAGAGGTCAAATCGTCCAGTACGATAGTTATCGTACAGTACGATCAGACGAATATCGATCGTCCCGAGGTTCTCAGTACGACTTTTGACCAAAAGTTTCGTACTGTACGAATACGTGGATCGTACAGTACGATACATAATAAATATCGTACCAGCGCGCTTTAACTCGAATTTGTCCGTTGTGCTGATGTGGATCGTACAGTACGAATACGTGGATCGTACGGTACGATACGCAATATTTTCGTACCAAACGGCTTTAATTCGTCCCAATCCGTTGCTGACGTGGATCGTATTGTACGAAGGGGAGGTATCGTACAGTACGGTAGGTAATATTGCGGGACGATAATCGTACAGTACGATGGGTATCGTATAGTACGATCAACAGAGCTGAATTCTGCCTATTGGTGGACGCTAGATTTGTGATACGTCGTACAGTACGATATAGATCGTACAGTACGATGAACAGTCAGTGTGAATTTTGGTGTGGTGAGTGTGTGGTGATCAGGAGCAGCCCTAAAGATTTTTTTTTTTATTTTTATTTTTTTTTTTTTTTTTTATTTATATATTATGCATTTATATCTATGACACCTAATCTAGTCCTCAAGGTGCTAAAGGTGTCAAACGCTAATGGTTTTGTGAATATGTCTGCCAATTGATCTTCTGTAGCGACGTGATGTAATTCTATATCTCCCTTAGCGACGTGATCTCTAATGAAATGATGTCTAATGTCTATGTGTTTTGTTCGGGAGTGCTGAATTGGGTTCTTCGAGATACAAATTGCACTTGTGTTGTCACACATGATCGAGATGGTTCCAACAGGTAGTCCAAGATCAAGAATTTGTTGTTTTAACCATAGTACCTGTGCAACACAACTTCCTACTGCAATATATTCTGCCTCGGCTGTGGAAAGTGCTACTGAGTTTTGCTTCCTACTGGACCAAGAAACTAATGATTGTCCGATGAATTGACAGGTACCAGAGGTGCTCTTTCTATCTATCCTACATCCTGCAAAGTCAGAGTCTGAGTACCCAAGGATTTCAAAGGAAGTGCTGTGTCTGGGATACCAAATTCCTAAGTTTGGTGTGCCTAGTAGATATCTAAGAATCCTTTTAACAGCAGTTAGGTGAGACTCTTTAGGATCGGCTTGGAAACGGGCACAAAGGCATACACTAAACATGATGTCCGGTCTACTGGCAGTCAAGTAAAGAAGTGATCCAATCATTCCTCTATATTTTTTCTGATCTACTGATTTTCCACTAGGATCCTTATCTAATTGGATTGTCGAACTCATTGGGGTGTTCATGGGTTTTGCACTATCCATTTCATATTTCTTTAAAATATCCTTAATGTACTTTGATTGGCTAAGAAAGGTTCCATTTTCCATTTGTTTCACACTAAAGCCAAGAAAGTAGTTAAGCTCTCCCATCATGCTCATTTCAAACTCATTACTCATTGTTTTTGAAAATTCATCGCATAAATTTTTATCCGAGGATCCAAACAGGATGTCATCCACATATATTTGAACAATGAGAATTTCTTCTTTAACTTTTTGTAAAAAGAGAGTAGTATCTACACTACCCTTTTGAAAACCTCTATCCAAAAGAAATGAGCTAAGTCTTTCATACCATGCTCTAGGTGCTTGCTTTAATCCATATAGTGCCTTTTTTAATTTGTATACATGGTTTGGAAATTGTGAGCTTTCAAATCCGGGGGGTTGCTCAACATAAACATCTTCCTTAATTACCCCGTTCAAAAAAGCACTCTTTACATCCATTTGATATAACTTAAAGTTCTTGAAGCAAGCAAAAGCTAAGAGCACTCTTATGGCTTCTAGTCTAGCAACCGGGGCAAAGGTTTCTTCAAAGTCTATTCCCTCAATTTGGTTGTACCCCTTAGCTACTAGCCTTGCTTTATTCCTTATTATTGTTCCTGAATCATTCACCTTATTCTTGAAGACCCATTTTGTTCCAACAACACTCTGCTCCTTAGGTCTCTTAACTAACTCCCAAACATCATTCCTGGTGAATTGGTTCAGCTCTTCTTGCATTGCTAGAATCCAAAATTCATCTCCTAAGGCTTGATCTATACTTGTAGGTTCTATCATAGAGATGAAAGCTGAGTGACTAACCTCTTTCCTAAGTCCATGCCTAGTTCTTACACCTTCTGAAGGGTCACCTAAAATTAACTCTTTAGGATGACTAGAAGAATATCTCCATTCTCTAGGCAAGTCTTCCTGAGATTCGACCCTCTCTTCTAAGGTCATAGTCTCTACTCCTTGAATTGCCTCTATTTCATCATCTTCAATTTTAGTTTCTGAGGGCATATCAGATTCATCAAATACCACATGTGTGGATTCTTCTACTACCAGGGTTCTCTTGTTAAAAATTCTATAGGCCTTACCTACAGAAGAATAGCCTAAGAAGACACCCTCATCAGATTTGGGATCGAATTTTCCTAAGGGATGTTTACCATTATTTAAGATGAAGCACTTACACCCAAAGACATGTAAATGTGAAAGGTTTGGTGTCCTACCCTTAAGGAGTTCATACGGAGTTTTATTCAGCTTCGATCTAATGTTTACTCTGTTCAAAACATAACAGGCTGTGTTGACTGCTTCTGCCCAAAAATATCTAGGAAGGGTATACTCCGCTAACATTGCCCTAGCAGCTTCTACCAAGGTTCTATTTTTCCTTTCTGCTACGCCATTCTGTTGGGGTGTTCTTGGAGCTGAGAAATTGTGCTCTATTCCTATCTCTTGGCAGAATGACTCAAATCTTTCATTTTGGAACTCTCCACCATGATCGCTATGGATTGTTGATATCTCACAACCTAATTTTCGTTGTATCCATGTGGAGAAAATTTTAAATTCCTCAAAAGACTCATTCTTGTGTGCTAAGAATCTTACCCAAGTAAATCTAGTGAAGTCATCTACAATCACAAACCCATAATTCTTTCCACCTAGACTGGCTGTACTAACGGGTCCAAATAAGTCCATGTGTAGAATTTCTAGTGGCCTAGAGGTGATCACGTCTCTAATTGAGTGAAAGGATGATTTGACTTGTTTTCCTTGTTGGCAAGCATCACATAAGTGATCCTTGGTGAATTCTAATTTAGGTACACCTCTAACTAGGTTTTTCTGAGTGATGTTTCTAAGAGTTTTCATACTAGCATGGCACAGTCTCCTATGCCATAGCCACGAATCATCAACTATTGTTTTCAAGCAAAATGATTTTGAGTTATCTACACGATCAAGGTCTAACATGTAAACATTGTTCATTCGTTTTCCTTCTAAAATTGTTTCACCAAATAAACTAATCAGGCATTTATCAGTAAAAAATTTAACATCAAAACCTTTGTCACACAGTTGACTAATGCTAAGTAAATTATGTTTCAAACCATCAACTAGTAAAACATTTTCAATTATAAAGTTCTTAGCATTACCAACGATACCTGAGCCTATCACCTTCCTGGTAGTGTTGTCTCCCAACGTTACTTTGCCTCCAGTTTTGGTCTCCAATAGGATGAACTTCTTCATATCTCCAGTCATGTGACGCGAGCAGCCACTATCCAGGTACCACATGCTCTCACTAGGTCTTTTGTGAGAGCATCCCTACAATTTCATTCAAAGATTAGATTTGGGAACCCAAGTGAGTTTGGGTTCCACCTTATGCTTGTATGAATGAGATGTATGCATGTTATGCTGTGATGGATGCAATTTAGGTCTCCACACTAAGTGTGTCCTATGGTGAATTGTGCATGTGCGGGCTATGTGACCTAACATGCCACAAGAGAAGCACCTAACACCAGGAAATGGGTTCACTAATCTATGAGTGTGATGGTGCCTCTTCCTAAGGTTTTGTGATGTATGCTGTGTTGGAGGTTTTCTAGGATGGCCTACTGTGAGTGATGCAATTTCATTTTCTAGTTCTTTTATCTTTTCACTATACGTTTTATTTTGAGCGGTCAATCCATCAACTTCTATCAATAGCAAGTGCTCACTATGGTCTACTTCTAATGCAAGTGCAGTTAGTTTTTCATACTCTACATCTAGTTCAATATGTGATGTTTTCAAGGATTCATGCGCTTCAATTAGATCAATATGCTTCTTATTTAATGCATCATACTCATCAAGAAGTGACATGTGATCTTTATCTAAATCAGAATTTTCTTTAACTAAGTTAGCATGCTCAATTTGTAAGGAACTAAATTCAATATTAAGTTTAGCATGCATTTTCTTCAGTTTTCTATAAGAGTCATGAATATTCTCAGAAATAAGCAATAATTCATCATAAGAGAGTTGACATACCTCATCTTGATCCAAATGATCAAGGTTATCATTAGCCATAAGACACAGATTTGTTACCTCCTCCTCTGCTTCTTCTTCTGATGATTCTGAGGCAGAGTCGGCCCAAAAAGCTTTCTGTGTCTTGGTCTTTCCTCTCTTGTATTTACCTTTGTCATCTCCTTTCTCCTTTGCTGGTTGACTTTTCAGATTAGGACAATCGGCTCGTAGGTGACCTGGCTTCCTGCACTCAAAGCAAATTGTATCAGATGAAACCTTATTGGACCTTGAGCTCTTACCTTTATTCCAGCTGTTTTGATGACGCTTCTGTTTTCTCTTCAGAAAATTTTTGAACTGTCGGGTCATCAATGCTATTTCATCGTCTTCCTCCCCTGTAGAGCTTTCACTTTCTGAGTTGCTAGCTTTTAATGCCACCGTCCGCTCCTTTTTCTTTTCACCTGCATCACTTTGCCTTTGGCTCACTCCTTGCTCGTATGCAATGAGTGACCCGAGGAGGTTATCAATAGAATAAACATTAAGATCTTTGGACTCAGTGATAGCAGTTATCTTAGCATCATAGGAACTAGGCAGACATCTAAGAATTTTATTTACTTTCTCAGAATTTGAAATTTCTCTACCTAAAGCATGCAAGGATGTCACAATTTGGGTGAACCTAGTGTACATGTCAGAAATTGTTTCGCTAGGTTTCATACGGAATAATTCATAATCATGCAGTAAAATGTTAAGCCTAGACTGTTTTACTTCGTTTGTTCCTTCGTATGTAATGCACAGTCTATCCCAAATCTCCTTACCAGAAGCACAAGTAGATACTCTCATATAATCCTCAGATTTCAATGCACAAAAGAAACAGTTTAAGCACTTAGCATTCAGTTGGGCTAATTCCCTATCCTCATTGCTCCATTCATTAAACGGTACAGGGGTTTTCAAACCATTAACAGTTTTAAACGGTGCAACATACCCATCATTAACTAACATCCACATGCGGTAATCTATAGATTGCAAAAATGTAGACATTCTAATTTTCCAAAAATCAAACGGTATGTTATCAAAAAGTGGTGGACGAGTTATTGAATAACCCTCCGCAGTGTTACGATTACCAAAATTCGACATGATCGTTTTTTCAAGGTTTTCTAAAACACTATTTTTGAAAAACAAGCTCTGATACCAATTGAAATTACTAAACGACAAGAGGGGGGGTGAATTGTAAAAAGTTTTCTCTTAATAAAAAATAAACCCTAAACAAGAGTTCTAATTTTTGTTGGTTTTTGAAATATTAAAATAAAGATCAATGCAATTTTACTTGACCAAAAAAAACCACGTGCAATAGATATGAAAAATTAAAGTGCAAGCAAAAAGTAAACAATGATAAAGAAAGAACACACCAAGATTTTTATAGTGGTTCGGTCAAAATATGACCTACGTCCACTCCCCGGAGTCCTCCACTCCGGGATTTTCACTATAAAAATAGTTCTCCTTTTGCCCCCCTTGGCAAGGCGGAGAAGCCTGTACAAACCTCCCTTTCACCAACCCGGCGTGGCGGAAGACCAAACTCTGTTTTCGCCCTCCTGGCGACGGCAGAGAACCTTCTCGTTTTTCTCCCTCCTGGAGAAGGCAGAGAACCTCGAGGTAACGGATGCAGACAGGCCTTTCCCTTGGAGATCCTCCCTCAAATCCTTCTCGGGCCACAGGAGGAGCAAGATGCAGCGAGCTTGGAGCAACCGTGTGATCTCCCTCACACCTCTTCTCCCTCACAACGCTCACCTCCTCCTACCTTTCAACCCTCAAGAATTTCTCTTGAGTTTTCTCCCTTGGAATCCCCTCTCTAATCACGTTCACCCTCTCTAACAAAACTTTTCAAAAAGAACTTGATTGGCATCTAAAAAAGGCTCCAAAAACCTCTGAATTCAAAATTAGCCGTTACTGTTCGTACAGTACGATTCATCATCGTACAGTACGATCTTCATAAACAGCCGTCGTCCTGGTACGAAGGTGTACGAACAGTACAAAAACAATTCGTACTGTACGATACAATATCGTACGGTACGATTCAACAACATACTATTCGTACAGGACGATGGTCTGGACGATCGGATGTCGTCTCTGTTCATCGTATGGTACGATTGACATCGTACAGTACGATGTGACAAAAACCAAGAGATCGTACCGGACGATATCCGGGACGATCATACTTCGTCTCTGTTCATCGTATGGTACGATCAAGTTCGTACAGTACGATGTTCAAATTTCAATTAGGCCTTGATTACGTGCACTAATCACGGGTTAATTTAAGTAAGTATTTGAAACCCATCGTACAGTACGAACATATTCGTACAGTACGATGTTCAAATCTCAATTAGGCCTTGATTACGTGCACTAATCACGTGTTAATTTAAGTAAGTATTTAATACAGATCGTACAGTACGAACAAGTTCGTATAGTACGAACGGCGCAAAAATCACTTCCTCAAATTAAGACACGGCTAGGGTTTTTGGATCTGAACATATCGTACAGTACGAAGTACGTCGTACAGTACGATCTATTCACAGATTTGCCCACATAGCTTGGATCGTACGGTACGAAATAACATCGTACAGTACGATCTCCAGAGAAGAATTTTACTTATATTTTCAGTTAAAAAAAAATTCTCCCCCTGTGTGTGTGCATGGTTGCTCTTACTCTTTCGCATTTTGTGGCCAGACTCAATAAAGTAAAAAATACAATAAATGGAAAAATACAATGTTTGACTCGTACTCCTAATCTACCCGGTCTTGAGTCTTCCTTTCTTCCTGAGTCACTTGTGATCTTCCTGAAATGTTAGTGCTCAAGGAAAATAACAAATAAAATAATAAGCAATGAAAAGCAGTTCCAAGTCACTCATTATTTGGCATCATCAAAATCTCAAACTCGGGGCCATGGGTTGCAACACATACATGGGTTGGATTGGACTAAGATGGGCTTAATTGGGATTTATTATCCCATTTGAAAAAACTTCTGTTATCCCCATTTGGTTACCCAAGTTAACCTAATGCATGGGGTGTCTAGGAGTGCTATTATAAGGCATTAGGATTCAATCGACATGGTTTAGGTCTAGGGATTTGAAAGCATGAAAACTAATTCCATGAAAGAATACATATGGGCTATATAATTTAACTATAATTGATTTGGTCAACCATTATTATTATTCCATTATCAACATAGTTTTGGTAAGGTTTGGTTAAGTTCATGTAATGATTTTGGAGGTTTAGGAAGCTATCCTATATGCTAGGGTTATATCTAACCTAAGAAAGCCATCTTAGGAGAATTTAGAGCATTTAGGGTATTTTAGGTTCTTCTGACTTTGACCATGGTTCAAGTGTTGCATGGCTTGGCTTAACCTTAAGAAAGGTTTAGGTTTAGTATAGAATATTTAGGGTACAATACCATAACCTAGGGTGACTAGATTGACTAAAATTTCAATTAAATAAGTATCAGAATAACAAGCATTTTAGGAAATGATTTGTCAAATTTTGTCAACTAAGGTTGATTAAGGGTCCTTTATATGTCAAACCATTTCCTTGATGAACCTAAGATTGTTTGGTTTAACTCTAAGGGTATGGGTTCAAGTTTAGGTTGAAATTTCTCATTGAGAGGCACATTTGGTTATTATGTGAAGGTTGGGTTTCAATCTAAATTAGCCGCACGGTTAGACTTAGAACGGCTTTGAACATTCCCTAATACCATTTCAAAGTAAATTAAACTTTGCTTAGGGCATCTAAGTCTTTTCAAGACTAAGTCGTTAGAATTTCACCAATGACTTCTATTAGCTAAGTCTACACCAAGGTAGGAGCATCTAAGCACTAAGGATGGTTTGAGTGGGGCTTTGACCTCTTTTAAAAATGAGGCCAACATTGTTACTTTAACATCCTATTTTTAGGAACATGTCTAAGAATCTTATAAACTAAATCTTCATTCTGATATGTACTTCCAAGAGAATGTAATGTGTTAATTATATTCATAAATCTAATATATATATATCAAAAAATGGATTCAGACAGAGACATATGGAAATAATTAATATTCACGAACAAGTTTATTTATATGAGTATCTCTAACTTTACTAGTTCTTTCATAAGTTATAATTAATTTATTCCAAATTTTTTTTACTGAATTTAACATGAAAATTTTCATGTAATCATTTAGAATAAGTACACAATAAAAAGTATTACATGGCCCAACATTTAACTCATATATATCTCTCTTTGATGCGGGTCATTCATTAAAAGAATTGTCCATTTTAATTCTATTTATTTTTTTAGTGTGTGTATGATATTTAAGTGTAAGCATGTGCCACATATTAAAGTATTATCCTCTTAAGAATGTTCTAATTTTATTTTTATAATAATAATAAAAACATTATATGCAAAAGGTAGTCGATAAGTAGATTGTCCTTCAAAAAGTGAACCCTTGAAAAACCTTGTGCCTTAGTTTAAATGTTGATTTACTATAAGATATCAAGTCTAAAGAGAGAGACAAGGCTCTGAGGTCAATTATTGGATAACTATGGCCAATCAAGATGGGGTTGAATTGGGGGTTTTTAATATTTGCTATTAAATAAAATAATTAATATAAATTTGATGGTGATTGACAAAATAATAGTCAAACACATAATTTTAAAATTTTTTAAGCAAAGTAAATGATAATATACATATAGGTGCAAGAAACGAAAATAACAGTGGTAATATTTTTACTAGGCTCATCTCGGACACCAATCTTACCAACGTCCACACTAGCTAACTCATGGGCTAGAATCCACTAATCCTAATTTTTCCTTGCAAATTTAACTTTTTTAAATCAAAGAAGTTACTTATAACCCTAGTAATCACCTTAACGGGTGAATACAATACAATCTAATTATAATATAAACTTCATTGAGCCAAATGGATTAGGTTCAGAAAAAAAATACAACTTATTATAAACAATAAAAGATAATATTATTCATGAAATAAAAGGTATAAAATATTTGATGACATTTTATAAAATATTGATAATCACCTCATCACTTATACATAGAATGTAAAATTTTCTGCAGATATATATATATATATATGAATAATATTTCACATAAAAATATTTTATTTAAGATTTAAAATATAACTCTTTAAATCATATAAAATGGATATATTAAATTAAGCATGTACGTATAACACTTTAAAAAAAGTATTAGACTTGGATAATAAATCTATGAAAACAAAAAATAAAAAGATTTGCTTACTAATTTTATGGATGAAAAAATTTAAAACCTAGAAAACTTGATTTAAGATCCTCAATTAGTATTTCATCAAAAAATATTAATTTTTAAGAAAAATATAAGGTGAAAAATAAAAGAACTCATTAATTTCAGCTAATGTTGCTCAATTAAGTGCATTGAAGCTTCTAAAATGATGATTGATTATGTAAAGAAGTAAAATGCTTAAAATGAAAAATCTAATGTTCTCCTTTGAAGATTTTGCATGAATTAAAGGAACAAATAAGAGAGAGTGTGCTGAAATGTTTGAGGTTACCTATAATAAAGTTGCTCAAGTTAATATTATTTAATCAAATAATTCAAAATGGATAAATATGTATATTTAATAGAATAGAGCATGAGGATTATAAAAGCAACTTGTCTTGAAATATATAAATACTGAATAAAATTTTATTATGATCATATCAATAGGTACAAAATAAATAAAACTATGACATAGTAAATATTAAACAATGACAGTTTGATAGAAATCGAGATATTACAATATTTATAATTAAGTGCTGGAAAAATTAAAATTAGGAAATGTAGAATAGACAATATCATTAAAATCAGAGATAAACATAGAGGTGGGATAATGATAGCCTACCTTGAGACAATTAAAATGAATATAGATAATATAGGTTTTAGAAATTGATATAGATTTAATATAAAATATCTACCTAATGCTAGATTTTGATGAAATAGATTTTTGAAATGGACATAGATATTTATACAAAATATCTACCTAACACCATAGTGCTACCCCCCAGCATCACAGCTCTCATAAAGTTGTGATTTTTTAGATCAAAATAAAGAGCCTATCACTATTATTCTCTCATCCAATGCCATAAAACTAGCAATACCGCATTGCAATGCAAAAGAAAAAAATTTGGAAGTACATAAATAGTTTAATTATCAATAAATAAACATGAATTTATTGCCATATCTAGATCATGTTACTGTAATTAGTCTAATTATTATAAAATAATTCATTACACTATGTTCTTGCCTTTTAAGGCCTCAACCATCATAGTGCTAGACCAAGCTCCTATGTCAAGTGGCATGTACTAGCTAGTTGTACCCATCACCTAGGGAATCACTCATGGTATAAAGGGATTGACCTAGAAAAGGGTGTTCATTATTGAAGTGACTCAAAGTAATCTCTAGCAGTTTTTTATACAAGTTTATGGTCTTGGTCTACACGCTAGCTAGGTGTCCATCAAGTCAATGCCAATGACTCAAACCCATTCGATGGGTGTCCTAAGAACTAGTTCAAGGTTAAGTTCACATTTGGCTTGCTTGTGGTTAAAAAAAACTTAGTTCCAAATGTGACTTATTTTCAAATTGGAAAAAAAAAATCCTTTTTTTCTTGACCGGGCATCTAAGGTTGCTCAACCTCCTTTTAAACAAGGTCACATCTACCAATTGGATTGACTAAAAGATGAGTCAATGAAGCTTCCATATCATAGGTGAATGCCTTAGGATCCACACTCGAGCTCCCCACCACAAGCACTTCATGCACCTATAAAGATGAGAATCATCTCACATGAACAATATAGAGCAGTGCATCTTCATAGCTTGATGATAGGATCACTCTCTCAAAAATCTCCTATATCCCAACTATCTTTCAAATTTCCTAACCTCCCTAGGTATAATCACTATATGCTTATCCAATTCTTGGATGATGGGCAAGTTCACATAAATAGCTATTATCTTCTTCATTGTAGTTGCATATTTAGACTTCTTCTTCAAGACCTTCGTTAGCTTGCACTAATTATAAAGAATAACCTCTTCAACATTTTATTACTTGCATCAGCACGCCTTGAAGGACTCGAGTCAGGAATATAGGAAAAATCAATAACACATGTTGAAGAGTTAAGGGAAAAAATTGTTACTTTGCCGTCTCCCCCAAGGTGTTATTTATAGTTGAAGATAGTGCAACAAAGTAGGCTCAACTTTTGGGGAAAAATTAATGATAAAGTAGTAATAATCATTTACTCTCTCGTTATAAAATTTAGTACAAATAATAAATGTTCATCATCTTAAATTCACTTGCCTTTTTTGTAACTCATCTATTTTTAGGAACAAGTGAATCAAAAAACAAAATATATAATGATACATGCATATGTTGGTAACTCAAAGGTATCTAATAAGTTTCCATTAAGTAATTCAATAAAGGGGTTATATGGTCAAAGTGGCCTTTGCCAAGAGGGAGTGTTGCCCCACCAAGTAACTAATGGCACCAGCTTATGGTCAAATGGCCACTCTTCTCTATTGTGATGAAAATGTAAAGACTCATCCTAATTGAATATGTTACAACTTGAGCTCATGAGTTTTATGTTTTTGAAGATAACAAATATCTTTATATCTCATAGTATTTTACATTTTATATTTATTTGTGTATATACTAATATTTCATGAATACCATGCAACATCAAACAAAGAAGCAGAGCTCAAGATTGGGTTGAATAAGATTATGTTGTAAAGAGTCAGTAATATTCATTGATGTAATTTTGATTTCTTGAGTCAAGTCCTGTAAAGGAGTATGCTTGCTTGGTGACCATGCACACAAACATTCAGGGGAGTGAGATCTAGTCAAAACCAAAAGTTCAAGTTTTGAACTAATCGTTCTGGACAATTTTGTATCATTGTGGGCTCCAAAAATTCAGTCCCGGCCTCCGCTCGGTCGCGGCTTTTCTTTTTATTCGGCAAGGGAGTTTTAACTGATAAGTTTCGGGGTCAATTTTCGAAGGCAGTTGGTTTTGTAGATAAGACCCTACCCAGAGATTTCTCTCTCATTTTGCAAGGACTTTATGATTTAAGTTCATGTTTCCTATAGGCGCAAGCACCTATAGTTAATTACCCCTCTCAATCACCTGAGAGAACTTTCGATTAAGGCTAGTCATAAATCAGATACGTAGAGAATACGTGTTATCTGGCATATAGTAGCAGCATGGGTTTGATTTGGAGATTTGGTTTTGCATTTGGAGATTGATATTTAAAATAGAAATTTTCACCATCTTGCACTTAAAGTAGATAGTGGGGGAATGGATGATGGGCCCGATCAAGATCCCATGGTTTCATTGTCCCGGGCTTCGTGGTCACTGGTCTTAGTCAGAGGAGGTAGTCGACCCAACCTGACAGAAGGATCCTTATCGGCAGCCATGGGTTGCTTCGTCCAAGGGGATCTTGTAGACCTGGGTTGAATGTTTGTCTAAGGGGACAAATTTGAATCCACCTTAGCTGATAGAGGGCTTTGTGCCCTATCAATCATATCCTATTGATTCATATCTCAAGGATTTGATGCCAATAAGGAACGTAACGACGCTGGCCATAACCAGTATTTCGTGGTGCCATTTGGTGGCAAAACCTGTCAGTTCAGAGGGCCCCGAGTCATAACCATTTATCCTGCGGTGCCATTTGGTGGCAAATCGTCGGTCAGAGGACACGTACCACGTCCTTACTAGTAGGAGACTGTTTTGAGAATGGATCTTAGTGATATTTTTGATTAGGCATTTGGCTCTTTGTGAGCTGAAGTAGATCTTGATTTGTCCATCTCGGCAAACTGTTGCGGAGGTGGATGGATTTTTTCTTTAAGTGTTGATGGATTTATTTCGAATTTAAATATCTTAAAATTTGGGATTTTTGGATTTTTTAGTGGACTTTTGGGAGGCATTTGAAAATATTTGGGAGCCCCTCAGGTTGAGATCTTCAATCAATGCGCATCATCGGGGTGTTTGGGGTCATTTCTCTTTGGTTGATTGAACCCTGTCAACTCGACCAAACTATTGCTCGAGGATCGGGTTTCTCGTAGGCTTTATACCTTTCTTCATGAATTTTCTTTGTTGAAGGCTTTGAAGGCCGAATATAAATGTACAAAATAAATATTTCGGTCAACTTCGTGACTTCATATTTATCTAATGATTCGAACCCTGTCTACTCCCATTTATCTACCTAGGAGGATCGGGTTTCATAGGCTTTATGCCTATATTTTAGTGAATTCTTTTGATTGTAGGCCTTGAAGGCCTAATATGAATGTATTTAAATAAATACCCTGGTCAGTACAACCGTGTATTTGGTTCAAAAATTCGAACCCTGTCGACTTCTGTTTATCCATATAGAGATATCAGGTTTGAACCTGAATTCACTTATTGGCCCGTGCAGCATCCCTAAGCATCACGTGTGTACCAATAACACGCTCACCGGGGCTCATGCGGGTGTTTGATTGTATACCCCTTTAGTGTACCTATGTGTATACAATTTATAGTGCACGTGGAGGGGTACCTTGAAATAATTGTAGTTGTGCAGATAACTATCATTTGGATGCACACAACTTTTCATTTAAAAGCTTATACATGCCTTATGTTCGCTAATATGAGTGTTGAGGATCTGGTGGCGTGGTGTTATAATTTGTGGACGCCTTCTGTCTGCTCATATGAATGTTGCAAATCCGATGGCGTGCGTCTTGATATTGTGAGGCATCTCCTCATTTTGATGTTGAATCCCCTTTCTCAATTATCGGGGATGTTATTTTCTGGATTTTGGGGTCAATGACCGCTGATCTAAAAAGAACTCCTTTTAGGCTCTTCAGTATAGTTGACTTGTTATTTCTGATGTTTGTGGGCACCAGAACTATTTTCTTCTCAAGTATAGAACTAGGAAGAGACTTTGGAACACCGGAAAGTTTGGTTCTAATTTGTTCAAACATTTCCTCCCTTCTACCAGGGATATTCTTTTTCATACATCGAGTTGCCCTTATACTCGATGTACTTGTAGATCTTGATCGCCACTATCGTAGGTGATATCGGTACTTGAGCCCATAGTGGTTCGTTGTGCCTACGAGGTACCCACTGTTGTTATCCACAAGTAGGTTGTATTCATTTACAAGGACCCGTTGCATCCGCTACGACCTCTTGAAGGTATTTGTAAAAGACCCATTGACATCAGTATCATATCCACCTTTCACCAATCTCAGGTGATTTGATGTCATACATTTTTTTGTAGGGACGGATCTTCCATTATTGGATGCCGGTATTTCCATCTCAATCAACAGGCAATGTTGTTAGTGTTAGAGATCCTGTGCCACAGTTTACAGATAGAAATCCTTATCCATTTCTTAAGCGAGTTGCACTTAAGATTTTAGCTTAAGGGTGAACTCTTGAATGATTGTTCAGATCAAGTTCGGATCAAGCTTGAGTTCAAGTCTTCCAAAATCTTGTTCAATTCATGTTAAAGTTCACTTGAGTCCAAATTAGCTGCACAAGTTCACTAGTCCCTTGTATTCAATCTGGTTCGAGTTCAAAGTACATGTTCAAGCGCTTGTTTAGGATCTTCTGAAGTCCTTGTAAGTTCAATTTTGTGTTCAAATTGATTTAAATTTGGGTTCTAATTCTTTTATCTGAATTCGACCTTTAATTAATCATTTTGCATTTTGTTTCTGATTTAGGTTCCCAAGTCCACTGTTTAAGTTCATCTGAGTTCCACTGCTTGTTCTTTTGAGTTCAAAAGTCCACAAGTCATTATTTTTTGGATCCAAGCTCTTGTTCTTTTGAGTTCAAACAGGTCCGAGTGTGATCGTACATTCACCCAAAATTTTGACAGCCTCCCGGTGTCTCCCCCGTTTAGGGGAAAACTACGAGAAATTGAGCCTTCCCACCACGCGCAAAAAAGGCGTGTATGGTAGGTGTCCTCGGACGAGGACACTGCGGCCGTGCTCTTTCCTCCCACCACGCGTAATAAAGGCGTATATGGGGTCTTCGGTAACTGTTTAAAAATGCACAGTTTGCTTTCCCCCCACTCTGGGGTACTTATAAGTGACCCCGCCTCGTCGAAGATGTCGCACCGGGGTCCCATCCCATCACGCGCAATAAAGGAGTGTATAGGTGGTTTTTCGGTGTGACACGAACGTCGAAGTAGAATTTAGGCGATTGCCCACCTCGTCGTAGGCGTCAGACCGGGGTCCCATCCCACCACGCGCAATAAAGGCGTGTATAGGCAGTTTTTCAATCCGCTGCAAACAATGACACGAGAATCTGAGTTTATATAGTTCGTAGCTTCACAGGCTTTGATGGTGGTTGAGGCTCATGGACCGAGGCGGGAAGGGCACACTTTTTTGCATTTTTTTTATTTTTTTGTTATAATTAATATTAATTATAGTGATAATTATATAATTATAATTAATAATTAAATTATAATTAATAAATTAGTTATAATTATAATTAGTTAGTAATTAATTATAATTAATTGAACATTTATAATTAATAATTAACTATTAATTATACATTAATCATAATTAATTAAATAATTATAACTATAAATAAATAATAATTTGAATATAATTAACATTAATTAAGATGGATTAATCCTTCCCCCTTCTTCTCTATTTACCGGGTTTGGCCAAAGAAGCGTGAATGGGAGAAGGTAACCTTCACAGCCCGCGAGCTCCTGGTTGTTGCTTTGGATTAAGCTGTTGTAACTTTCGATCCCGTCAGGAAAGGAAAGTCGTTTGAAGGAGTGATGTCAGATAACCACGGAAGGGCCGAAGAAGCAGCGCCAAAGGTAGAAAGTTTTCTTCACACTGAGCGAGCTCCCCTGGCTTTCGATCAAGATGTCTTAACTTTTGGTTCGATTGGAAGGGAAAGACGCTCGAAGGAGCGGGGTCGGACAGCGGCAGAGCAGCCGAAGAAGCACTGGAAAGGGAGAAAGTTACTTTCACGGCAGGCGAGCTCCCATTCCACTTCCGATCAAACTGCCGTAGCTTTTGATCGAAGGCATCGTTGCTTCTGATCCACAGGAAGGGCAAGTCGACGGAGGAGCTAGGTCGACAGCACGAATGAGCCAAAGAGGGTAAGAGCAGACGCGAGAAGAGATTGGATAGAGCTCGTGAATGAGGCCCCTCGCTCTCATTTTAACGACGCAAAGTCGTGCGACGACGTGTGAAGAGGTCGCGGATACGACGTCGCTCGTGCGCAGGATGGCTATGATGTGCAAGCAGATGAGATTTGATTTTTTTTATTTTCTTTGTACGGCATAGCAGGTCAACAATTGTCCATGATAATCCTTTATGATCTTGGAAAATAACTGCCAATGATAATTTAGGCAAGGTTTTAATATTTAATTTTGTTCTAATCATTTCGGACGATCTAGATCGTCCTGGACGATCAATACATATCATGTCTAAATTGATCATGTGATTAGGGAGTTAATTATGGTTAAATATTTCAATCAGATTGTCCTTGATGATCTGTATATCGTACTGGACGATCTTTGCCAACATACTTTATTTTCCTAAATTGTCCAAGATGAAATACCATAATTTTTCTTCTAATTGTCCACGAAGATCCACAATATCGTCCTAGATGATCAATATAAATTTAATCATATCGTCTAGGTATTGGACTATCAGGTCAAATTCTACACATCATCCTGGATGATATTGCGATCGTACTAGACGATATTTGGAGTTGGAATTGAGTTTTTAGGGTTTTCTGAAGCCCTCTTTTTAAGCACATCGTACGAGACATGTTAAGATAGTTTCTATTTGAATGCTTTACATTTTTGCAACTTATGTAGTTTTGATGATTCCAAACATTATTGTTCAAATGTGTAGTTATCTCTTAACAATTTTAGAAGATTTGTATTTGCTCTTGTGTGTACTAACATTTCAGGAAAATCTAACTCCAGATTAAGAAGACTTCAAATCAAATTCAACATGAAATACTTTGTGAATTTGAAGCTTGTACTTTTCTTTGAATTAAATTTGAAAGGGAATGATTGTAATTGAGTGAAAAAAAACATACACACACACACATAAGGAGATCATATAAAATTTATACTGATCATACGTGACGATATCAGAACGTACGGGACGATCAGACAGTTATCTCCTATTGAGCACATGGAACGAATAGGAACTGGCTTGAAAAATTTTCTAAGTCCTATTCGTCCGAGATGAGATTAAATATCGTCCAGGACGACTTAATCTCTATAAAATTTTTGTCCAGACGAAATTAATTATCGTCAGAAAACGGGTTGCTCTCTGTAAAATTTTCGTCCAAACGAAATTAATTATCGTCTAGGACGATCTGGTCTCTATAAAATTTTTGTCCATACGAAATTAATTATCGTTAGAAAATGAGTTGCTCTCTGTAAAATTTTCGTCCAGACGAAATTAATTATCGTCTAGGACGATCTGGTCTCTGTAAAAATTTTATCCAGACGAACCAATTTTCGTCCAGACGATTAACCGACTTAGAACGGTTTTCAGCAGTTTCTAGAACCGACCTAGTAATAACCGTTCGTACCGGACGAACTTAGTTCGTACGGAACGATCAGCGTGTACGAAGACATTTCGTACACATATATAAATAGGGTTGTTTCAAAGCGTTTAAGTAAAATCGTCCGGGACGATCCACGATCGTACGGGATGATCCACTGCGTACAGAATTGAATACTTGCAGTTTTTGGGCGGTTTTTCTTGTCTTTTGTATAAATAGTCCAAATTAGACTGCCACCCAATCTTTTTGTCATTTGATCTTCATGCCTCTTGAGAGAATAGCTAAGGAGAGAGTGTGAGAGTACATTCAAAGGAGGATTCCTACCACTGGAGCGTGAAGGCTTCACTTGGAGTTCAAAGGTAAGAATCTCTACTTGTGAATTGGGATTACTTCACTCTTTTCCTTCTTCCTTCTAGATTTCTTGTGAGAAGATCTGTTAAGGAGATCCGGTTCGCTGCCGAAACTTGGAGAGTGTGAAAAGCCGAAGGGTTCGCTGCCTACACTTGGAGAGTGTGAATAGTCGAAGGGTTCGCTGCCTACACTTGGAGAGTGTGAATAGCCGATGGGTTCTCTGCCCACACTAGGAGAGTGTGAAAGGACGACGGTTCTATACCAACACTGGGGATTGTGTAAAAGGACGACGGTTCTCTGCCACATCGGGTAGTGGTGAAAAGAGTGTGTTGTAAAGGCTTCTCCGCCTTGCTGTGGGTGCAAAAGGAGAGTCACTATTGGTATTAGTGCAATACTCAGAAAGTGCCTCTAGGGAGTGGATGTAGGTCTGGTTTTAGACCGAACCACTATAAATCTGGTGTCATTTACTTTACTGTTTTTACGTTTTCGCATTTTATTTTTAATTTTAAGAACTCTGTGGTTGAAAAATATTTTCTAGAAAAACTTAAAAGAAAATTTTCATTTCGGTTCAACTTAAATTCAAAGAGGGATTAAAATTTTTAAACTACTAATTCACCCCCCATCTTGGTAGCCTTGGGACATTAACTTAGGCTTAACAACCTATTTACTAGACTCAACAGGAAGATCCTTCGATCATCCTGTACAATATTTGGCATTGGAATTGAGTTTTTAGGATTTTTTTGAAGCCCTATTTTTAGGCATATCGTACGGCACAATCCTGCAATCATCATGGACAATTTTTTCCCATAGATTAATTTTTAGGGTTTTTCAAAGCCCTCTATTTATGCTTTGTCAAGGCACTTGGTAAATATCTTTGACAGCCATTGAAACTTTGTTCTTCTAGAGAAAACTTAAAAAGAGAACTTGAAAGGGAGACACGAAAGGGTAGAGTTTGAGAGAGGGAGAAGATCTTTGGAGGGGGTTTCACATGGTTGCTCTGGCAAGCTTGCACCTTAGTACCATTGGATTCAAGGTTCGTTTTGAGGGAAGTTTTGGGAAGAAGAAGATCTCTTTGGTGTCAAAGGACCCGGCCACTCCTTCACACCGGAGAAGGTGGAAGTGATTTTGTAGGGGCTTCTCCACCTAGCTGTGGGGGCTAAAGTAGAGTCACTAAAGGTTTAGTGCAGTACTCGTAGGGTGCCTTCGAGGAGTAGACGTAGGTCAGGTTGGACTGAACTGTTAAGATAGTTGCTATTTGCATGCTTTACATTTTTGCAACTTATGAAGTTTTAATGATTCCAAACAATATTGTTCAAATGTGTTGTTATCTCCTAACATTTTTTAGAAGAATTGTATTTGCTCTTGTGTGTACTGACATTTTAGGAAAAAACGAACTCCAGACTACGAAGACTTCAAATTAAATTCAGCATGAGATACTGTGTAAAATTTGAAGCTTGCACTTTTCTTAGAAATCAAATTGAAAGGGAGTGATTATACATACACACACATAAGAAGATCATATAAAATTTATACTGATCGTACGGGATGATATCCGTTCGTACTAGACGATCAGACAGTTATCTCCTATAGAGCATATGGAACGAATAGGAACTTGCTCGAAAAAATTTTTCTAAGTCCTATTTGTCCAGGACGAAATTAATTATCATCCAGGACGATTGGTTCACTGTAAAATTTTCGTCCAGAAGAATTTAAATTATCGTCCGTGGCGACTGGTTCTCTGGAAAGATTTCGTCCAGACGAAATTAAAAATCGTCTAGGACGATCGGGTCTCTAGAAAATTTTCATCCAGACGAAATTAAATTATCGTCCGTGGCGATTGGTCCTCTGGAAAATTTTTGTCCAGATGAAGTCAAGAATCGGCCAGGATGATCGGTCCTCTGTAAAAATTTTGTCCAGACGAATAAATTTTCGTCCAAATGATTAACCGACTTAGGACAGTTTTCAGCAGTTTCTAGAACCGACTTTGTAATAACCGTTCGTACTAGACGAACCTAGTTCGTACAGGACGATCAGCTGTACGAAGACATTTCATACACATATTCAAATAGGGTCATTTCAGATCATTTTAAGTAAAATTGTCCAGGACGATCCACGATCGTACGGGACGATCCACTGCGTACAGAATTGAAAACTTGCAGTTTTTGGGCACTTTTTCTTGTCTTTTGTATAAATAGTCCAAATTAGACTGCCACCCAATCTTTTTGTCATTTGATCTTCGTGCCTCTTGAGAGAATAGCCAAGGAGAGAGTGGAAGAGAGCATTCAAGGGAGGATTCCTGGAGCGAGAAGGCTTCACTGGAGTTCAAAGGTAAGAGTCTCTACTTGTGAATTGGGATTACTTCACTCTTTTCCATCTTCCTTCTAGATTCTTGTGAGAAGATCTGTCAAGGAGATCCGGTTCTCTACCGACACTTGGAGAGTGTGAACAGCCGAAGGGTTCTCTTCCTACACTTGGAAAGTGTGAACAGCCGAAGGGTTCTCTGCCCACACTTGGAGAGTGTAAACAGCTGAAGGGTTCTCTGCCCACACTAGGAGAGTGTGAAAGGACGACGGTTCTCTGCCAACACTGGGGATAGTGTGAAAGGACGGATGGTTCACTACCAACACTAGGGATTGTGTAAAAGGACGGACGGTTCTCTGCCGCACCGGGGAGTGGTGAAAAGAGTGTGTTGTAAAGGCTTCTCCGCCTTGCTATGGGTGCAAAAGGAGAGTCACTATTGGTATTAGTGCAATACTCAGAGGGTGCCTCTGGGGAGTGGATGTAGGTCTGGTTATAGACCGAACCACTATAAATCTGGTGTCATTTACTTTACTGTTTTTACATCTCCGCACTTTATATTTCAGTTTTAAAAACTCTATGGTTGAAAAACTTTTTTCTACAAAATTTAAAAGAAATTTTATTTTGGTTCAATAATTTTCTAAAGGGGACTTAAATCTTTTAAACTACCAATTCACCCCCCTCTTGGTAGCCTTGGGACATTCACTTAGGCTTAACAACCTAATTACTAGACTCAACAAGTGGTATCAGAGCTTCGTTTCAAAATCATAAGTTTGAACTACTTTTTGATTAACGTAGATGGCTACTTTCGGAAACCGAAACACACCTGAGGGTTACTCTATCACTAGACCTCCACTGTTTGACAATATTCCTTTTGATTTTTGGAAAACACGCATGTCTACTTTCTTACAGTCACTTGATTATCGCATGTGGATACTAGTCCAGGATGGCTACACAAAACCAACTAGATTAGTTGATGGAGTTATGGTAGAAATACCTTTTACAGATTGGACTGTAGAAGAACATGACTTAGCACAATTAAATGCCAAATATTTAAATAGTTTCTTTTGTGCTTTAAAATCTGAAGACTACATGCGGGTTTCCACTTGCAAAAGCGGAAAGGACATATGGGATAGACTTTGTATAACTTATGAAGGGACAAATGAGGTTAAACAATCAAGGCTCAATATCTTATTACATGACTATGAATTGTTTCGCATGAAACCTAATGAATCTATTTCCGACATGTACACAAGATTTACACAAATTGTCACTTCTTTGCATGCACTTGGTAGGGAATTAACTAATGTTGAAATGGTTAATAAGATTCTTCGTTATTTACCTACTGCTTATGATGCAAAAATTACTGCAATTACAGAGTCTAAAGATTTAAACATTTATTCTATTGACAATCTTCTTGGTTCACTCATTGCTTATGAGCAAGGAGTAAGTCAAAGGAAGATTGATGCAGGAGAACCATGAAAGGAGAAGAATATAGCACTAAAAGTGGAAGAGTTAGAGAGTGAACACTCACAACCTGAGGATGAAGATGATATTACACTGATGACTAGACAATTCAGAAGCTTTTTAAAGAGGAAGCAGAAGAGACGCCAGCAATGGAATAGAGGTAAGTTTAACAAAAATGGCAAGGTTTCTAATAAAGTGATTTGTTATGAATGCAGAAAACCAGGTCATATCAAGACTGATTGCCCAAAACTCAAAGCCACTCCTGGTAAGGAGAAGGTGGAGGAGAAACCTATGGTAAAGAAGGGCAAGAAGAAGTTTCAAAGAGCTTTCTAGGCGGACTCAGCTTCAGACTCATCTTAGACGGAAAAAGAAGAAGAAGTCACTAATCTTTGCTTGATGGCAGATAATGTGGATCACTCATATCAAGAAGAGGTATGTGACTTAACCTATAATGAATTATTTGAAGTTTCTGAACACATGCATGATGCATATAGGAAAATGAAAAAGATGCATGCTAGTGTTAGCTTAGAACTGGAAGAACTCAAGAAGGAACATGAAATCCTTAGGAAAGATCATGCATTAATAGATGACAACCACATGAAACTACTTGATGAATATGATGACTTGAATAAGAATTATGAAAATCTAAAATCATCCTATGGAGAACTTGAAAGAGATTTTAAAAATTTTAAGGATGAATCTGAGAGCAAAGCATATAGAATCAATTATACCAATCGAATTTTGGAAGATATGAATTCATTTTACAAACTAACTATAAGAGCTCTCGAGGATAATAGGAAACCCCCCAGACTTGAAGATTTTACAAATCCTAAATATTATCCTAAATTCATAAAATCCCTTAGAAGACAATCACATGGAAGAAAACTTAGGAATATTTTTCCTAATGTTAAATGTAATAATTGTGAATTTTTGGGACATATAGCTCACACCTGTACCTTGATGATGAAATCAAATTTGGTGTGGAGACCTAAGATGCATAAACCTAGACATATCATACATGCATCTGATTATAAATTGCTAAAAGGTGAACCCAAACTTGTTTGGGTTCTCAGGTCTAACATTTGATGTTTTTGTAGGATTGCTCTCACACAAGACCTCGTGGGAGCATATGGTACCTGGATAGCGGATGTTCAAAGCATATGACTGGAGACACTGCACAATTCATATCGCTAGAAGCCAGGAATGGAGGCAAGGTTACACTTGGAGATAATACCACAAAGAAAGTGGTTGGATCTGGTATGATTGGTAATTTCAAAAACTTTTTTATAGACAATGTGTTATTGGTTGAAGGCTTAAAGCATAATTTGTTAAGTATAAGTCAGCTATGTGATAAGGGATATAATGTGAAATTTTTACCTACTAGCTGCATATTAAGCCTAAATGGGAAAGAAGTTTTAAATGGAAAAAGGGTAAACAATGTTTACATGCTAGATTTGAATTCATTTCATACTCCTATTGCTTTCTGTTTGAAAACTGTTTCTGATGAATCTTGGCTTTGGCATAGGAGACTTTGTCATTCTAGTATGAAAAATCTTAGGAGAATTACCCAAAAGAATTTAGTAAGAGGTATACCAAAACTAGACTTTACTAAGGACCACCTTTGTGATGCATGTCAATTAGAAAAATAAGTGAAGTCCTCTTTTAAGTCCAATAATGATCTTAGAACTAGTAAACCATTGGAAATTCTTCACATGGATCTTTTTGGACCAGTAGGAACTGTAAGTGTAGGAGGGAAGGTATACGGATTAGTTATTGTAGATGATTTCTTAAGATTCACTTGGGTTAGATTTCTCTTTCATAAAAGTGAATCATTTGAGGAATTCAGAAATTTTTCAACTTGGATACATAGAAAACTAGGATGTGAAATAATATCTTTACAAAGTGATCATGGAGGAGAATTTGAAAATGAAAGATTTGAAAATTTTTGTAAAGAAAAAGGGATTGATCACAATTTTTCTGCGCCTAGAACCCCTCAACAAAATGGGGTAGTTGAAAGGAAAAACAGAACATTAATAGAAGCCGCCAGAGCAATGTTGGCAGAATACTCACTTCCTAGATATTTTTGGGCTGAGGCGGTTAGCACTGCATGTTATGTTCTGAATAGGGTGAATGTGAGATCGAATTTAAATAAAACACCCTATGAGTTACTAAAAGGTAGAACACCAAATTTGTCTCATTTGCATGTTTTCGGTTGCAAGGTGTTCATTCATAACAATGGAAAATCTGCCTTAGGAAAATTTGATCCAAAATCAGATGAAGGAATTTTTGTTGGATATTCAAGTGTTGGAAAATCTTATAGGGTATTCAACAAAAGAACTTTAGTTATTGAAGAAACCACACATGTTGTATTTGATGAATATGGAAATTTAGAAGAGCCAAATATTGTTGAAGAAGAAATTGAGGAAAACTCCCAAAAGATTGATAGATTAAATTTGGAAGAAAATGTGGAAGAAAATTTGGAAAGAGAAAACTCTTTGCCTAGAGATTTGAGATTTTCTAAAAACCACCCAAGAGAATTGATTATAGGAGAACCTAGTGAGGGTGTTAGAACTAGGCGTGGATTAAATAAGGAAGTCAATCATTCAGCCTTTATTTCAACCATAGAATCCACTAATATTGATCAGGCACTTTCTGATGAATTTTTGATATTGGCCATGCAAGAAGAGTTAAATCAATTTGTAAGAAATAAAGTTTGGGAATTAACTACAAGGCCAAAAGATCAAAGTGTTGTTGGAACTAAGTGGGTGTTCAAAAATAAAATGAATGACTCAGGAGTAGTCATTAGAAATAAGGCTAGATTAGTTGCTAAGTGGTATAATCAAATTGAAGGAATTGATTTTGAGGAGACTTTTGCCCCTGTAGCAAGACTTGAAGTAATTAGGGTTTTACTTGCCTTTGCCTATTTTAAAAGTTTTAAATTGTTTCAAATGGATGTCAAAAGTGCCTTTTTGAATGGTGTTATTGAAGAAGATGTTTTTGTAGAACAACCTCCAGGATTTGAAAATTCAAAATACCCAAATCATGTTTTTAAGTTAAAAAATGCATTATATGGATTGAAACAGGCACCTAGGGCTTGGTATGAGAGATTGAGCATTTTCCTACTTGAAAGATCTTTTGAAAAAGGAAGTGTGGATACAACTCTCTTCTTAAAGAAATTTGGAAAGGAAATACTCTTTGTTCAAATTTATGTGGATGATATCATCTTTGGATCTTCAAATAAAAATCTTTGTGATGATTTTTCTAATACAATGAGTAGTGAATTTGAAATGAGTCTAATGGGAGATTTAAATTACTTTCTAGGTTTTAGCATCAAGCAACTTGAGGAAGGGACATTTCTTAGTCAAACTAAATATATTAAGGACATCCTCAAGAAATATGAAATGGACAATGCTAAACCTGTTAGTACACCAATGAGTTCCTCAGTTCAGTTGGTAAGGACCTTAAGGGAAAATCTGTTGATCAAAAGAAATATAGAGGGATTATTGGATCTTTGCTTTACTTGACTGCTAGCCGACCAGATATTATGTTCAGTGTTTGCTTATGTGCTAGATTTCAATCAGATCCAAAAGAATCACATTTGACAGCAGTGAAAAAGATTTTAAGATACTTACTAGGAACTCAAAACTTAGGAATTTGGTATCCTAAGTTTAGCTCTTCATTTGAAATTATAGGTTATTCAGATTCTGACTTTGCAGGCTGTAGAGTGGATAGGAAAAGCACTTCTGGAACATGTCAATTCATTGGAAATTCATTAGTTTCTTGGTCCAGTAGAAAACAAAATTCAGTAGCCCTATCTATTGCAGAAGCAGAATACATTGCATTAGGAAGTTTTGTGGCACAAGTACTTTGGTTAAAACAACAGTTGATTGATTTAGGATTATCTGTAGGCACTATTCCAATTTATTGTGACAATACTAGTGCTATTTGCATTTCCAAAAATCCTATTCAACATTCTAGAACCAAACACATTGATATAAGACATCATTTCATAAGGGATCATGTATCCAAAGAAGAAATTGAACTCATACATGTTTCAACTAAAAATCAACTTGCAGACATTTTTACAAAACCTTTAGCCCTTGATACCTTCAATACTTTAAGAACAAGGCTTGGTGTTATTGATTTAAATGCCTAAACAAAATGTCTTTGCAACATTGATATTTATGTTTATGTTTTATTTTTGATTTTGTGAAATTTTGTGTGTTTTGAATGAATTTATTTTTGAGTCTATGGTTTTGCTTTATGTTTTCTGTGTTTTTAAATGTTTAGTTTGATTTTCTTAAATTAAAATTCAAAATTCAAAAATTGGAGGAAATCATCCGGGACGACTTTTGTTTTGTACTGGACGATGTGAGAAAAATTGGTTTGCGCGAATTTTAACCGTTTTGAGAGCAGTTTTTAATTAGATCGTCTGTACGATCTGACGATCATCCAGGACGAAATTTTTCTTTTTCTCAAACGTCGAGACGATTGAATGCAGCGGTTGAGTGGATAAGACAGTTTTAAATATGGATTTCGTCTGTACGAATTTTTGGTTCATCCAGACGAACAGATGTCGTTTCATTGTAGGGGACGGTTTTCAAAAGACAGGAAAATAAGTTACTATTGGATCGTCTGTACGAAATTATTTTGTCTGTACGATCGGTCAAGTCAAAAAGCCTGTACGAAGGGACGCATCGTAAGTTGTGTTGATTACGAAAAGCCGTTACATTTTGGACGAAATGGATCGTCTGTACGAAATATTTTCGTCCAGACGAACGATGATTTTCGTCCAGGATGAACTATTTTCGTCCAGGACGAACGTATCTTTTTTCTTTAAATATGAAGGCTTTCTAACTCAACAATCACACTTCCAAACTTCTCTTTCAATCCCTTTCTACTTCAAATTGTCAATGGCCTCCTCAAGCAAGAGACAAAAGGTGTTAGTGAAGAAGCCCAATAGGAATGCCTCAGAAAACTTCCTGTCTAAGACGAATGAGGAATCCTTTCCTCATTTTGCATCCGCCAAAATAACTCCCTCTCGCATTTTAATCCAAAGCGAGATAAATTTTAAGGTAATGCACCTTTTTGCCTCAACCCAATTACATTTCATACTTTCTCTCGTCCACTTCTACAACAAGTAAACCTTCCACTATTTCCTAGCAAACATGATTTTTAACTCCGACCACTCTTGCATAAGTTCCTTTGTCTTCAAACAAAAAGTGGAAATCACTAAGCATGACATTGGAGCCTTTTTGAACTTAAGAACTGAAGGATATATAGCCCACACCCTAATGAGTGAAAACACTTTCAAATGGTATGATGTCAATAGGGTAATTAAAAAAAATGGCCTAACATATCATGTTGCTAGAGTATCCGATATGACCAAGAATGCCCATATCATCCAGCATATCCTTCGTTCTTCAATCATTCCTAAAGCTGGTGATAGGATCAATATTACCCCTCTCCTTTCTGTTCTAACCTTTTTAATTATGGATTGTCACCCAATCGACGAAGCCCAACTTATCATAGATCACATCTATGGGCTTTTAGAAATAGGACATGCAGATCAGAAAAGAAAAAGGAACATCTCTTTAGGACACTTAGTTACCTACATCTTGGAAAAGAAGTAGGAGGAAAAGGAAAAAGAAAAAGCACATGGCAGTGCCTCAAAAGAAGAAGAAGAAGAAGGAGTACAAACCTCTGCACCTCAGTCAGATTATCAGAATCTGATTGAAAGATTTGATAGATTAGAGACTCATGTTGATCAAAGGTTTGATCAATTTGATGCTCAACTTATGCAGCAACAACAAGACATTGGTATCATTAGAAATGAAGTACATGAAATCAATACCAATGTAATGTTGATGGCCTCCAACTTCAACCTTTTTGGCGGTATTCCTCCTCCTCCTCCACCAGAACAGTAGAGATGATTTTCTTTATGTTTGCTGTACTCATGTTTGTTTCATATTTTGTTGTGTCAATGTTTATGTTAAATGTTTGTTTTTATGTTTGTCTTTTCTTTTAAGTTAAGTGTATGTTCTTAAATGTTTTTAGATATTATGAAATGTGTAATCCTTTCATTAATATCAATGCATGTAGTTCTTGTTTTAAATTTGATTTGTTTTTGAAATGTGGTTAATTTTTATGAATTTTATTAGTATTATTTAATCTTCATAGTGCTTAAATTAGATTGTAATTTGAGATTATCTACATTAGAAAATCTAGTCTTTCTAAATTTAAAAGTTGTTTATAACTTGTTGTAATTAGAACTTTTAAATTCATGTCTATTCATTTAGACTACATAAAAGTTAATATTATTATTGCAATTTAGATGTTTTCTTATTTTGTATTTCCTTGCTCAAATAATATTTATGTACTTAAAAATATTTGAAATTTTAGATTATTGATTTTGGAAAGAATTGGTCTCAATTACTCTTGAAAATTGTACAAAAAGTACAAAAAATCAAAAGGAATGCGCAAAGGTTCGCAAATATGAAAAAGAGGCATAAAATCAGCCCAATATCAAAAGATGCACAAAAATGTGCCCAAAAATTTTGAAAAAGATGCGCAAAGCGCCACATGTGGTAATTCTCTTCTTTCCAAATTCTTTCAATCTCTTAATTCAAATTGATCTTATGTTCATTTATATTCTATTGAACTTTGAAATATCGAATTTTTCTTCATCTCTCTTGTAATGATTTTCTATATTGGAATGTCTAAATTGAATCATGTCTTTGATAAATTCTTCTTACTTACAATGTTATATCACTTTTTAAATTTCAGGAATTTCTATGATTGACCTAATGTTTTTAGTTTAAAATTGCATACCTTGTGTCAATCACCATTTAGATTAAATTTTCAAATGAATTTCATACAATTACTTACATTTCTCGTCTTTTTCTTCTTCATTTTTTGTTGTTGTTAAAAAGGGGGAGAAATCATTGTGTTTGTATGTTTTGTTTGTGTCTCTAGTTTATTTTTTTTTGAAAAACTTATTTTTTTTTTAATTTTTAAATAAAAATTTTTGTGTTTTATTTTATGGTTCAAAATGCCTCCTTATTTTCATGTATTCATCAATTCAGGAGGAGTTTAGGAGATAGGAGATTTGTTTAAATTGAAACCATACAAACAATAATTGTTTTGCCATCATGAAAAAGGGGGAGATTGTTAAGATAGTTGCTATTTGCATGCTTTACATTTTTGTAACTTATGAAGTTTTGATGATTCCAAACATTATTGTTCAAATGTGTAGTTATCTCCTAACATTTTTTAGAAGAATTGTATTTGCTTTTATGTGTACTGACATTTCAGGAAAAACGAACTCCAGACTACGAAGACTTCAAATTAAATTCAGCATGAGATACTGTGTAAAATTTGAAGCTTGCACTTTTCTTAAAAATCAAATTGAAAGGGAGTGATTGTACACACACACACATAAGGAGATCATATAAAATTTATACTGATCGTACGGGACGATATCCGTTCGTACTGGACGATCAGACAGTTATCTCCTATAGAGCATATGGAACGAATAGGAACTTGCTCGAAAAATTTTTTCTAAGTCCTATTCGTCCAGGACGAAATTAATTATCATCCAGGACGATTGGTTCACTGTAAAATTTTCGTCCAGATGAATTTAAATTATCGTCCGTGGCGACTGGTTCTCTGGAAAGATTTCATCCAGACAAAATTAAAAATCGTCCAGGACGATCGGGTCTCTGGAAAATTTTCGTCCGGACGAAATTAAATTATCGTCCGTTGCGATTGGTCCTCTGGAAAATTTTTGTCCAGACAAAGTCAAGAATCGGCCAGGACGATCGGTCCTCTGTAAAAATTTCGTCCAGACGAATAAATTTTCGTCCAAACGATTAACCGACTTATGACAGTTTTCAGCAGTTTCTAGAACCGACCTTGTAATAACCGTTCGTACTGGACGAACCTAGTTCGTACAGGACGATCAGCTGTACGAAGAGATTTCGTACACATATTCAAATAGGGTCGTTTCAAATCGTTTAAGTAAAATCGTCCAGGACGATCCACGATCGTACGGGACGATCCACTGCGTACAGAATTGAAAACTTGCAGTTTTTGGGCGGTTTTTCTTGTCTTTTGTATAAATAGTCCAAATTAGACTGCCACCCAATCTTTTTGTCATTTGATCTTCGTGCCTCTTGAGAGAATAGCCAAAGAGAGAGTGGAAGAGAGCATTCAAGGGAGGATTCCTACCACTAGAGCGAGAAGGCTTCACTTGGAGTTCAAAGGTAAAAGTATCTACTTGTGAATTGGGATTACTTCACTCTTTTCCTTCTTCCTTCTAGATTCTTGTGAGAAGATCTGTCAAGAAGATCCGGTTCTCTGCCGACACTTGGAGAGTGTGAACAGCCGAAGGGTTCTCTGCCTACACTTGGAGAGTGTGAACAGCCGAAGGGTTCTCTGCCCACACTTAGAGAGTGTAAACAGCTGAAGGGTTCTTTGCCCACACTAGGAGAGTGTGAAAGGATGACGGTTCTCTGCCAACACTGGGGATAGTGTGAATGGACGGACGGTTCTCTGCTAACACTGGGGATTGTGTAAAAGGACGGATGGTTCTCTGCCGCACCGGGGAGTGGTGAAAAGAGTGTGTTGTAAAGGCTTCTCCGCCTTGCTGTGGGTGCAAAAGGAGAGTCACTATTGGTATTAGTGCAATACTCAGAGGGTGCCTCTGGGGAGTGGATGTAGGTCTGGCTATAGACCGAACCACTATAAATCTGGTGTCATTTACTTTACTGTTTTTACGTTTCCGCACTTTATATTTCAGTTTTAAAAACTCTGTGGTTTAAAAATATTTTTCTACAAAATTTAAAAGAAATTTTATTTCGGTTCAATAATTTTCTAAAGGAGACTTAAATCTTTTAAACTACCAATTCACCCCCCTCTTGGTAGCCTTGGGACATTCACTTAGGCTTAACAACCTAATTACTAGACTCAACATGAACCACTATAAATCTGGTGTATTCTTTCTATTATTTTTTGCACTTTATATATACATCCACCCCCTGGGATTACTCGCCTTAGTAGAAACAACATGTCCATATCAGCTACCGCGATCAAGGACATTTCCCTTATGTAGAATTCTCTAATCAAGCTATACGAAGAAGAGCACACCTCTAAAGCCTATGACTAAGAATTTTCTAGCTACTCTTCCATCGCTTACTACTATTACTCCCGAGGAGATTCACCTATCACTTGTAGGTACTCAATGTTCATTCGCAGGAATATCCCATGATCTTATGAAATTGTCATCACAGATAAACCCTACGATCTATGATCTAGATTTTTAAGACTTGTTCGAGTCACTCACCCGAAAGACTTGCCTAAGGCTCTGACTTAAAGAGAAGGGGGCCACATCATGTATAGGGTCCTCAAATGTATATTATCTAGATTGCCCATGTGTTAATGTCAGAATGAAACATTCACATTATGCACTATATATTAAATTTTATTTAGTTTAAGCCTTTTAATCTTAAAAATAATAGATAAAGTGATAAATTTTAAATCTTCTGATCCCCTAATCTTTTCCTTGATCTTTTGCTTTTGTTGGAACATTCTCTGAGCAAAAGAACTCGATCACTTGCAAAAAGAAACTCCAAACGCAATCAGTTATGAAACCGTAAAACTGTTGAGGAAGTTAAAAATAGCACTAATATTCTGCCTACACAATGAAGCAATATCACCTTACTCATAACTTTCTTTAAACATCACAACAATTAAACGAAAAATATATTTTTATTATGGCAATATATTCACCTTTTTTTAATTCTCTTAAATTTATTTTTAGTTAACTAAATATAAATTATTTATATATTGATACGAATATATAAAATTCCATCTTAATTATTTTTATAATAATCTATTCTTTTTTAACTTAAATTAAAGAATCAGTTGGTTGCTTGGAGTTAGGTAACACGTTTAAAAAATGATGGTGTTTTCTAAACTCGTCATTTGATTAGCAATATAATTTAAATCAATTTTAGTTTAAGCTCCACAAAATTACAAAAAAATTCTCTCATATATATTAAAGTTTGTTGTTGATTGTATAGTAAGCTCCAACCACCAGGTTGAGATGATTGCTGTCAAATATATTAACCTCAGTTTTACATATAAAATGATGGAAATCAAAATTATAAAATTTCAAATCTTGTTATAAATCTACAAGCTTTTAAATGAGACCTTACGAATGGTTGATCCAAAAAAAAAAAAAAATTTTTGAACTAGTAGTATTGAACCTCTTCATCTATTTCAACGCCCTCGACTCCGGCCATCTTTGGGAGAAACCACCTCTTGCGTCCACCACATCCTAAAAGAGATTTCACCCACAGTGCCATTTCTACCTATCTTCATCTTCTCTTCCGTAACTTTCTGAATCTCTTCAAGTTCTCGTCTTTCTGTAGGGAACTCAAAAGCAGAAGCACTCGAAATCTGATCAGAATATCTTCTTATTCCTCTTGAGCTTGGCAATGTTGGAGAAGCACTTGGTGAGGAGAACCAAGCTCTGGAGCTCGGCAATGTTGGAGAAGCACTTGGTGAGGAGAACCAAGCTTTGGAGCTTGGCATTTTCTTTAACACAGTATAAGAAGAAGAAGAAGAACATGAAGGTTTTGCAACTGGAGATGACGGGATGCTAATGTTGGTTTCATTAGTGGAGAGGTTTCTTTTTGCCATTGTGTGCCAGTGCTTGAGACCGGCGACCACTTGGTCTGCAAATACAGTTTCTTTCATGGATGTTCCCATCTATTTTAAAATAAATTGATATTAAATAAGGTTAAATATACTCATTCAGCAATCAAAGTTTCCTTTAATATAAAGAAAATTGGATTACCTGACTGACTAACGCATAAAGAGGCAGGGTTATATATGCACACATGAACTGAACGGTCACGCTTATTCCAATTGAAATCACGAAGTATTTTGTTTCTTTATGGAAACATGAGGGACGCCCAAATGTGTACTGCACAGAGACATTTAAGTTATCATTATTAAAGAGAAAAAAAAGATTATAAAGCTTGAGGAAATGATTAAGATTCTATCAGAATTTTGTGATACATCTCAATATAATAAAATTTGAAAAAATATAAGCATATAAATAAAGTTAAAAGATAAATATATCTAAATTATTAGATCATGCAATTAAACTTTTAGATATTAATAAGTATAATAATGGCAAAAAAAATTTGCCACCCAATTCATTGAAGAATTTTTTTTAATATCCATAAGAACACAAAACATCTTGAATAAATTTTTTCAATGGGAATAAATCAAGTGATAAATATAATTAAATTATTAAATAATATAATTAAACAATTATATATTTATATGTATATAAATATGAAAATAAATAAATAAATCTTAACCGAATTTCAATGTTTGACATATATGCAATTGTGACATACCAAATCCCAAACGATGAAAGCGATTTGAAATGAATTCTGCAAAGATCGAAAACATATTAATACCTTTATGAAGGAAATATATTCCAAAAAAAAAATCAGAAAATGAAGACATTATTGTTAATATTAACTTTAATAAAGAATTTAATTACCTCGATTAGAATAAATTGAATGGCATAAAGAAGCCATTGAGGCTTTCCAAACCAAAAAAGCTTATCGTTGGGCTTAATGCTAACTTCTCCGGAAATGATTACCATATGCTTGCTGCCTTTTAAGCACATTTGGGTTATGATTGCTTCCAATTTAGCGCCGATGACCAATAGCACCTGAAACAAGACGGTATGGATTATATTCTTTTTAATTTATTTTATTTTATTTATTTATTTATTTTTTTTTTTTTTGGGTTCATTTGGGCCTAGTTAAAAGTTATCTATGTCAAATTTGCCAGGTTAAGAAGTTCATGATTTATAAAAGATACATGCTATAATTGATATAATTATTTAATAAGACTGATAAATGCAAAGTCATTTAATATATATATGAATAACATGATTTGCATGATATACAAATATACTAATAATGATTGACTTATTACATGTATATTATTTTTATTATCTTGTATTGATTTCAATTATAGGTTATGGCAAACCTACTGAGCATTTAGCTAACTTTATGGTTTTAAATGTTTTTTCAGAAAAGGGTCAGGATCTAATAGAGTGAGAAAAGATCAGGGATTTAGTTTTAATTTATATATGCATTTTCTTTAGTTTTTAAGTTAGGAGTTTAGAAAGTTGAATTAAATGAAATGATTGATTTTCTGACTTCTATAAATGATTGTTGAGTGATGAATATAATTTATATATTTATGTATATGATTTTTAGTTGCTTTCGCTAGATTGATTATGTCGATGAATTCATAGAAACTTTGGTAGCTTTATTTAGATATTAAAATTAATATTTCTTCCAAAATAAGACCCTAGGGCGTTACAATTTGTATCAGAGTAAAAGTTATTGGGAGAATCAAATTATAATAAGACTTATAGGAAAGGATTTAGATGGGTAGAAATTGGTTGTGTTAGAATTTATTTTCTTTGCATTCATTCTATGCATATGTATGGTTGAATTATAATTTAATAGAAAAGAGAACTATACTTAGTGTAATAGATTCACGTGAAGTGCCAAATGAATAGTGTGAATACCCTAATAAGTTCTGATAATATGATGCACATTTCAAGTGTGATAACATAGCTAACGAGTTATACAAATAGTAGAAAGATTAGGAGTAAAGAGATTGAGAAGGATAAACATTTGCAAATGTTCCATAAGTTGAATCCCTCATTGTTCAAGGGAGCTGTAAAGCCATAGGAAGTAATAAATTAGCTACTAAGGATAGAGAAGATATCTGATAATATGTAGTGCTAGAAAATTAAAAAGTATCACTAACAATATTTCTATTTGAAGGAGAAGGTGAGAGATGATGGATTAGAAAGTAGAGAAAGAAAATTTAAGGAAAGATGAATGCTGATATTAATTGGCTAGAGTTTATTGGTGCCTTTAAATATTAGTTTGTACCTCCGTCAGCCCGACAATAGATATAAGAGGCTTTTGTGATATTATAGTAAGGGAATAAAATTGCGATGCATTACGAAGTTGAGTTTATAACACTAGACAGGTATGCACCCCAATTAGTCAATATTATTGAGGAAAAATGCTACAGTTTTTTTAGAGGATTGAATTATGAGTTGAAGCATCTATTAGTTCCACTAAGAATTGAAACAAATTTGAAGTTATTAGAGAGAGTAAGACTAGTGAAAAATAATATGGCTTTTCCCTAATTAAGAGAGTAGGTGAATAGGTAATCAGAGGAGAAAGTGGTGCCAAGAGAAGCATATTTACTAATGTTTGGAAGGACCCATAATACCAATTGATAGTGTATATAAGTGTCTCAGATGTGGGAGGATGGTGTTATCTACTCACTGGATAATGTTTTTGATGTGGTCAGAATGAACACAAGATGATAGACTGCCAATAGAGAGGATTGGGAGAGAGATCTAGGTCTAAGACAAATCAATTTAGACAAGCATATTACTTGAGAGTTGATGTATCTAGAATGTCTAGTCAATATTCTATTATTGATGGTGGGTGCTATGGTGGAGTGTAATTTTGAATTATAAAAAATTCTTAAGGCTCTATCTCCCATAAACAATATTTAGATTTTCTTTTATATAAAATAATAAATCCCACTTAGCATGTGCAAATATAGATGCTAGATCAAGTAATAAAATGATAAAGTAGAGTGTCGAACCCACGAGAAAGTATACCTTTTAGCAATGAACTATTATTATTTAATATAATTACAAAATTATCCTATTGAAATAAAATTATGTATTATGGAGATTCAATCACTGATTAAAAATAATTAAATAATGGATACAATATATTAACAAAGTGTTTTAGACTGATGAATGTAAATTGCATATCTTTAATTTCCTAATAAAATTCCTACTTGTAATGTGATTTAGAGCATACACATCCCTATATTTCTATCAAGCAATAAGGGTGAAAATGATATATACTAGCCTCTAACAATTATATCATCTCTTTAAGAACTTAGCAATATTTTATATCATATATCTAGGTATACAAGCATACTATTTCAATATTCCTTATTGTTCATACATTTCCCCTCGAGGTTATACATCACACTATGTTTTAACTACACATATGACCACTATGTGCATTAAATAAAGAGGGAGATAATATTGAAAATATCTTTTCACTTTAGAGTACAAGAATTTTTATTAGTATATGTTCTGTACATCATCAATCCAAAACTAGAGAATTAGTAATACATAGAAGAAAAGATAAATAAACTCATTTTCATTGAAATCATAGAAGATTAAAAATATAAGATAATAATATCACCAAGAAGGATCAATGTATCTCCTCTACACTCCTTCCTCCTTAATGTATGGAGTTGCTCAAATATGATCTAAATACTCTAATGATTGTATTCAGCAATTCCCTAAATTCTCTTAATTCTTACCACAAGAGAGATTTAGAGTAGTACTCTGAAATATACTGAAATTAAACAAGTGAATGAACTTTCTTACAAACATAAAACAATGACTATTTATAGGAAAATACAAAATAAGTAACTAGCGTTGCGACATTTAAAAGGTCAACGCCACTACGCCAAACAAATAAACTAATGATGTTGCGCTACTATTTTGGCTCCTCATGGCGCTTGTTGATGTAGATCAGCTACTTAGTCATTAAAGAAACCCATAAAATCAATTTTTATTTTCATTTTCACCAAGCTACAAAGCAGAAGAATGGAAATATAAGAGTAAAAGAGAGGAGTGAGAAAACAAATTTATGGTTTTATAGTAATAGAGTTATTTTTGTCAGTCATTCTTATTGAAAAAGTTATTTCATCTCAAGATAGACTATTATTATCCTACCTATGATTTTAGTGATTTTATATATTTTTATTTCATCAAAAAGTACAAAAATTATATATCTTAATTTAATGTAAAATTTCATTACATAACATTTGATATGTGATATATATTATCAATATCAGTATTTTGATTGGAACATATTAAATTATTATTGGATATTTTTATAAGAGAAATATCATAATTTGAGTAATTTGGATAAATTTAGAAATTTAAGAAATAACTATTAAAATTAATAATTTTATATATGTATATGACATGCATACTTGTTATAATATAGTTATTGTGAATACATACATGAGGAAAAAAGCACACAATATTCATTTTTTTATGAATTTCACTAATTTTGATTCATATGCAAGATTTGCATACATTAAGATGATATAATGAACTTAACATTAAGTGTGGTATAAGATTTTTACTAAGTTATATATGTTATAAAATATGTGTATGTTAGAAGGCTTGCTAGAAATGATTGTATGATTCAGGTTGACTGGAGATATATATTATCCTGTAAAGGAGGACGGGCCAACTAGCATTTTTTTAAAGGTTTGTGATGTAATCTGAAATGATATGAAATAGAAGGATAAATAAGACAAATTGATATGATATGATACATCAATGGACAGAAAGTGATGATTTTTTATTTGAAAGAAAGTTGAACTAAATGACTTATGATATGACTAATTCTTGTAGGATTGTCTTGCATATTTTGATATAGGAAAAATATCAGAGATAACTGAATGAATTTTCTTGCTTATATATGTATAATTGACATGACATGATTTATATAAGATTTAGGCTATTACTGATATAGATGTTTAATAAGATTGATAAAATTGATACAATTTTATTTGATATATATGAATCACATGATTTACATAATATCTATGCATCGCAAAGACACTGTATGACATGTATATGATAATGATAGATTTATTGATATAATAAGATGTTATATAAGCTATTTGTACTACTAGATATATGATTGATAGAACTTAATGATCACTGTTCACTTAGTTATTAATCACTACTCTTAATATATACATACATATCAATGTTTATTGATCATTTGGCATATTACTATTTCATTGATTATTATATACTCTTATAGTTATATATGTTCAAAATGATAATGAAGGAATTATTACATGTATATTACTTCTATTAACTTGCATTGATTTCAGTTGTCAAATATGGTATCATACTAAGTTGTTAGCTCACTATATAGTTTTACATTTTCTTAGGAAGGGGTCAAAATCCAATGATATGAGAACAAATCTAGAATTAATCATATTTTATTTTATTTATGATTTTTCTTTAGTTTTTGTTCTTTTTTAGTTAGGAGTTTAAAAAGTTGGATTGAATGAAATGATTTATTGTTTGGCTTCTATACATGAATTTTGAGGGATGAACATAATTTACATTTTGGTATATATGATTTTAGTTGCTTCGATTGAATTGATTTAGGTTGATAAATTTATAGAAACTTTAATTGATTTATTTAGAGACTAAAATTAGCAATTCTTTTAAAATTAGACAATTGGGCGTTACAAAAGGAAAAACTTCTAACAGTAAAAATAATTAGTGGTTAAATCAAATTACAATTTTTTTAGAAGCGTATCTTCTAATAAAATGCTTTAATAAGTCAATAATACTTATTAAGTTAACAACAAGAACTCTGATGCACCGACACTTCATTTTAAGAGGGTATGCAGTGTAAGACACAGATACGCATCTGATACTACAAGGACACGTGTCGGACACATCATTAGTGTGTCCAATTTAAAAAACAAAAAAATTAAACTAGACACGCGTGTCTGGCCATTGTATAAATAAATAAATAAATAAATAAATCGTTATCTCGCTATTTCATATTAGCTGGTTCAAGCCCAAGTCTTCCTCTTCACCCTAATCCTGTATTCCTATTCATATTCGTGGTCTTCCCGAGTAATTGAGGCGAGCAGTGGTCAGCTGGAGATTGCCCCCTTGGTCTTCCCTTCCAGCCGTAAGCAACAAGCCATCCTCCTTAGTTTCTGTGTGCAGCCGAGGGAAGCCGATGTCAAATCGCAGAAAATTTTTCAAACTGTAAGTTGATTTCGCCATTTTTTCTCCATTCACCATTTCTCTTTATTTAACAATGATTCTGTAGATTTATGATCAAAAGAGTATTTTTTTTTTAAAGTATTTTATTTCTTTAGGATTAAAATTACTCTTAAAATAAAAATTTATTTAGTTAATGTGCTTTCACTACGCTTTTACTATACTTAGGTTACGCTTTCACTGTGCTTTTGTTGCGCTTTCACTGCACTTTGTTGCGCTTTCACTGCGCTTCCACACTTACAATAAACATTTGTTCCAGGGGCGCTTCCCCTGGAAACCTTGGCAGACCGGTATATTTTTTTTGTTCTTTAATTATTTTTAAACTTTGTTTGGCAATTTTAATTATTTTACAATATGCCACACAATTTATTAAGCCTTTATTTCTTTTACTTAACTAGTGAATTTAAAAGCAAAATGAGCTTTAGTGCTGATGGGAGTGGTTCAAAAGAGCCATATGTAGAAATTGATAAATAATTATAAATTCATATTACAAAGTTAGGAAAAACTTTTTGAAGGAGGAAATGTGTTATTCAAATACAATTATTATGGTGGCAGCTACAAAAGATTTTATTTTAGGATGAAAGCACATCTACTTAAGATTTTTAGCCATGGAATTAAAATGTGTTCTAAGATTATTACGTCACTGTTGATTGAATTGAACAGACAAGTTGATGAAGCTAAATCTAGGATTAAAAGGGCACTTCCTAAATAGATATCTTTGCCATCTATCCATGGTTCGTCCCACACTTCTTCCTCATCTGTTAGAGTTGATCATTCATTATCAAATAGAAGTGAAGTATATGATTCAAAGAAAAGAAAAGGAGTTTCCAGTACTACTTTAGAGAAGGCTTTTAACATGCAATAGTGAGAGGAATTTGATGGCGAAATTGCAAGGATATTTTTTTCAGCTGGACTTTCTTTCAATCTTGCAAGAAATTCTCATTACAAAAATGCATTCACTTTTGCATGTAATAACAACCTTGCAGGTTATGTTTCACCTGTCTATAATTTTTTGAGATCAAAATTATTGGAAAGAGAAAAAATGCATATTAAAACATTGCTTGAACCAACAAAAGGTGTGTGGAAAGAAAAATGAGTCACTTTAACGTGTGATGGTTGGGCTGATCCTCAAAGAAGACCACTCATTAATTTTATGGCCATTACAGAGAATTGCCCAATGTTTATTAAAGCTGTGAATTGTGAAGGAGAATACAAGGATAAATATTTCATTGCCAATTTGATTAAATAGGTGATAGTTATTATTGGGCCTTCAAATATTATGCAGGTTATAACAGATAATGCATCGGTGTATAGAGCTACAGGATTATTGGTGGAGCAAACTTATCTTCATATATTCTGGACTCCATGTGTTATGCACACTTTAAATCTTGCTCTAAATAATATTTGTGCAACAAAGAATACAAAGGCAAATGAAATCATCTATGCTGAATGTCATTGGATAACAGCGGATGCAGATGATGCTATTCTGATAAAAAATGTTATTATGAACCACTCAATGAGACTTTCAATGTTTAATGATTTCGCTGTTGCTGAAACTCATTTAGCTTCTATAATAATTATGTTGAGAATATTCAAACAAATAAAAAATGCTCTTCAATCTATGGTGATTAATGAGAAGTTGTCTTGCTATTGAGAATATGATGTTGGGAAGGCAAGGTATGTGAAAGAAAAGGTCTTAGATGATTTGTGGTGGAATGATGTAGATTACATTTTATCTTTTACTGATTTGATTTATGACATGTTGAGAGAGGATGATATAGATAAATCATGCCTACATTTGATTTATGAAATGTGGGACTCTATGTTAACAAAAATGAAAGAAATTATATACATGCATGAAAGAAAGTCACATAATGAAGACTCAAGTTTTTGGAGTATTGTCTATACCATTCTTGAGGATAGATGAACCAAAAGTAACACACCTCTGTATTATTTGGCCCATTCATTAAATCCAAGGTACATTTGTATTCAATTTTTTTTAAATTAATTTTAAATTTCTTGGTAAATGAATAAATAAATTTATATGCTTTGTATTATTTGAATGTATTCAAATAAAGAATGGCTTCAAGAAGACCTTCAACGTATCTCACCACAAAAAGATTTAGAAGTGTCAAATATAAGAAAGATATGCTTGAAATGATATTTCTCAAATGAGGAGGAGAGAAGAAAAAATAATATGGAATTTGCAAAATTCTTTGGATATTTAGAGGATTTTGGTGATCAAGAATCTTTGGTTGATAGATGGAGTATGGATCCAAAAATGTGGTGATTGATTCATGGAGCTTCAACACTGCTTCTTCAAACCATAGCAATAGAACTTATTGGTCAAGTATCATCCTCTTCCTGTTGTGAGAGAAATTAGAGCACATACTCGATTATTCAATAAATGAAGAGGAATAAAATAACTCCACACAACGGGCTAAAGATTTAGTTTATGTGCATACAAATGTTCGACTTCTATCAAGAAAAATCACACTTTATGTGACAGGTGATAACAAGATGTGGGATGTTACTGGAGATGGGTTTGAGTGCCTTGATGATATGGGATTATTGGAGGTTGTAAATCTTTCTCTAGATGAGCTAGAGTTGGAAACAATGATATTCAATGATAATGATATTGAAGGTCAAAGACCAACCTCTGAATCTAATTCTATCATTCCCTCTATTGAGTAGTTGGATCTTCATGTTGTACTAAATAGTTTTTTGCTTATATTTGTGTGGTTGTACTAGACATTTTGTACTAAAAATCTTTATGTTATAAGCTAAACAAGTTATCATTAATTTGATCTATTATTGCTTGTTATTTTTAATATAATGGTACCTTAATTTCTATATATTATATTAAAAAATTATTATGCCATGTCCACGTCGCTCCCGTGTCCTATATTTTTAAAAAATGTCGTGTCCGTGTCGTGTCGTGTCCGTGTCGCCGTGTCCGCGTCGGTGCATCATAGAGCAAGAATATTTGAAATAATATTTTTATTTATAAAAAAATGGAGATCTTTAAGATTTTGAATGTTATGGTAGATTCAAATTTAAGAGTAAAATGAAGGTATGGCTAAGTGTAAGTGAACATAGGCAGAAAAATTAAAATAGGTATTAGAGAATTATAATAATCTTATTCTAAAAAAATGTCATGAATGTATTTTTTTATACAATTCAATTGAACAAAGATAAGGAAAAAAAGCAATAAAAAACTGTCCCAAAACAAGCCAAAAAAAATATTCATCATTTACAAATCGTTTTCAAAATGTCTGTTCTAACTTCCAATAAGCAAATCGTTCCATTCTATCTTCAGATGACAAACATAACAACAGTTTTTTATTTAAAAACATCTTATAAATTAACTTTAATGAACTCTGGCATAGGATTGTAATTTAGTTTTAGTATAGAATTGAAATTTAGCGAATTTAAATAAGTTACTTACCACAAAAGGAATAATAGGAAGCCATAAATCGGCATGAAAATCTGCAGAAATTGCCAGAAATTTATGTATCAAATGTTAATAGATTATAAAGCATAAATTTGTTTTGTAAAATAAGATAGGCTTCTTGTTTCACGTTTGAAGACTCTCGACATACTCATAATCTCTTACTAAAAATCATTATTTCTCCAATTTAAAAGAAATGCTCCTTTTGTTTTCCTTCTTAGTAAAACTAATGTTCTTTACCGAATAGTAACATTAAATGGAAGAAAAGGAAAGAGAAGACGATGATGATCTAAGATGGTTGCCTGTAACCTTTCAAACAAAAAATTAAGAAGCTTAATCAACATTTTTTAAGAAATTGAAGCTCAATAATAGGGGGTGATAGTGAAAAAAGTGAGGTTGGTAGTATGAAGAGTTATTGAAGTAAATGAGTTATTTAAGAAATTGAACCACAGTAATTTCTTATAAATGTTTGTGGAAATCTTGAATGTTCTTACTAGGGGTGAACCTCTTTTTGCCTTTGCAGGGTTCCATAATCTCAAGACCCATCTCAAGGATATTAAGTGGAACTCTTATACCTATATTTCCATCTTTATGACAAACATAAAGGCTAAATAGTACAACATTCACCAGGATTGTGAAAGGCAAACCCTCAACACCTCCCTCTTAAATGAGGCTCTCCAAACTCAAAGAGCTCATAGTGAGGTCACGACTTGTGAAATCATATTGATAAAATAAAGGCTAAAATGTTCCTGGCTCACAAAAGAGGAAGATTTAAACTTCCTCCATCACAAAATCAAATATAGTGAAAAATGTAATTATATTAAGTAAGTAAATTGCAAATCACATCCCACATCTCCCAAGAAGATAGTGGGAACAAATGAATTCATCTCCTACTTCTCCCTTCTTAATGATAATGATCATCAAGACTACTATATGTTAAAGAAGAATAAGTATATGCTGCTGCTGTAGTTAGTTTTCATTTTCGACTTGTAATGTACTGCCACTCTTCATTTTTGTGCTACTTTAATCTGCAACATCCTAGCCGTTAATCCCATTTGTACTAGAAGTATCCTAGCCATGTGATGCTCATCTACTTATATAAATAGCAATGTACTCTGCAATAAAACATAGGGAAAAAGCTTAAAGAAAGCTTCGATGGTTATTAGTCTTTTGCATTTTTATCTGTCTTTTATGCTTTTTTTACTATTACAATAATTTCTTGATCTTGTTCTTATATTTCCACATGGTAACAGAGCTAATAGCTTAACAACATTATATATATATATATATATATATATTCACAGATTCACCAAACTCTAGTATCTATTGTCCTCCCTAACCCATCTTCATCTTAGCTTCATATACCTTCTCAGCTAAAACAATTTGAAGAGCATGATTATTACCCTCTCCCCCCTCCCCTAAGTGTAGATAATCATCTTGTTTGGCACTCAAAAGTGCTTAAAATATTCACAACGAATTATTTTGAGAGTTTTTTAATTGGTACAGTTGCTCCTATATTAAATGTTTTGCTGAATCCTGATGGTACCACCGCGTGCCCTCAACCCTGCTTATAAGCAGTGGCTTTTGATATATTAAAAACTCACTTCATCTCTCTACTCAATTATCTCTCAACCTCTTTTGCTGAATGTTTTGAATCTACAAACGTGCAGGACTACCCTAGATAAATTTCTTCAATCCTCAAACCATTCCCGCATATTACAGTTGAAGAGTGAACTGCATCCCATAAGCATGAAGGATCAGTCAATGCAGTAATACCTATCTTCTGTGAAAGCAAAGGTGGATGCCATTTTGGCTTCTTGACGTCTGCTTGATGCAGAGGATAATATTTTGTATACCTTAAATGGACTCCCTTCTACACACAATTAATGTGTTCAAAACAGTAATCCGCACAAATCTCCAACCTCTTAATGTGTTCAAAACAGCAAAGGTGGATGCCATTTCGGCTTCAACCTTTTTGACCCCTTTTTTATTGTAATTTTGGTTTCATTCTCTTTTCTACCTGGTTTTTGGGGTAATGTTCTTTTTATAAATGTTTTATTTTAATATACGGGTTGAAGCCCCAAAATTTCCAAAAAAAAAAAAGCCATGTTCCATTTTCACATTTCAACATTCCATCTCTACTAAACATTATTCGACATCATATTCAACTGCTATCAAACATGCTCACTGGCGGAGAGCCATATCGAAAGAATTTCAAGCACTATTCACTCAGGGAACTTGGGTATTGGTCCCACCTTCCCCAAATAAGAATGTGCTTGGATGTAAACAGTTGTTCAAAACCAAACTACACACTACGGGAAAACACGTGATTACCGTCGGAATTTCCGGCGGATTTTTTTGCGTCGGCATTGTCGGCGCAGGTTCCGGCGGAATGATGCGACGTAAAGTTTACGGCGTTATTTCTGGCGGAACCGACGCCGGAAATTTACCGGCGTCCATTGCGCCGGAAATACCGCCGGTGAAAAGGGCTCTGGATTATTTCCGGCGCAGATTACGGCGGAAACGTTCTTTTAAACTCAACGAAACCGTTCCGGCGGATTAATGCGCCGGCTTAATTAAACTCAACGAACATGTTCCGGCGCATTGTCCGACGGTAACATTACCGGCGGATGTTCCGCCGGAAAGGCCGCCGCTAAAAGCCCTAAAATGCGAATCGGAGCCCTCTGGGCCGTCATTCTTTTCGCTACTCTCTCTCACCTCGCCTCCTTCGCCCGTCGCCCTCCGTCGCCGTTCGTCGCTGGCCGAAGATTGTCGTCGCCGACGGTCACCGAACTTCGCCGCCGACGGTCACCGGACTTCGCCGAGCATCTCCCTCTCTCCTGGTCGCCCGCCGCCGAGCATCTCCCTCTCTCTCAATCGGTATTGCATTTTTTTTTTTTTGCTATCTTTTTGTTTTAGTCATGGATGTTATCACTAGACATTTGCTAGAGGATATACCTTGGTGCATGCTTTTTGTTGATGATATTCTTCTTGTTGATAAGACTAGAGAGGGAGTTGAAGGTAAATTTGAAATATCTTTTTGCTTTAGTCATGGATGTTATCACTAGACATTTGCTATAGGATATACCTTGGTGCATGCTTTTTGTTGATGGTATTCTTCTTATTGATAAGACTAGAGAGGGAGTTGATGGTAAACTTAAGTCCATATTTTTTTGCTTTAGTCATGGATGTTATCACTAGACATTTGCTTTAGGATATACCTTGGTGCATGCTTTTGGTTAATGATATTCTTCTTGTTGATAAGACTAGAGACAACAACGGCTATATGCATCCATGAGATCTGCTGCACATATGAGATGGCATAATGATCGCATTCCACAAGGAATACGAGGGGATGACCTCCTCTACTGCATCCAGCTTCGCATCCAGTTCGCATGAGTCCTTACAAGCTCAACAAATAATTGCCCTTCAAGCTGAGCTAGAACAAGTAAGGAAATCACAAGTTGATTGGCAAGCACAGGTTCAAGCTCAGCTGCAAGCACAGGTGCAAACAAGTACGGAGCAACACAATCAGTTGCTAGATGAAATGCGCAAGATGAGGGAGCAACTGAGTGGAAAAGACGTAGCTCCACCTGAGGAGGAGTCGACGGAGTCAGAGTAGTGTAATTTAGTTGAAATGAACTTGTATTTTTATGTGAACTTGTGTTATTGGACAATTACTTTTAATATGGTGTTATCAGTTGATTTTTAGTGCTAAACTGTTGTGAAACTGTTATAAATTATTGTGAAGTTGTGGAACTGTTGTGGAACTTGTATGTGTTAGAATTGATAGGTTTGCAGGTGTGGAAATGGGATTGTTGGCTGGGAAGACAATTTTTTTTTGTCAATGCTACAGGTTTCCGGCGGATTATGCACCGGTAATCCGCCGGAAACGACGATACAACAAAATGTATCGAGCGTACGTACCGGCGAATATGATCCGTCGGACACTACCGTCGCAAGTCCGGCGGATATTCCGCCGTTAATTACCGGCGCAACAATTGCGTCGTAAACCAATCGTGGAATTTCGATGACGCAACTCCGGCGACTTATACGCCGTTAATTACCGTCGCATTATACGACGGTAAATACCAGCGCATTAGGCGCCGGAATTCTAACATTTTTCACGTCGGCAAACAAACCGTTTAATGCGCCGGTAATGCGTCGGAAACTGCGCCGGAACTGTTTCCGGCGCAACTTATGCGTCGGAAAAAATTTATCGACGCACCAAAAACTGGCGGAGATATTTGCGCCGGAACATGCGCCGGAAACTAACGGTTCCGTCGGATTTTACATTTGTTTCGGCGGATTCCGTCCGCCGCTAATAACAGGTTTTCCTGTAGTGACACCTTGATGGATTCGTGGCTCTACACAAAGCTCATCTCATAGCTCAAGGTTAGCATCAGGAATTTTGTATTGACTTCACAGATACTTTTTCCCCTGTTGCAAAATTTCCCACTATTTGCCTAGTTTTATGTGTTTCTCTTAAACTTAAGTGGTTGACACCAACTGGATGCATCCAATGCCTTCTTACAATGAGCTCTCTAATGCAATTTTTATGCAACAACCTCAAGGATTTAAAGATTCACTATATATGCACCATGTCTGCAAATTGAACAAAGCATTATAGGCTGAAACAAGTGCCTCGTCAGTGGTTTTTAACATTAAAAAATTATTTGCTGCAATGGAATTTTCACCGGAGTTTGGTAGATCCATCTCTCTTTATTTTTAATACACAATATGCGCAAATCTAGGTCTTAATTTATGTTGATGATATTTTAGTTACTAACAAGAATATGGTCAAAATTATTGAACTCGTTCAGCTATTTTAATATAGATTTCAAATGAAATTACTTTGTTCATCCTCTCAGTTTCTTAGCATTTCTATTCAATCTTCTAAAAATGGCTATTTGCTTCATCAATCTACCTATGCCCTGGACATCCTAACTAAGTCCAATATTCTTGAAGCCAAACCTGTATTGAAGCCACTTCCTACTAAACCGCCTGATACAGCTCAAGGTGTTGCGCCCTTTCCAGATTCCACATTATACAAAACAATAGTGGGTTCACTTCAATCTATCACTATTATAAGAGCAAATTTGGTGTTTGGTATGAACAAGCTATGTCAATTAAAGCTTTCCCCTCAACAGGTTCACTTTTAACTCCTAAAGTGTACTTTTTGGTACATTAAAGGAACAATTAACTATGGTTTTTTAAAAAAAAAAAATTAAAAAAAAAAAATTAACTATGGTTTACGGATCTCCACCGGTGAGCTCAAACTTTTGGCATATGTGGATTCTAACTGAGCTGAAGATCCCATTGAAAGAAAATCTACCACTGGCTACTATATTTTTTTGGGCTACACTTTATTGTCTGGTCGGCCAAGAAACAAACAACTATTTTGAGGTCCTCATGGAGGCGGAATACAAAGTTCTCTCAACGACGGCGTTCGACACAATTTGGTTATGTTGCCTACTTCATGAATTCTCAATCCCTTTGCAGACGCCAACAACTCTTTATTATGACAATATTTCTACACTTTCTTTAGCTCAAAATCTCATATTCCATGCTAGAACTAAGTACATCGAAGTTGATCATCACTTTATTCGTAATTGCATTAAGTCATCTACTATTATTGTTCATCAAATTTTCACTCATGATCAACTTGCAGATATATTCACAAAAGGCTTACCAATCATGAGATTTCATCTTCTTCACAACAAATTAACAGTTCTTGATTGAACTATTACCTTGAGGTGGTTGTTAAAGAAGAATAAATATATTCTACTACTGTAGTTAGTTTTAATTTTCGGCTCATAATGTTCTGCCACTCTCCACTTTTGTGCTACTTTATTTTGCAACATCCTAGCCATTAATCTCATTTGTACTAGAAATATCCTAGCCATGTGATGCTCATCTCCTTATATAAATAGCATTGTAGTCTATAATAAAAGGCAGGGAAAAATCTTAAAGAAATCATCGATGATTATCAGTCTTTTGCATTTTTGATATGTCTTTTATGCTTTCTTTATTGTTGTAATGCTTTTAGATATTAGTCCTTGTATTCTACACTATCTTCCTTTCATACCCATGGGATTTGCTCCTTCTAAAGAAGATCGTCTCTTACTCATTGTGAATTTCACTGATGAGGAAATCATGGCAGTTTTTTTGAATTGAATCTTAAAAAACTTATAAGCCATATTGATGTTGACCTGTACCGAGTGAAATAAAAAAAAAAAAAAAAAAAAAAAAAAGAAAATCACTCACCTACTCCCTGCCAGAGCACGTCGCCCCCACGTCGCAGCCAGTTCGCACGTCGTTTGCACGTCAACATCGCCTCACGCACGACGGCCTCGCGTCGTTAAATGGCCAAAGGAATGAGGCCTTCGGCCTCTTCCACGCTCTCGCTACGACTCCGAGCTCTCCCTCTCTCCGCACGCTCTCACTCTTTCCCTTCGCAAGCTTCTCGGCCAAATCCCGATCGGAAGCAACGATCGGAACTCTCCGATCGTGAAAGCCCCTGTGCCGCCGACCTCCTTCCTCGATCAAACCCGACGACACCTCCTGTCGGATCAGGAGTCTGACATTTTGATCGGAAGCCATACGGGAGCTTGTCCCTTCTCCGACCCCTCCGTGTGGCTCGGCTTCGCTCCTTTAACGTCGCCCCCTCCCCGTTGGATCGGAAGTTAAGATATTTTGATCGGAAGCAAGCAAAGGAGCTTGCCGGCTGGAAGGTAACTTTCTCCTGTTCGGCTCCTTCGTGAACGCCCGACTCCGATCCTTCAACGACTTTCCCTTGCCGTCGGCTTGGAAGTCACGACATTTTGGTCCAAAGCAACAACAGGAGCCCGCTGCTGTGAAGGTGACGATCTCCCTTTCGTGCACTTCGTTCGGCCAAATCCCGTCAATATGCAAAACAGAGGGATTTGCGTTAAAAGTTATATAATTTTGATTATAGTTATGTTAATTAATTATAATAATTATTTTTAATTAGTTATATTTATAAATTCATTAATATTAATTATTATTAATTAATTATTATTTATTGAAATTAATTAATAAGTTATAATTAATATTAAATTAATTATAACTTATCATTTTAATTAATTTTAATAAATTTTAATTAATTATTTTAATTAGTTATAATTATTTATAAATTACTAATTAAAAGATAATTAGTTAATTAATTTTAATTGATTAATGGTAATTATAATTAAAAAAATTTTTGAAATGCATGCTTTCCTACCTCGGTCCTTGGTCCTCGGTCCACGAGCCTTAATCGCCGACGACCACCGGTCCGTCGATCCCAAAGGTATAATTTTTGGAACCCTTGTTTGCTCTCTTACCTCGGCATGCGTGACGAGTCGGTGGTCTGCCTATACATGCTTTTCTTAGCGTGGTAGGAGGGGCAACCGCACGACACGCATGACAAGGTAGGCGAGCGACCCTTGGTTCCAAATCCTTCTTCGAAGTTCGTAATGCACCGGAAAACCACCTATACACGCTTTTCTTAGCGTGGTGAGAAGGGAACCCGGTGCGATGCGTACGACGAAGTCGGGATACCCATAAGTACCCGCTTGCGGGGAAACAACAGATTTTTCTCTTGCAACAGGTGCCGATAGAAGACCCATACACGCTTTTCTTAGCGTGGTGGGGACAAAGACTTTACACGGCCGTGGTGTCCTCGAAAGAGGGCATCTACCATACACGCTTTTCTTAGCGTGGTGGGAAAGGCCCAGTTTTCCGTAGTTTTCCCCTAAATGGGGGAGACGACGGGAGGCTGCCGAAATTTCGGGAGAAATATTACTCTACTCGGACCTGTTTTGAAACTCTAAGAGAACAAAGATGTGGACTCAAGTTGAACATTTGAACTGGCACGAAGATCTGATTTGGACTATAAAGAACTTGTACTCGAGAAAGAGCAGTGAACTTTTGGAACATGAATATGAACAGTAGATTTGTGGACCATCGAACTTGATTGAACACGAGCAGAGGACCTGAACAAAACATAAATGATTTCTAAAAATCAAAATCCGAATAAAATCAAATCAAATTGAAATCAAATCCAAATAAAAATGACTATTCGATTGAACTTGCAAGAATCTCAGAAGACTCTAAACAAGTACTTGAACTTGTAAGCATTGGACTCAAACCCAAGTGAACTCAAAGGACTGTAGGGGACGCGAACAAGACTAGTACATCAAGCAAAGACTTTGATTTGGACTGGATTTGAGCTTGAACAAGCGTCTACACTCAAACAAAACAAAGCAACAAACAGACTTATAGAAATCCTAAACTCAAATCAAATAACGAAGATTTTGCTACCAAAGCCAATCAACTCGCAAGTGAACTTGTATGCTAAGCTCAAATTGGGTTCTAAATTTGACATGAATGATACAAAAGCCTGAGCCATCAAGAACAAGAAGGGATTCAGTCTTGCATTTGATCCGGACAAAGAAACTGAACTCGCACTTGAACTCATTCTATACATCACTAAGTGGGGGTTGTGGACTCGATGAACCCGAGTCTAAATGAAACTTAGCTCGGACCCGAATTCAAGAAGACAAATGAGTTCCAAGTATAATCTACTTGTAAAAAGAAAGGAAGCAATAGTTTCTGTTTTTAAGCTATGGCACGAACTCCTACAACAATCCCCTACAGTTCCTGTTGATTGAAGAAGGCAATACTGTGATTTAATAGCAGAAGATTCGTCCCCACAAACAAATGCAAACATCAAGACCCACCTGAGATTGGTGAAAGGTGGGTAGGATGCAAAAACAATTGTTCTTCTACAAAACACTTCCAGGAGGTCGTAGTGGATACAGCGGTCCCCTGCAAATGCATACTTGTCGATAACAATAGTGTATTGAAAGAACAATGAATCACTGTCGACACAAGTATGAATATCACCTATGACAGTGGTGACCAAGATCTACAAGCACGTCGGGTATAAAGGTAACCCAGTGTACGAAAAAGTACACTCCCTTGTAGAATCAGAAAGGAAGTTTGAACAAATTAGAACCAAACTTCCTGGTGTTCCAAAGTCTCTTTTTGGTTCTATAATAAAGAAGAGAATAGTTCGGGTGCCCACAAACACCGGAAATAGCAAGTCCATTACACCGAAGAGCCTAAAAGGAGTTCTTTTCAAATCAGCAGTCTTTGACTCCAAAATCTAGAAAATCCATCCCCGGTGATTGAGAAAGGGGAAGTCAACACCAATGTCAAGATGAGGAAATACCTCATGACATCCGAATAACCACGCCACCGGATCTGCAACACTGATACAAGTAGACAGAAGGCGTTTACAACCTACAATGCAACGCCACTGGACCCGCAATATCCATGCAAACGGGCAGAAGGCGTTTACAAAATGTTTCAAAGTACCCCCGCACGTACACAATAAATTATATACACATAGGTACACTAAAGGGGAAAATATAATCTTGACCCGCATGGGTCCCGACGAGCGTGTTATTGGTACATACGTGATGTCTAGGGATGCTATACGGGTCGATACGTGAATTCAAGTTCAAACCTAATCCTTCTATATGGATCAATAGAAGTCGACAAGGTTCGAACTCTCAAACAAGTACACGGTTGTGGGGACCGGTGTATTTGTTTTAATACATTCATATTAGGTCTTCAAGGTCTAAAACCAAAAGAATTCACTAAACAAAAGGCACGAAGCCTACGAAACCCGATCCTCCTAAGCATGTAAATAGGAGTAGACAGAGTTCGAACCATTCGATAAATATGCGGTCACGAAGTCGACCGGAATATTTATCTTATACATTCATATTCGGCCTTCAAGGCCTTCAAAAAAGAAACTTCATGAACAAATGCACAAAGCCTACGAAAAACCCAATCCTCGACCAATAGCTTGGTCGAGTTGACAGGGTTTGATCAAATAATGGAAATGACCCCAAGTACACCCCGATGATGGCCGTGTTGAATGATGATCTCAACCGGAGGGGTTAATTTCAGGCATTCTTAAATGCCTCCCAAAAGTCCAAAATCCAAAAATCCACAAAATCCAAAATTCCAGAAATCCCAAAATCCAAAAAATATTTAAATATGAAATAAATCCATCAATCACTTAAAGCAAAATCCATCCACCCTCCGTAACAGTTTGCCGGGGTGGACAAATTCAAATTTACTTCTGCTCACAAAGAGCCAAATACCTGGTCGAAAATATCACTAGGATCCAAACTCAAAAAATCTCTTGCCAGTAAGGACGTGATACGTGTCCTCTAACCGGCAGTTTCGCCGTCAAATGGTACTGCAGGTAAACGGTTATGACCCGGGGCCCTCTGAACCGAGTGGTTTTGCCGCCAAATGACACCACAGATAGCGGTTATGGCCAGAGCCAATACGCTCCTTAATGGCGTTAAATCCTTGAGATATGAATCAATAGGATATGAACGATAGGGTACAAAGCCCTCTGTTAGCTAAGGTGGATTGAAATTTGTCCCCTTAGACAAACATTCCCCCCAGGTCTACAGGGTCCCCTTGGACGAAGCAACCCATGGCTGCCGACAAGGATCCTTCTGTCAGGTTGGGTCGACTACCTCCTCTGACTAAGTAGACCAGGGACCACGATGGCCCGGGATGACAGAACCATGGGATCTTGATCGGGCCCATCATCCATTCCCCCACCATCCGCTTTAAGTGCAAGATGGTGCAATTTCTGTTTTAAATATCAAATCTCTCAAATTCCAAATCCATTTCCAATTTTCAAATCCCAAATTCATGCTGCTACTATATGCCAGATAACACGTATTTCTATATATCTGATTGACGACTAGTCTTAATCGAAAGTTCTCTCTCGTGATCGGGAGGGGTAATTAACTATAGGGGCTTGCGCCTATAGGAAACCAGAACTCAGATCATAAAGTCCTCGCAAAATGAGGGTGAAATCTCTGGGTAGTGTCTTATCTACAAACCCATCTGCCTTCCAAAATTTACCCCGGAACTTATCCGTTAAAACTCCCTCGCCTAAAGCAAAAAGAAATCACGCGGCGAGCGGAGGTCGGGGCCAAATTTTTGGAGCCCACAGATTTCTGGCGACTCTGCTGGGGTCTGGTTTCTCTTTCCATCTTTGGCTAGTCATCTCAGTGCAATAGTAGCAGCTATATCAAATCGTACTCAAAATTTTGAGTCTTTCAAAATGATCTTTTAACAATTCAAAATTTTGAATTTTCTAAAAAAATGGTCATTCAGCGAATTCATATGCATTTAGCAGTTTTTTTAAATTTGTATTATTTTAATTGCTTGCTAATGATATCTGCTTTTATTTTCGTGTTCTGTGCAAGTCTCTGCATTTTGAAAGTGCGGGGTGATGTATCAGATTCTGATTACTAAGTCTTGCCTTTCATTTATGCAGATGGATCTACAGAACACCCCGATGACTGTCCAACTAGGACAAGGAGCCAGGATTCAGCTGGCTAATGCTATTATTGAGACCGAAAACACTGGAGCTACCATCCAATTTAGTAGTGTTGATTTTCCTGCAGTCGTTGCAAAGACTGCCGCCATTCTTGTGAATGACAGGAATGCTGAAAGGCCTGCCAGGAGGCCCCATTCTACTGAAGCTGTAACCCGTCTTGTGCATCTGCCAGCACAACGACTTGTTGCTGAAAATACTCGTGATAGAGTTTCTGTATTCGAGAGGCTATCACAGCCTGAAGCCCTGACCACCAGGAGAATTGTGAATGGTGGAAGAATCTCCGTGGTGACTGCAAACACCACCACTCTGTCAACCAGGTTATCTGCACCTGAGAAATATGATGCTGAGGCCTCCTCGTCTGGAGGAAGGCCTACAAGGAGGCAAAGAAGGAAGATGAACGCTGAGCTCCAAGCTCAGCATCAACAACTCCTTGTTCACCCTTCCAATCTGCCAACCCAGATGCTTGAAGCCAATGTTCCTACTAGGAACAAGTTTTCTGATCTAAAATGGGTGAAAAGGTATAGCTCAACTGGGGAGTTAAAGAAATCTTTTTGGGATCGACGGCCTGAAGCTCCAATCCCTCCAAGGAAGAAAGAGCCTGAAACTCTGTTCGCTCGGGTGCACAGAGTATTGAAGATAGTGAAGGAGAAGGGCTTGAAAAAGAAGAAGTTTCAAAGGCCACTGGTCATCGAGGCTAGGAGAACATCGCCAAGGGAACACCTATCCGTGGTGGCGAAAAGAAGAGAAAGACAGCACATTCCACGCGGTGAACATTGGGGTGTGACACCAGAACCGCATTTTCAGGGATCCACTGCTGAAAGGTCCCAGTGAAAAGGAAAACAAGTCTGGAGGCCAAAGCCTCGAGGAAATGAGAAGGAATATAGAAGAGAAGGAAGAACTGAGTTGGGCGTGACATCCGGTGAGGCTTCTCGGAGATCCGCCTCCATTTACAAACAACGTCAAAAGTGGGCCCCAAAAAGGATCTATAATGACACTCCTCTAGACGGTAGACACCTTGGAGATTTCTCTAGGGGATCCCGTCGCCCTCCATCCCCTCCAAAGAAAGAGACTAACTTTGATTGCAGCCCACTGATCGAAGAAGTCCCCGTGCATAATCAAGAACCGGAAATCCAATGGCGTCGGCGCTCGGAGATCCGAGTACTGAAAGAAAATATAGATGATCAAAATATAGAAGAGGAAGAATTCCTTGAAGGGGAAGAAAATATTGATGAATTTATGGAGGAAAACTTAGAAGAAGAATTGAAAGAAATAGATAACACATTGGACATGGAGGTGGTCTACATGGTGAGACACACTTATACTAATGAAGAAACCTACTATGATGACGTTGAAGATGATGATGATCAACAACTACCAGTTAGGCGAGTTTATCAACGTCGTCGTGAAGCTAGGTCCACCACTGGCAGAGGTGGTCATTCCCAAGAAGAAGAAGAAGGAGAAGAAGCCGAGGAGAATCCCTTCGCTGACGAGAATGTCACACTCGCCGACATGAGATGGCAGATGAGGCGACAGATGAGAGCCAAAGATAAAGAAATCACTCAGTTGAATGAAAAGATGACTGAGATGATGGCACAGATGGGGGTAATGATGCAGATGATGCAGAGAACTACCGCTGTTGGTGCAATGCCCAATCCTCCTCCGGATCCTCCAAACTTTCAAATGCCTCAAGTCTCAGGAGTACGGGGCACTCCTGAAGATGGTCACGAGGCTCATAATGTCATCCGTTAGCCCACCCCACAAAATATTGCAAGTACTTCTGAACCAGTGACTGCTGCACAGTTGGAAGGAATAATCACAGAAAGGATCAAGGCTATCATAGCTGTTGACCAGACAGAGAAGCTGGTGGGCAAGGGTCGCCCGTACCCAGCTAAGTATGATCAGGTGCCATATCCAAAAGGTTATTCAGTACCAAAATTCAATACCTTTGATGGCAACAGAAATCCTCGGCAACACCTAGCACAGTTTAAAGCCACCTGTGGGAATACAGGAGGAAATGATGCCCTACTCTTTCGACAGTTCGTTAGTAGTTTAACAGCAACTGCTTTCGAATGGTACGCAGAATTGCCAAGCGATTCTGTGAAGACTTTCGCAGAATTGGAAACTATGTTCGTGAAGAGATTCGCCAGTGCAACGGATAAGATCACGATTACTGATCTCGCTCTAGAGAAGAGAAAAAGAGAAGAATCAGTGACTAAATATATCACTCGCTGGCGCAACCTGAGCATGAAATGTGAGCAGCAACTCGAAGAACAACATGCAGTACAATTGTTAATAGGCAACATTGATGACAAGATGCAATCCTTCCTGTGCATGGCTATAATTAACACATTTCAAGACTTGCTAGACAGAGTGGCCAAGTTTGAGAAACTGAACTTTTCCAGATCAAAAAGTCACTCTGATAATCCCAAAAAGGCTAAGGCCCCAGGTGCTAGAAGGGGTGATGCGAATTCTACGTTCTTCTCTAGAGTTGATAGAGAAAAATAAGTGATTTACTATGTAGACAAAGGCAAGCAGCTGATTCAATACCAGGAAAAGCCTAAACAAGTCTACAACCCTAATCTCCAACCAAAGTTGATACTCAAGGGTAATGACAAGCCACGAACTTATCAAGTTGGTGGAGAACGCCCGAGACAAGCAATAGGAACTGGTGATAGAACATTCCAATCCCTCAAAAGATAAAATGAATAAAGAATATTCATTCAAGAGGGAGAGTGTCGCCAAATTATTTCGATAAGTGTTGAAATCGGGTTTAGAACTGTCTGAATGCAAGAGACCCGAAGAGTCAAAGCACACTGGTGACCCAAATTACTGCCCATATCATCGGGTACTCAGCCATCCTATTGAAGATTGTTATGTTTTTAAGGATTGGCTTGAAAGGAAATATCAGAAGAGAGAGATCACACTATCAGACAATGTGTTAACTCATCCCAGAAAAGAATCAACTCGGATGGTTACGTCCTCTTCCATACTCCCGATTGAAGAAAGAAGAAATGAAAAGAAGCCAGCTCAAGAAGAACAGTGGGAGACTGCGGTCTCTAAGAAAACTATGAAAATGTTGAAGCAGCTTGAAGGAGTTACAGGAGTAAAATGGAAGTCTCCTACTGAGCCAATGATAGATTTGAAGGCACTGCCGGTGGTACGACTTTCTACTTCAAAATAATTCTTCAATCAAGCTGGCACTTTGAAGTATGGAAAAGTAAAGCCCTCCAAGAAGATGACCAAACTGAAGAAGCCTAAGGAGAAAAAGACTGCGACTCAAAGGGTTATCGACAGTTTGGATGAATATTATCAGACTGTGAGATGACCCATCAAGCTCGCTGACTTCATGTCAGAGCTTAAAATAGATGAAACCGGAGAAGATGATGAGAATTCTCTTCCAAGAGAAGTATGTTGGGTCATCTCGGTGGCGCCGAGTGCCTGGACAAAAGAAGAATATGCTAAAGAAATACCCTCTGAATCCTATATGATGGTGTTGCCAATGGATTATAGTTCGGAGGAGGATTTGTACTTTCTAGAGGAAGATGGGTCGGACCCCGACATAGCATCGCAAATGGGACATATAAATCTGGGTGGTGACTCTGAATCAATAGATGAATCCCTGGATGCGACAATGGTCGACTCTGAAGAAAATATCCCAGTAAAAGAACTTAAACAAGAAGAGGTTGACCAAGTGCAGCTAAGAAGTGGTAAGATATTGCCGCCTCCACCAAAGAAAGGGATCTTGAATAAAGATAAGGGGAAAGAGATTGTCATCAATGATGATATTATTCCTGAAGATCCTAAGAGAAAGAGTACTTCAGCCACGGGGGTAGATTACAATGTCTTATCCCATTTGAGAAAAATTCCGGCGCAACTTAGCATATATGATGCCCTCGTGATGTCTAAAGACCTTCGGGAGACTTTGATTCAGACTCTCAAAGACCCCGAAAGGTACGAGGCATATTTTGCTGAGCGTAATATGACAGAGGTCTTGCAAGCTCGTAATGAGCCGTTCATCACCTTTTTCGAAGAAGACATGATGCTCGGAACGGTCGATCATAATCGTCCTCTATATATCACTGCAGAAAGTGATGGAATGATGATTAGTCGAATTCTGATCGATCCAGGATCATCTATAAATCTAATGAGCTTAAAGGCACTAAGATCACTATGCCTCAATGTGGAGCATCTTGGATCAGATAAATTAATGGTATATGGCTTCAATGAGAAGGGGCAGAAGACTCTAGAATCTTTTACACTCTCCCTCACATTTGGAGAGCTTCATACGGATGCCAAGTTTCATGTGATTGATGCAGATACTGCCTTTAAGGCGCTCCTTGGTCGTCCTTGGTTGCATGAGTACGGCATCGTCCCGTCCACACTACACCAATGCATGAAGTACCACAGGGATGGAGAGGAATTTAGAATCTCTGGTGACATCCAACCCTTCGCAGTTCATGAAGTGAAAATATATGAAGATGCAAAGTACTTCATTCCAAAAAAGTTGAAACCATCAGGCTCTCTCAAGGCCCAGGCATCAGACCCAAAAGTTGCAAGGCAACCTGAACAAGGGAACAAGAAGAAGCAGGTGGAGAGAAAGAAGGCAACACCGACTCTTCCCAAAGCATCCTCCATCTCAAAAGAAAGAAAATATATACCTCATTTGGGGAGTGACACAGATGAAAGCGATGCCACCCCTACAAAATCCAAGAGGATACGTCAGTTAACGACCAAAAGGAGTATGGAGGTCGAATATTCAAATGATGATTATGACTATGATTCTATCTACATGAACACAGTACAAGATGTGTTCTCCAGAAGAATAGATAGCCTGTCAACCTCAGATAGTATACTCGTAGTCACACACGTTCCCCTGCAACACTTCAAAGAAGTCACTCTACGAGAAGTGCATTATGTTGAAGAGCTCGTGATATTCTACGTACCTCCCCTAAAAGATAAAGGTGGACCAGCGAGTCTATTTTATTCAATCGGGAAACTCGAAGAGGAGATAAATCGAGATTGGTTTCGTACACTCGTTGATTCCGGGGAATTAGTACCAACGAGATTTCCCAGGTACAATACTAGAAATATTCAAAGAATGTTGAGAAAGCGAGGTAAAACTCGTTCCTCTAAACAGCAAGTTTTTTTCTGCTTGAGCCTCTGATATCGAAGAAATCCCCATTCAATAAAGAAGAAAGATATTTTTGCAAAGAAGGGGCTAGGATTTATTATACAAAAGTACCCCAAAAACGAGATTTGCCAAGCAATTACATGTGGGAAAATTAAATCTGAGGATGATGGTGATGAGGAGGCGTACGAAGTTGATGATTATGATGATCAACCAGTTGAGGCCAAACCTGCACCAGAAGAACTTGAAGATGGTGGATAGGCAGCCACTATGGATGAACTAAAAGATGTCAACTTGGGGACTGAGGAGGATCCTCGCCCAACCTTCATTAGTTCTCTTCTACCTGAGGATCAAATAGAAGAAATAAAAGAACTTCTCTGTGAATCCAAGGACTGCTTTTTCTGGACATATGCTGAGATGCCTGACTTATCCCCTGATATAGCGGTTCACAGATTAGCAATTAAACCGGATGTAGCACCCGTCAAACAAGCTCCAAGGCGAATGAGATTGGAGATTGAAGAATAGGTGATCGCAGAAACGAAGAAACTCATAGAGACAGGTTTCATCCGAGAAGAAAAGTATGCTGATTGGATCGCAAATATCATCCCAGTGAAGAAGAAGAACGGGCAAATTCGTGTCTGTATTGACTTTAGGGACCTCAACAAAGCATGCCCAAAAGATGATTTTCCACTCACTGTATCCGAACTCCTAGTTGACAACACTTCCAACTACGACATGTTCTCCTTCATGGATGGATCGTCAGGATACAATCAAATCAAGATGGTGCCCGAAGATGAAAAGCATACATCGTTCAGGACGCCCATTAGAATTTTCTGCTACACAGTCATGCCCTTTGGCTTGAAGAACGCTGGTGCCACCTACCAGCGGGCGATGACTCATATATTTGATGATTTGATACATCAGAAGGTCGAGTGTTATGTAGATGACCTTGTTGTTAAAAGCCTTAGCCGAAATAATCACTTAAAAGATCTCAGAATTGTATTTGAGAGAATCAGAAAGTTTGATCTGAAAATGAATCCTCTCAAATGTGCTTTTGGGGTCTCTTCCGGCAAATTCTTGGGGTACGTTGTTCATTATCGAGGTATAGAGATCGACCCCAAAAAAATTAAGGCGATCATGGAGATGCCACCACCAAGGAACCTTCGACAGCTTCGCTCGCTGCAAGGACAACTTGCTTTCATTCGGAGATTTATATCAAATCTATCGGGTAGGTGCCAGCCATTTTCAAAGCTAATGAAGAAAGATGTCCGTTTCAAATGGGATGCAGAATGTCAAGAGGCATTTGACAGTATCAAAAGATATCTGTTGAATCCGCCCATTCTCTATGCGCCGATTCCAAGGAAGCATCTCATACTGTATATAGCTGCACTAGAAGAGTCCCTCGGGGCACTATTGGCACAGAATAATAAAGAAGGCAAAGAAAATGCACTCTACTACATCAGTCGAAGGTTGATTGGAGCAGAAAGTCGTTATTCTGTTATTGAAAAGCATTATTTGGCACTGATCTTTGCAGTTCAGAAACTCCGCCATTACATGTTATCTCACAAAATTATGCTGATATCAAAGATCGATCCGCTGAAGTTCTTGATGACAAGACCAGCGTTGATAGGTCTTTTGGCCAGGTGGTCAGTATTGTTATTATAGTTTGAAATCATATACATGCCACAAAAGGTGGTGAAAGGACAGGCCTTGGCAGATTTCCTCGCTGCACGCCCAATCCCGGCCGATTCTCCACTAAATGATGATTTGTCCGATGAGCAAATAATGCAGGTCGAGGAGAATGAAGAGCTACCGTTTTGGGAGATGTACTTTGACGGAGCATCATCTATCAGACATGTCTGACCTCCAAATATTGCAAGAGCCCGAGCTGGCATCGATCTCATTTTCATAACACCCGAGGGAGGCTTAATGAGATTTTCATTCAGTTTGACTGAACCTCAGACCAACAACGAAGCCGAGTATGAAGCTCTATTAGCAGGGCTGAAGATCGCGATCGATGTCAGAATCCAACATCTCTAAATCTTCGGTGATTCTCAGCTCGTGATAAATCAGGTCCTCGATATTTATAAGGTTGGCAAAGTCGAATTGGCCCACTATTATCGACGAGCCCTCGAGCTTCTGAAGCAAGTACCAAATGTTAAAATAGCTCGAGTTCCCCGGGGACAGAATGCTAAAGCAGATTGTCTGGCCAAATTAGCCAAGGAAATGGCGAATATCAATGAGGAGAGCCCTATATTCATCGGAGTTTACACTCGTAGGGTCTTGGAGCCCGCTCTATTATAATTCCCGAGGGCAGAAGGAATTTCAGATTCAAGTCAGCATGATGAAACTCCAGTTGACCCTCAACCTCTCCATCAGATTGCCATGGAGAATTTTCCAGAAGAGTATCATGTGGCCAAGAGACGTAAAGCTAGTCAAGCTTTAGAATCATGGTGGCATTGTTTAGATATTGAAGTCGAAAATGATTGGAGGCAGCCATTCATTGACTACTTCAAGGAAAACAAACTCCCGACAGAAAAGTCTATGGCCGCACAAATTCGAAAAAGGGCGTTGCAATATGTATTTGTTAATGACACGTTGTACAGATGAGCTTTTGATCAAATGTGGCTAAGGTGCATAGGGACCAAGGAAGCTGATAAAGTGGTATTAGAAGTCCACGAAGGGCTTTGTGGAGTACATTAGTCAGGTCCCAAGATGGCCACTAAAATCAAGAGAATGGGTTACTATTGGTCGACTATGGTCCGAGATTGTATCGACCATGCTAAGAGGTGCCACGAATTTCAAATCCACGGTGATGTTATACATCAACCGTCAAATCCACTGCACCCAATAATAGCATCCTGGCCATTTGAATGTTGGGGCACTGATATTATCGGTCCAATAGATCCGCCGTCATCAGCGGGACATTGCTTTATTCTGGCAGCAACAGACTATTTTTCAAAGTGGGCAGATGCAGCTCCATTCAGGGAAGTCACATCCGAGTATGTGATCAATTTCTTTACCCACAATGTCGTTTACAGATTCGGTGTGCCACGCCGGATAATCTCTAACAAAGGTACTGCATTCAAGAGTACAAAAATTTACAAGTTCGTTGATCGGCACAAAATCGATTGGCGATATTCATCCATATATAATCCAAGGGCAAATGGATTGGCAGAAGCCTTCAATAAAACATTAGTGAAACTGTTGAAGAAGATCCTTACCAAGAACAAAAGAGAGTGGCATACGAAGATGACAGAAGCACTATGGGCCTATCGTACAACCTACAAAACACCAACTAAAGCCACTCTTTATTCATTGGTGTTCAGTGTCGAAGCCGTATTACCATTGGAGATTGAACTACCGTCACTTCGGGTAGCGATCCAGAATGATCTCACTCAAGAGCAAAATGCCCGCCTCATAACGGAAGAGCTCGACGCACTTGATGAACTCAGGTTACAAGCTCAACAAAACCTGGAAATCTACCAAGGAAGAATGACAAAATCCTTCGATCGTATGGTGCGCCCTCGAACATTTCAAAAAGGGGAATTGGTCTTGGTACTGAGAAGACCAATCATTCCACATCAAAAAATTGGTGGCAAATTCGTATCCAATTGGGAAGGCCCCTTCGTCATCGAGAAGGTGTATCAAGGAGGTGCATATCAGTTGATAGAGCTGAACGGTCAGAGGCCCATGCCACCTATCAACGGCCGACATCTAAAGAAGTACCATGCATGAAAATTCTATGACAAATGTACTTTGTGATGATCAAAATTTTATATGCATATTTATCAATGCATGTTTGCTTATATTATGAAATTCTCTTGTATATCAAGAATGCATTTCAAAATCCCTCATCAAACTGGGGGCATTTTAAATATTTATTTGGGTCGACATCGCGCTGCGTGCCGAGATCCCCAAATAAATATTTAAAATCTTAAAGACAAAAAGCTTATCCAAAATATCCCTACGAGACAGGGGGCATTTTAAATATTCATTTGGGTCGACATCGTACTATATGCCGAGATCCCCAAATGAATATTTAAAATTTTATATTCCAAATTTATTCCATTCTAAAATGACCCCTGCGAGATAGGGGGCATTTTAAATATTTATTCGGGTCAACATCGCGCTGCATGTCGAGATCTCCGAATAAATATTTAAAATTATCAATCCAAATGTTATTTTATGCTAAAGAATACAAAGATTTCTTTTTCAAAGTCTATGCAGGTGATCTTTCGATAGTTAGAGACACCTTCTCCAACAAAGCAAAGTTTAAAAGTCAAGAAAGAGACTTTTGTGACTACACACTCCTACAAAATTGAGCCAGAAAAGCTTGAAGTCTTTCAACAGCCTAAAGCTTAAGGTTCGAATGGGTGTAAAAGGTCGGATCCAACACGCCCAAATATGGCCGGATCGCTGGCAGCTCCGTCTACTCAATAAGCCATAAGAAAGGCCGTAGTAGCGAAACCCCCACTTCGTCAACCCGTTAGTAGGGACTGTATGAAGTACAAAGAAAAATTTGACTCAACAAGTTCAAGTGATCGTAGTCTATAAAATTCTCCCAAATGATTGGAGAATCAAAGTTTCAGTGAAAGGATGAGTCTCAAACAACCACTGAATATTCGTAGGCTCCAAAATCTACAACCACAAAAGATGACTCCAAATCTACCAACTTCAGCAAAATCAGCATTGGGGAGCGCAATTCCCATAGCTCGAGTCTGAAACTTGAATGGGTGTAAGAGGTCGAATCCAACAAGCTTAAATACGACCGGATCGTTGGCAGCTCCATCTACTCAATAAGCCATAAGAAAGGCCGCAGTAGAGGAACCCCCATCTCAGCAACCAGAGGTCGAAGAGCTGTAAAATCCCAGCTCTCCCGATCTGATGAACTCAAGTAATTCAGATTAAAGTCTTCTCAAGTGGTTAAGGATCAAGATACTACCTACGTTCGGTACTATCAACTGAATCTGAAACTTGCAAACCCTTCAGCAAATCCGTAAAGTACAAAGCAAGGATCGAAGGAACTTTTCTTCAATAAGTCCGTCAAATCACAAAGCAAAGGACCGAAGAAAACTATCCCAAAGTTCGTGAAAAGTCTATGACTGAACTAAGAGGATTCTGTCGTCAACAAGTCCGCTATGCACAAAGCTCTGGACCGATAACTTTTCTCCATCGACCTAGTATAAGCCTAAATGATTTAGGTCACCAGAATCTACTCCTTCATCAAGCCCGCCAAAGCTAGAAGCAAAGGGCAGAAGAAATACAAAATTTCTGACAAGTCAATAAAGACAAATCAAATAACCCTTCACCAAGTCCGCAACACAAAGCACATGACAGAAGTAATCAAAACCTCAGGGCTCAAGCTAAAATTGCAGAATGAGTCCCCTGATTAACATCTACAAATGTCCCGAAATACTGGGGGCATTTTAAATATTTATTTGGGTCGATATTGAGCTGCATGCCGAGAACCCCAAATAAATATTTAAAATTTTATCAAGATACAGCCAGATTATTGAGCAATCTTGAATATATGCTATCCACTAACATCAATTCATAACGACAGGATATCAACCATCTATGGATACATCTGAAAGAGCAATGAAGAAAGAAAGCTAGTGTGACATCCAAATAACTTTTGGAGATCCACTATAAAAAAAAATCTCAGTGTGACATCCAAATAACTTTTGGAGATCCACTAAATTGAAGCCTCAGTGTGACATCTAGAACAAATATCTAGAGATCCACAAGGTCAATTAGCATGCAACAAACATGGCCCGCTCCAGGCGCGTACCACATTTGTTGGAGGGCATTTGTTGACCTGTACCGAGTGAAATAAAAAAAAAGAAACAAAAAAAAAAAAGAAAATCACTCACCTACTCCCTGCCAGAGCACGTCGCCCGCACGTCGCGGTCAGTTTGCACATCGTTTGCACGTCAACGTCGCCTCACGCACGACGGCCTCGCGTCGTTAAATGGCCAAAGGATGAGGCCTTCGGCCTCTTCCACGCTCTCGCTACGACTCCGAGCTCTCCCTCTCTCCGCTCGCTCTCACGCTTTCCCTTCGTAAGCTTCTCGGCCAAATCCCGATCGGAAGCAATGATCGGAACTCTCCGATCGTGAAAGTCCCTGTGCCGCCGACCTCCTTCCTCGATCAAACCTGACGACACCTCCTGTCGGATCGGGAGTCCGACATTTTGATCGGAAGCCATACGGGAGCTTGTCCCTTCTCCGACCCCTCCGTGTGGCTTGGCTTTGCTCCTTTAACGTCGCCCCCTCCCCGTTGGATCGGAAGTTAAGATATTTTGATCGGAAGCAAGCAAAGGAGCTCGCCGGCTGGAAGGTAACTTTCTCCTGTTCGGCTCCTTCGTGAATGCCCGACTCCGATCCTTCAACGACTTTCCCTTGCCGTCGGCTCGGAAGTCACAACATTTTGGTCCAAAGCAACAACAGGAGCCCGCTGCTGTGAAGGTGACGATCTCCCTTTCGTGCACTTCGTTCGGCCAAATCCCGTCAATATGCAAAACAGAGGGATTTGGGTTAAAAATTATATAATTTTGATTATAGTTATGTTAAATAATTATAATTAATTATAATAATTTTTTTTAATTAGTTATATTTATAAATTAATTATTATTAATTAATTATTATTTATTGAAAATAATTAATAAGTTATAATTAATATTAAATTATTTATAACTTATCATTTTAATTAATTTTAATAAATTTTAATTAATTATTTTAATTAGTTATAATTATATATAAATTACTAATTAAAAGATAATTAGTTAATTAATTTTAATTGATTAATGCTAATTATAATTAAAAAAATTTGAAATGCATGCCTTCCTACCTCGGTCCTTGGTCCTCGGTCCACGAGCCTTAATCGCCGACGACCACCGGTCTGCTGATCCCAAAGGTATAATTTCTAGAACCCTTGTTTGCTCTCTTACCTCGGCATGCGTTTCGAGTCGGTGGTCTGCCTATACACACTTTTCTTAGCGTGGTGGGAGGGGCAACCGGCGCGACACCCATGACAAGGTAGGCGAGCGACCCTTGGTTCCAAATCCTTCTTCGAAGTTCGTAACGCTCCGGCAAACCACCTTTTCTTAGCATGGTGAGAAGGAAACCCGGTGCGATGCGTACGGCGAAGTCGGGATACCCATAAGTACCCGCTTGCGGGTAAACAACTGCTTTTTCTATTGCAACAGGTGCCGATAGAAGACCCATACACGCTTTTCTTAGCGTGGTGGGGACAAAGACTTTACACGGCTGCGGTGTCCTAGAAAGAGGGCACCTACCATACACGCTTTTCTTAGCGTGGTGGGAAAGGCCCAGTTTTTCGTAGTTTTCCCTTAAATGGGGGAGACTACGGGAGGCTGCCGAAATTTCGGGTGAAATATTACTCTACTCGAACCTGTTTTGAAACTCTAAGAGAACAAAGATGTGGACTCAAGTTGAACATTTGAACTGGCACGAAGATCTGATTTGGACTATAAAGGACTTGTACTCGAGAAAGAGCAGCGAACTATTGGAACATGAATATGAATAGTAGATTTGTGGACCGTCGAACTTGATTGAACACGAGCAGAGGACTTGAACAAAACATAAATGATTTCTAAAAATCAAAATCCGAATAAAATCAAATCAAATTGGAATCAAATCCAAATAAAAATGACTATTTGATTGAACTTGCAAGAATCTCAGAAGACTCTAAACAAGTACTTGAACTTGTAAGCATTGGACTCAAACCCAAGTGAACTCAAAGGACTATAGGGGAGGTGAACAAGACTAGTACATCAAGCAAAGACTTTGATTTGGACTGGATTTGAGCTTGAACAAGCGTCTACACTCAAAAAATGTAAAGCAACAAACAGACTTATAGAAATCCTAAACTCGAATCAAATAACAAAGATTTTGCTACCAAAGCCAATCAACTCGCAAGTGAACTTGTATGCTAAGCTCAAATTGGGTTCTAAATTCGACATGAATGATACAAAAGCCTGAGCCATCAAGAACAAAAAGGGATTCTGTCTTGCATTTGATCCGGACAAAGAAACTGAACTCGCACTTGAACTCATGCTATACATCACAAAGTGGGGGTTGTGGACTCGATGAACCCGAGTCTAAATGAAACTTAGCTCGGACCCGAATTCAAGAAGACAAATGAGTTCCAAGTATAATCTACTTGTAAAAAGAAAGGAAGCAATAGTTTCTGTTTTTAAGCTATAGCACGAACTCCTACAACAATCCCCTACAGTGCCTGTTGATTGAAGAAGGAAATACTGTGATTTAATAGCAGAAGATTCGTCCCCACAAACAAATGCAAACATCAAGACCCACCTGAGATTGGTGAAAGGTGGGTAGGATGCAAAAACAATTGTTCTTCTACAAAACACTTCCAGGAGGTCGTAGTGGATACAGCAGTCCCCTGCAAATGCATACTTGTGGATAACAACAGTGTATTGAAAGAACAATGAATCACTGTGGACACAAGTATGAATATCACCTACGACAGTGGTGACTAAGATCTACAAGCACGTCGGGTACAAAGGCAACCCAGTGTACGAAAAAGTACACTCCCTGGCAAAATCAGAAAGGAAGTTTGAAAAAATTAGAACCAAACTTCCTGGTGTTCCAAAGTCTCTTTTTGGTTCTATAATAAAGAAGAGAATAGTTCGGGTGCCCACAAACATTGAAAATAGCAAGTCCATTACACCGAAGAGCTTAAAAGGAGTTCTTTCCAAATCACCTGTCTTTGACTCCAAAATCCAAAAAATCCATCCCCGATGATTGAGAAAGGGGAAGTCAACACCAATGTCAAGATGAGGAAATACCTCATGACATCCGAATAACCACGCCACCGGATCTGCAACACTGATACAAGCAGACAGAAGGCATTTACAACTTACAATGCAACGCCACTGGACCCGCAATATCCATGCAAACGGGCAGAAGGCGTCTACAAAATATTTCAAAGTACCCCCGCACGTACACAATAAATTGTATACACATAGGTACACTAAAGGGGAAAATATAATCTTGACCTGCATGGGTCCCGACGAGCGTGTTATTGGTACACACGTGATGTCTATGGATGCTACACGGGTCGATAAGTGAATTCAAGTTCAAACCTAATCCTTCTATATGGATCAATAGAAGTCGATAAGGTTCGAACTCTCAAATAAGTACACGGTTGTGGGGACCGGTGTATTTGTTTTAGTACATTCATATTAGGTCTTCAAGGTCTAAAACCAAAAGAATTCACTAAACAAAATGTATGAAGCCTACGAAACCCGATCCTCCTAAGCATGTAAATAGGAGTAGACAGGGTTCGAACCATTGGATAAATATGCAGTCACGAAGTCGACCGAAATATTTATCATATACATTCATATTCGGCCTTCAAGGCCTTCAATAAAGAAAATTCATGAACAAATGCACAAAGCCTATGAAAAACCCGATCCTCGACCAATAGCTTGGTCGAGTTGATAGGGTTTGATCAAATAATGGAAATGACCCCAAGTATACCTTGATGATGGCTGTGTTGAATGATGATCTCAACTGGAGGGGTTAATTTCAGTCATTCTTAAATGCCTTCCAAAATCCAAAAATCCACAAAATCCAAAATTCCAGAAATCCCAATATCCCAAAAATATTTAAATATGAAATAAATCCATCAATCACTTAAAGCAAAATCCATCCACCCTCCGCAACAGTTTGCTGGGGTAGACAAATTCAAATTTACTTCTGCTCACAAAGAGCCAAATGCCTGGTCGAAAATATCACTAGAATCCATTCTCAAAAAATCTCTTGCCAGTAAGGACGTGGTACGTGTCCTCTAACCGACAGTTTTGCCGCCAAATGGCACTGCAGGTAAACGGTTATGACCCGGGGCCCTCTGAACCGAGTGGTTTTGCCACCAAATGGCACCACAGATAGCAATTATGGCCAGAGCCAATACGCTCCTTAATGACGTTAAATCTTTGAGATATGAATCAATAGGATATGATCGATAGGGTACAAAGCCCTCTGTTAGCTAAGGTGGATTGAAATTTCTCCCTTTAGACAAACATTCCCCCCAGTTCTACAGGGTCCCCTTGGATGAAGCAACCCATGGCTGCCGACAAGGATCCTTCTATCAAGTTGGGTCGACTACCTCCTCTAACTAAGTAGACCAGGGACCACGATGGCCCGGGATGACGGAACAATGGGATCTTGATCGGGCCCATCATCCATTCCCCCACCATCCGCTTTAAGTGCAAGATGGTGCAATTTCTATTTTAAATATCAAATCTCTCAAATTCCAAATCCATTCCAATTTTCAAATCCCAAATTCATGCTGCTACTATATGCCAGATAACACGTATTTCTACGTATCTGATTGACGACTAGCCTTAATCGAAAGTTCTCTCTCGTGATCGGGAGGGGTAATTAACTATAGAGGCTTGCGCCTATAGGAAACCAGAACTCAGATCATGAAGTCCTCGCAAAATGAGGGCGAAATCTCTGGGTAGTGTCTTATCTACAAACTCATCTGCCTTCCAAAATTTACCCCGGAACTTATCCGTTAAAACTCCCTCGCCTAAAGCAAAAAGAAATCACGCGGCGAGCGAAGGCCGGGGCCGAATTTTCGGAGCCCACAATTGATTCACCTATAAATTCTCTAAGATCATATTGAAAATCACTAGAAACTCTTTCATCCATGCTATTAAGCACTTCTTCACCATTATTTCTCTTCCAAGTCATGTCAAGCATGCTGTTATTACACTAGATACCAAAGGTACATTCTTTGAGATCTTGAATGATTATAAGCCCTTATCATTTTGCAAGAACAATTTGGTGTATTTGGAACATATGCATTTGAAAGAACTTCTTGAACTTTATTTATTTCATATATTATGTTTTGTTGATGTTAGTTTATTTCATATATGTTCTGTTGATTGTGGATATTAGTGTATTTCATATATTATATTTTGAACTGTCTGAGTATATGGTCAAAAGTACTTCATATATGTTTTGAATTGCATGTAGGTAATTGTGAAAATTTGTTTGGATAGAGGCAGAGCTGTCAATTTTTTTTTTTTAAATTGCTACAGGCTTCTGATGGCTAACCGAAGGTTGAGCCGCTGAAAACTTCGATACCGGATGGCCTCAGTTTGTCACCTATTTTTTTGGCTTTGCTTCCAATTTTTACCGATGGCTAACCGATGGTTTTGATGCCGGTAGTAACCGCCAGAAAAAAATCGGCGGTTTTCAGCGGTTTTTGCGGCGGAATTTTCTGTTTGTTTACCTGCGGCTTTATGTTCATTTAATTTCCAGCTGTTGTAGCTGCCGAAAAACTGTCGAAAACATGCAACCGGTTTGCATTTTCTATGCGGTTTTTTTCAGTAGTTTAAAAACTGCTGGAAAAGTTCCAAACCGCCGGAAAAGTAATCAAAACCGCTGAAAATTATCACCGATAATTGGCAATTTTCTGTAGTGAAAAGCTATTAACATTAATACAAAAGAGGATATTTGGTCCATTCTTGGGTCAATCTCAAAAACCTCCATTGGTTCTATTTGGATGTCAATATATCTATCAAAAAGCTGAAAGCTGATGACTGCTCTAAAATTTTTAATTGTAGGTGGAGCTTCCAATCCTGAACAAATACTAGGTATAATGATTGTGTTCTGGAAATTATACAAATCGAGATACAATCCACAATTTCTATCAATGATTGGCTAGGAAACAATATTATATAAATTCTCAAATAATCAACGATTTCTTGCTGAACGAAAAGTTAATTAGAAGATATATTATGTCCTGTTGAAATGGATCTCCATCAAATATTTCAAGTATGATTTAATAATTTTAAGTAATGGCTTGAAAATTAAAGAAGCCTTCTTGGCTAGAGGAAAATCGTTAGATAGATTTGTGTGCTTTATAATAGCTATACTTAGGAGTGTCAAAATGAATTTTCAGGTCGAGTTCAGGTCTAACTCGAAACTGACCCGCCATCAACTCAACCAGAACCTAACCTGATTTGGATTATGGGTTAGGAATTCAGGTCTAGATTCGTCCCATCAGGTTATCGAGTTGATATGACCCAACCTGCTAAACAAGGTTGCGAGAAAGGAAGAATATGAGTGACGGTGCAAGCCAGGGGGCGAGTGTGGGTGCGACGTGAGCGACGCGAGTAGGCAAGGGTGAGGCGTGAGCGCGAGTTGCACGATGCTAGCATGATAGCCTTGTTTGAGTGCAGGTGCGACATGCGAGCGTGAGCTACTGGTGACTTAAGTGCAACTGCTTGTGCGAGTGTTAGTGTGGTACATATGCGCGCGCAGCACTACATAGTGCTAAAGCCTGTGAGGGTGCGGGAACGCGAGTCGATAGCCAATACTTTAGTTTAAGATCCGGGTTAGCAGGTTGACCCAGACCCGACTGTAATTTTCAAACATGTCATAAATTCGAACCCAAACCTGACCCTTTTGTTAAACCGTTTGACCCGAATCATGTTTTTTTTTGGTAAGGTTCGGATCGAAATTTCGGGTTAGGTCAATAATTGAAACCCCTAACTATACTAAATCCCATGCTCACTTATTCTTTGACTGCTAATAGTCCTTTAGCATACCAAAAATTGAATCCCATGTAACGTTTTCTTGCACTTGGGTTGCAACATCATTCAAACCCTTATGCATATGGATGACTTATCGTGAAAGATAAATCAATTATTACCGACATGCAATTCACATTACTGCCTATATGTAGTGGAATTAATGAAAAAAGCGACATATATTGTTAATCAAGAGAGTAACACTGTGGGAGATTCTTTAGTATCCAAAAATCTTTTTTTATTTTGGATAAAAAGTAGAATATAGAAATTTAAAGCTGATTTTCAGCATATTCTTATATATTTATATAGATATAAACGTAGATATTACTAGACCGTTTAAACGTAGGTGTCTAGTGCTTTATCTCTTATTTTTGTTTGATTTTTGCTTATAAATTTTACTACTATTCTAACAATGTAAACAATTATTAGGGATAAAAAAAGAAATGTAATAAAATATAGCTACGCTTAATTTATATTTAAGACGAATAAAAGAGTTCAATTTTCATACCTTGTGCGCTAAAAAATAAAAAGAAGACGACATATGTCCATAGTGGAAGGCTGCAATGACCAAATAAAAAGTTAATTTTGCAAATATAGAATCATTCAGTTTTGTGATTGTGAATAGTAAAAGTAGAGTAAAAGCGCAGCAGTGAACAGTAAAAACGTAGTAGTGAACAATCACAAAACAAAATAGTTCTTTTTCCGCACATAATAATCCCCCAAATAATAATGAGGGTCGATGTATAGTATTACATCTTTTGCATTTACCTGATTGTTACTAGAGACTTAAATTCTTTATCAAGTGTTCTTCGTAGAAACTTCTGGAAGTTGTATATAGTGTTTGAGCCAATATGCGCCTAATGACAAGCACAACATGTTTGTAATTAAAAAAAATGTAAATCGGAATTAAACTCTGAGGCGCGTTGGATTTGAAGTAATTAGAGCAAGGGCAATTTATTTAACATTAAAATTTCAACTTGGTGTTTGATTTGAACGCAATTGCATTTTTTGTTTTCTTTTATTTATTTTTTATGAAATAAAAATATTGTGATATAATAAATAAGTAATTTATTTTAAATACTACATAAGGAGATTATTAAGGCTGGCGGCTGTGCAAAGAATCAAAGATAAGGGTGATGTCATTTAAAAATAAGATCGCCTAAAAAGCATCAGATAGCTATTTTATTTTTTTTTTTAACTTTTAAACAAAAATTAAGGTTTTTCCTAAAATATTTTTTATGTAAAATTAAAAAAATTTCAATATTAATTATAAAAAAAATTACAAAATTTTTTTAATTATTATAGATTTTTTTAAAAAAATTAAGCAAAAAAATATAAAAAAAAATTTATTTAAATTTTCAAAAAAAATTAAAATTCAAACTAAATATATTTTCTTAAAACAAAATTAAAAAGTGATACCAAAAAGCAAGTTGGACAATACAAAGACCTATATTTTCTTATTATTAATTACAAATTTATTTCTTGAAGAAAAGATGAAAATTATTTGAGTCATTATTACATGCCACCTCCACAATAGTTAAAAAGTTCAACTTTTTATAAATTAAAAAAGAACAAAAAGATGTTTTACACAATTTCGCAATAATGCAAGCAAGGAAATAAAATGTTTAAAAAAAATTCTATCATCATTTCTATTTGCTTTTTCTTTTCATTCGCCTTCTATCAATTCCTTCAAACCGCAAAATCTTCTCTAAATTTTAGAGGGCAAGAAACTTACATTAATAAAGCCTCTTCGAAGGGTGAAATAGTCGGCTTTTGATACTGAACCAGCGAACTGTCTCAGAAGGCAAACCTGTAATATAAACAGAAATATGAATAGACGTAGATTTTGAGATAATGATTGCTTTAACAAATTTTAGACCTTTTTTTTATGACCATATTATAATATTGTCTTCTTATTTCTGATACTATGGGATGCAAAAATGGGTTTTGGATTCGGATTAGGGTCCAACCTAAAACTGATCCACCTTTAATTGATCTAACCTGATAAGATAAATTGGTCAGAAATTCAGACCTGACCCACCCCTAACCTGAGTTGAACCGACCCGACATTTCTGATACATAGGGGGTGCACTTATTCTAGATTTGGAGAAGTTGGAGATAAAGGTAATATTAGTTGTTACAGCTCTAGATTTGCAAGCTCAAATGATTATTCAACCTACTTTGCATGGAAGAATTCAGGAAGCTTAAAAGTTAGATGCAGAGTATCTGAACTTGAGTGATCAGATTAAGGATGGAAACTTAAACTTTCCATATCTTATTTTGGTATCATTTTTTGCAAATATAGATTATGGGTTCCTTTTGTTGGTTATCTAGGAGCTGAGATTATACATGAGCCACATTATTCAGGCTAGACTATTCATCTAGGATGTAGTAAGATGTACATATATTTGAAAGTATGTTTTGGTGGCCTTGATTGAAGAAGAAGATAGTGGAATTTATTTCAAAGTATGAGGCTTATTAGTTAATGAAGGAAGAGCGTCAACAATGGGTGATCTTTTATAATCGTCACATACCCTAAGTTGAAATGGGAGGATGTGACATTGAACTTTGCCATGGGCTTTCTCAGATCAAGAAAGAGGCATGATACTATCATGTTTGTAGTTGATCAATTGATGAAGCCAAAATATTTAATTCCTATCTGACGGGCTGTCCAACTGGGAGGTTAACATAAATATAAATATATATATATATATATATATATAATAGATTACCATATTACATCGTTTTCCAAAGGTGATTATATATGATTGTGATGATTTATTTGCCTCCAGATTATAGAGAGCCATTTTGTAGGGACTATGTAGAAAATTGCATTTCAGTACAACATTTCATCCACAAACATACAGATAGTCCGAAAGAAATATTCAGGTACTGGATGATCTTTTGAGTCTCTATGTTCTAGCCTTTGGCAGTAGTTGGGAGGATCATATCCCACTAATAGAGTTTACATAAAATAACAATTATCAAACCAACATAGTTATGGCTCCTTATGAAGCTATTTATGATTGGATGTATAGAACTTCTTTTTCTTTAACAGAGGGGATGACATGCAGATGATAGGATCATTATTTGTAGTGGATGTCACTACAACAAAGATTAATCTAATTAGAGAAAGATTGAGATTTGCATGGGATAACTAGAAGAAATATTATAATTAGAAATGCAGGTTGGCAGAGTTTTAGATTGGTGATTTCGTTTATATCAAAATCAGCCTGATGAAAGGTGTTAGCTGATTTGAAAGAATCAGTAAGATGAGCCTAAGGATTGGTAGTTCTGCTTATAGGTTGTTATTACTTAATCTTATGTCAGATATACATAATGTATTTCATATATCTTCTCTAAGGAACCGGGCATCTTACTTTGGAAAGATATTATCTATTGATGATGTTGTGGTTCATACAAATTTGCACTATAGGAAAGACCCAAATATGATTCTGGTGTACTATGTTATGAAATTGAGGAGTATAAAGATTCTGATGGTCATAATTTTGTGGAAGTCTAGGACCACCAAGAAGGTTACTTAGGAGAAGGAATCTAAGAAGAGACAACCATATCCAAGTTTATTCTTACTTATTTTGGTTTAAGAATGTCGAGGATAATATTTTTTAAAGGTAGGTGGATTATTATTACTAAAAAATTTATAAAAAATATTTTTATCTATAACTAAATAATATTTATTTTGGGAGTCATTATAAGTCCAAATCAGAAACTGACTTTGCCATAACATATATATTACTATGTTTTTGTTTGACTATTTTTTCCAAAATTTTGGGCACTTGTGAAATTTCTTAAGAAATTGACACCTATTGATACAAGTGGGTATTTTGATACTATCAGATGTCTATTTTGTAAATTGATTTTACCAAAAATTTTTAAATAAAATGGAATATTTTATTGATAATTTTTAATAAATTATTTAATCCCCAAAAGAATTTCTATGAATTTTATACTAAAAATTAATTATAATGTTATTATTATATTATTCTCTTATATAAAAAAATTATCTAAACACACTTAAGTTTTTACATCCATTTAATTACCTCGTTTATTTCATTCATTTTAACAAAGAAGGGTTTGGATGAAAAAGAGAAGAAAAGGGAGCAGGGAGAACAAAAATCTAGGATTTCACGATTGTAGAGCTATTTTTATCCATCGGCCTAGCTGATAAATTTGCTCGTCTCAAGCTTTAAAACATTTTGCTGACTTCAATTTTTAAGAATTTAGTATTTTTCGAGATTTTTTCAATAAAATTTACATTTTTGTTTGCAAAAAATGATGATGGCATTATTTTGGTAAGACTTTCATCACATAACTTTTTAGATGTTATAGAGATTAAGATTATAAATATTTTGAGTATTTTAAAATTTTTCTTGTTATGTGATTTTAAAAAAGCAGCAATTTTTTCGAACTCAAAATTTTATTTTGATATTTAAAAATAGTGCTTCAGTTCAATTAAATCTTTTGAATGATGTTTTGCATAATATATGGTTATTTGGTTATATTTTGAAAGAGATAAATTTTGTTCAGTTGTGTTTCTGCAGCTTAATATTTAGGCCATTTGATAAATTATAAATTTAATCTAATTATTCTTTAGTTAATGAAATTCATCAAAAAATGCGAAGGAAATGTGATGCGATGTGATGTTATGGTGAAGAGTTCTCGAGGTGGGATTTTATTATACCGGTGCTAGTGGGCGACTAAGGTGAGATTCAATTATGCTAGTACCAATGGGTGATTAACATATGATTTTATTATATCGTTTCTAGTGGGTGATCGAGGTAGAATTTTTTTTATACAGGGACCTGTAGGCTATCGAGGTGGGATTTCATTAACGAAGTTATAAAGAAATATTAAAAAATTGGGATGAGACCCGTTATGATAAAATGAATATCTATTTATAATTCATTTGGTTTCACATGTAGCTTCTGCTTTAGTTTAACTCTCAGTTTTATATACAGTCCTTTTACAACATAGTATTTTTCATTACATTGGTTTCAGTTATTGATTTATATTTTAGGTTTTGATAGCCCACTAAGCTGTGTTAGCTCATTCATACATTTATTTTTATTTTAAGGTCAAGGGAGGGGGTAAGGTGTGAGTTGAGTAGTTTTGGATAGTAGACTCTGATCTATACTGAAGATATTTTTTTATTAATTATTTTTTTTTGCAAGCCTAGCTTTTATTTTATTATTTTCCATTTTTCCAAACAATATTCTAAAAATCTCATATTGTACATGAATTTCTTGATAATATATTGAAAATTATTTTTTAGATTCAGTAGTCTTCCACTTTATATTACATTCAGTAATGACTTTATATAGTATATTGATTATAAGTTTTTTTATTCAATGCTTCTTCAAGTAGATATTACAGTCAATCTTGCCACAATAGGACACAGTATGACCTGCATGTAGTATCACGTCATATTGGGTCGGGTTGTGACACTAAAAATTATATATATGGACTTATTTGAATCCGTAAGTATAACAAGTCTAGCTAGGTAGTAAGAATTTTGGTTTTGTGATTGTAGATGACTACTCTAGATTCACATGAGTTAGATTCTTAGCACATAAGAGTGAGTCATTTGATGAGTTTAAAATTTTCTCCATTTTGATTCAAAGAATGTTAGGTTTTTTAATATCTATAATTCATAGTGATCATGATGGAGAGTTTGAGAATGAAAGATTTGATTTATTTTGTAAAAATCTTGAATTGATCATAACATTTTTGTCTCTAGGACCCCATAGCAAAATGACATAGCTGAAAGAAAGAATATAAATCTTGTAGAGGCACCTAGGGTAATGTTCCCAGAATATATCTTACTTAGACACTTTTGGGTAGAGATAATGAATACTTTCTGCAATGTGATGAATCTAGTAAACATTAGGTTTAAGATAAATATGATACCCTACGAACTACTTAAGGGTAGGACACTAAACTTATTCCATTTGCATGTTTTTGGTCATAAATGTTTTATGCTTGTAAATGGTAAATCTCATCTAGAAAAGTTTGTTTCTTAGGCAGATAAAAGAGTTTTCTTAGATTATTCCTCATTAGATAAAGCCTATAGGATTGTTAATAAAATAATCTTAATTGTAGAAGAATCCACCCATATGGTATCTCATGAGTGTTATTAATTAGTTAGGCATAGGATATATGATGATGATGAGGTTGAGATTACCTGTAGAGCAAATAGTATAAACCTAGGAAATAGAAAAGAATCTTAGGATCCACTGCTTAGAGATTGGAAATATTCTTCTAATTACCCAGGAGAGTTTATCTTAGGAGATCCATCTACAGGGGTTAGAACCATGTAAGTTCTTAGGAAAGAAGTCTGTCATACTGCATTCATTCTATGATAAAACAAACTAGTGTAGATCAAGCCTTAAATGATGAATTTTGAATCTTAGTCATGTAAGAATTGAATCATTTTTTTAGGAATAATTTATGAGAGTGAGAAAGCAGACCCACTTATCAAAGTATATTTTGTACCAAATGAGTATTTAAGAATAGGTTGAATGACTTTAGGCCATTGTATCATCAAAGAATCAAAATTCAAGAATATGTTATATAAGTTAGGCTTATTTGAAGGAGTCTGCAATTTTATTCTTTCTTGATTGAATTATGTAAAAACATATATGTTAGCTTAGTAATCATGCAAATACACATAGTGGGGGTGAAAATAAATATTTTAAATTTTCTTTTAATTGCATTGTATGATCTAAATCATAATATACGATCAATTGAAATAAAAATTAATGAAAATATTTAATTTAAATGAAAAAATAAATTCTAATTATAACTAAATGTACATGTATGAACACCACATCATACTAGATGATTAGATATAACCATAAACTCCATAGTAGCATCTAATTGACCTAAAATAGTCAAATTTGAATTTTTAAATTAGAATTATTTGTTATGTATTTATCATTTTGTATTGTATGATCTTTTTAATTATTGCCTAATTTAGGTCAGTTAATTAAGAAATTAAATCGGATCTAAATTTATTACAAATTGTACTTTACAAGATCATATTATATGAATCACATGAAAACACTCTAGATGATATTTTGTTTGTCATGTATTTTCTGATGTCTGATTTGAACTAACACTATAGGAAAATCTGATATTATCGTTGGACTTTTCGGTGGTAACATTTACACTGGAAAAAGCAGGGGCCTAATTTGCGGTAAATACACCAGTAATTTTATGGCGATAGTTCCTGTGGAATTTTCACCATTAAATTACCGACACATATTCCATTAGTGGTTTCATTAGTATATAAAATATTTTGCGCAATTTCCACTGGTTATTATTGATATAATCACTGGCATAAATTGTGCCAACTTACTTAAACTCGACGAATATTTTTTCAACATTTTATCAGCTGGTATTATGATCGACGGATAATATGTTGGAAAGTCCAATGGAAAGGTCTCTATTTTGACCGCTCCGTAGTCTTTCTTATAATTTCTTTCACTCTTCTTGGTTCGCTCCACTCGCATTTGTGAGCTACCCCGAACACCTTCATGATCGGTTCTTCCTGACATTCATCGCCGAGCTACTGAGCTTGCCCACGGGCACCACCGTTGGATGCCTGTAGTCACCACCTCCATTCCATGCATTACCGCTGCCCCATTTTGTGCATGACCTTCCTCCGGTAAGAGACTATACCTTGGTGTATGCTTTTTGCTTAAGTTATAATTGTTCTCACTAGAAATTTGGAAGAGAATGAACATGGTGTAGGATTTTTTTCTTTTGTTATTGATGTTCTCACTAGACATTTGCAAGAGAATATACCTTTATGGATGCTTTTTGCTTTAGTTATGGATGTTCTCACTAGACATTTACAAGAGAATGTACCATGGTGTATGCTTTTTTGCTTTAGTTATGGATCTTCTCACTAGACATTTGCAAGACAATGTACCTTGGTATAGGCTTTTTGCTATAGTTATGGATGTTCTCACTTGACATTTGCAAGAGAATTTACCTTGGTGTATGTTTTTTTTGCTTTAGTTATGGATGTTCTTACTAGATATTTTGCAAGAGAATATACCTTGGTGTATGATTTTTTCTTTAGTTATGGATGTTCTCCCTAGACATTTGCAAGAGAATGTACGTTGGTTTTTGCTTTTTTGCTTTAGTTATGTATGTTCTCACTAGACATTTGCAATAGAATGTACTTTGGTGTATGCTTTTTGCTGATGATATTCTTCTTATTGATAATAGTAGAGAGGGAGTTGAAGGTAAACTTGAATTATGTAGGTTAACCTTAGATTCTAAAGGTTTTTGCAAAAGTAGATCTAAAACTTAATATATTGAGTGTAATTTTAGTAGTAATAGACCTACTAAGGGGATTATGACTTTGGGCGATCAAGTCATTAATAAGGGTACATATTTTTGAAGTAATTGGAAGAATGCATTGGACCTTATTGTATAATAGAAAAGTCTCGCTCAAACTAAAGGGAAAATTATATAATTTGTTAGTGAGACCTACAATGCTTTATAATGCAGACAATTAGCCATTAAAAGATAAGTATAATATTATGTTAAGTAGTACAGAGATGAGGATGCTCAAGTAGATGAGTAGTGGATTTACCCTTATATACATGATACAAAATGAGAATATATGTGAGAAGGTTGGAGTAGATCCAACCTAAGATAAGATTAGAGAGCGTCACCTTTGATGATTTTGTCACACAAAATGACTGCCTTTCGAGCAGGCTAAGACTCTTAATATTTCCCTTAAATGGAGGATGTATTATGTAATTCATTTATTTTCCTTCAATAAATATTATAATAATATATAATATATACATATTTTATATAGGTTATATTATGAATATTAGAACTCAAAGAAGTTGGATGTATAACCGATTGATAGAAGGACGAAAGATATTAACAGATGAGTTCATTAAAGAGGTTAATTTTTTAATTCAGATAGCTTCTCAACTGCCCTGCTTCATCTCAGATGGAAAGTTTCGTTACCCATGTTCAAACATGGTTATACATAACTTGGATATGATGCATATAGAGAAAAATATTTTTGATAAAATATTCAATACAATCATGAACATCAAAGAAAAATCTAAAGATAATATAAAAGAAAGGATGGACTTAAAGAAAAATTTTTTAAGAAAAAAGCATTAGAATTAATTTATGGTGGAAGTAAAAAATTTCTCAAATCAGAAAGTCATTTCACCTTAACTTTAGAGCATAAATGAGTAGTTTATAAATGGGTGAAGACTCTACGGGTACCTGATGAATATTCATCAAATCTAAGTAGATGTGTTGACATAAGATTTGAGAGATTATTTGGTTTGAAAAGTCATGACTTTCATATCTTTATGCAATGTCTACTACCAACTACCTTTGGTTATCTGCCAGATCAAATTTTAAAGCTCTTGATCAAACTAAGTATCTTCTTCAATGATTTATTCCCTTTAAAACTAAATCTAGAGTACCTGATTCTTATGAAGCAGCATATCCCTTTCATTTCGAGTAAACTTGAGAGGATATATCCACCAGATTTTTTTGACTCTATGGAGCATCTACTTATGCATTTATCATATGAGGCTACAGTCGGTGGACATATTCAGTATCGATGGATGTATTTTTTTGAGAGATATTTAAATAAATTTAAGAAGACGGCTAAGAATAAAATACATTCTGAAGGTTCAATATGTGAAGCATATTTCTTATACGAGACAACCATATTTTGCTCATATTACTTTGAAACACATCACAATCAAGCTAGAGCACTGCCTAATTAAGTATATAATTTTAATATTTTTGATGTAACAATGAGTCTTTATATATTTAAAAGGTAGCTACCCTTACAATTAAGCTAAAGCAGGTTAGGAAAACACAAGCTGAATGGCAGATGCAGATGCAATAATAAATACAGATGCAACAAACTCAATTGTTAGATGAAATGCAAAAAATGAGAGAGTTGTTTAGTTGAAAGAATACATCTTCAGCAGAGGAGGAGACTGATTTAGAGTAGATGTTGCATATTTTATTTTGGACATCTATATTTCTTTATTTTTGGATATATATGCTTATATATTTTTCTGAACATCTGCACTTGTTTATTATTGGATATTTATTGATGATATTTTTCTTATTTTTGTTCATGTTTATATGTTCATACTCAATATTTGGTGATGGTTTTGATTAGAGGTGTATGTTTGAATGTATATAGTATTGAAACTTTTGTATGCATGTTGTTTTGTAGAAATCAGTTTCACAAGTTAGAAGGTTATTTTTTTATTTATACTACAAATTTTTGGCAAATTATATCACAGAAACTTTGTCGGCAATATAACACAATGAAAATGGATTGTTCTTTTCGACGCACTTTGACCTTAAATTTCCAGTGAAAACTTTGCCGGTTCCATTCATCGACAGTTATGCGTTGGCTCAGCAGGCCTATTATCTGTCAGTACTTTCGGCGTATAATTATGCCAGAAATATCAACGGATTAAACACTAGAATTTTCTTAAAAAAGACAATGTATTAGCATCCTTTTTTCGTCAGAATGACACCGAAAACGCAGCCAAAAATTTTTTCAACTATAAAATTATGCCTGTTAATATTTTCCAGCTTCCAAATTACCGTAGGATGCATTTTCATCGAAAATTCATAGGAAAATGAGATTTTCCATCGTATTTCTACTATTACCAATGGATTTTGTCCTCCGATAACAGGACATTTTCTTGAGTGTAATAGTACTATACTATTATTCATTTATCAAGTACAATCAATTGAGAAATTGAACTCATCGTACAATACTACTATTTATTATGCAGTGCTAACCATGCAGTAATTAAATTAAACATACTATACGATTCATATATCATATTTTATGAAAAGAGTCGACAAAATTAAAAATTTAAGGTTTTTGGAAGTCCACTATTTAAGCTTTCTTAAATGATTTTATAAGAGTCTTTATCAGTCTAAGAATGTAAGTATTCTATAAGTAAGAATTTGAAGATAGAGTTTTATGCAAGGGAAAGAACGGTGAAGTTGTGTGTGAGAGAGAAGGAGAAGATCCTTGTGTGTTCAAGGTAGTGTGAGAGGGAGTCTTCACATGGTTGCTCTGACCAATGTTCACCTTTGTTCATTAATGCGCCAAGAATTTTCTTGAGGAAAACTCAATAATGAAGCTTTTGTGGTCAAAGGTTCACCAACTAATTTGTCGCATTTGGGAAGTTGAAAGTGATTGGGTTACTCCGCCTCACTAACTAGCAGGGTGAAAGTGATTTGGGTTACTCTGTCCCACTGGGAGGGTGAAACGGATTCGACTACTCTACCGCACCTGGTTGATGAAAGACATTTAACTAATCTACCTCACTAGGATGGTGGAAGTGATTGTGTAAGGACTTCTCCGCCTTACTGCGGGAACTAAAGCAGAGTCACATCTTTTTAGTACAATACTCTAAGAGGAGAACTAATGAGTGTACGTAGGTCAAGTTGATCAAACTACTATAAAATTTTAGTGTGCTTATTCTTTTTTCTTTTGACAATTTACTTTTTTGCACTTTTAATTTATGCAAATCTGGGTTGTGCAGTGTTCCCTTTGAGATATAAAATTTTCATCATTGTTTTGAGATTTAGTCTTTATATATATATATATATATATATATATATATATATTATATATATATATATATATATATATATATATATATATATATATATATATAAACAAATATAAAATACAAAAATTAGTTTTCGTTCTTACTATAAACAACTCTGCATTTGAATGTTTGAATTTGTTTGTTTAAATTCCAAAAAAGATTTTGAAAAAGATTTTTAATATACTAATTCACTCACCTCTTGATGTGCCATTTCATAATTCAAGTGCTTTTATTACAACCATCCATTGAACTTTAACTACCGATACTATAAGTAATAAAACATATTTTCGGGCTATTTGGTTGGTTAAAAAAGGAATGTAATGTAAAATGAATACTTTGTACTTATTTGGATGAATGTAAAGCAAGGGCATGTGAATGATTTTTATTATTTGATTTGAAGTAATAAATGCACTGTAAAATTAAAAAATGATGACTACTTAGGATTTAGGGTTTAATGCTTGCTTGTGGTGTAAACGGTTCTCGCTCATAATTGGATGAGTTTGAATAGCTTTAAAAATGAACTAAAAAGTTTTACATTACATTTTTTTTTCCTATTTGTATTTTAACCGAACATCAAAACTTTCAAACAAATAGCCCCTTAATTATATTGTTGACCTTATTGTCATTTCTTTTAAAGGATATTATTATTTCTGTGATAAATGCTTTCACCCCTATTTTCTTTTCTTATAGGATGCAAAATAATTGTCTTATAATTGTAATTTTTTATCAAAAAAATTATTATTATGAGATTCTTGATCTTAGTTTAAAAAGATATTAATTATTGATATTAATTTCTATTACTTAAGAAAATAATTCAACCCAAATATTAGATACTTTGAAAGAAAAATTGCAACTAGAATTGATTCTCTTACTAACAATCCAAAGAAGTATATTGTTGTTGCTCCAGAACTTTAGATGCCTTCGGCCAAACACAGTTTCCTTTGTGAGCATAATTCTTCTAACATCTGGACAGATAGACAGACAAATCGTAAATTATAATAAATTTAATGTTTTTTATTTTTATGCTATATGGAAACTTCAGGTTAGATGCCTTATTTGTTAACCTATGGGTCTGTTTTGTTGATGCAATTTGAGGGAATGAAAAAATATTTTATTTTTGATTACGTATTGAATGTTTATTTAATTCTAATGTAAATAATAGGTAATTAGACTTATTCAAAAATATGAACAAATTCATTTTTTTTCATCAACAACTACCAGTTCAATCCCATTGAAAAATTGAAAGAAATATTATTTTAAAATTATTTTAACACACATATCATCTCTTCACAAAAAACAAAAAAATTAATTTCACCATCCCACTTAAATATGTCTCTTCCCTTTTTCATTTCATCAATAAATAGTGACTAAAAGTGGATTAAGTAAAGGATTGGCAATTAATTTAACCAAAGTTGAATGACAAATACAATCTTATGGTTTTGAAAATGATTTTCTCTATTAAGATTTTTTGGGACGATTTTTTTACTATTTTTATAGCAGTTTTTTAATACAAAAATTTATTAAACTAAAAAATTGAGTAGAGGCAAAAAGCAGTAAGCAGTACCGAACGAAGCTTAAAACTCACCAAATGATAACTTGTAATCCAAAGTTTTTGTTTCTTTTTCCCACAGTTCCCATTTGTTCATCTGATAAAAGATGGTGGTATGGTTAGCTAATTTAGCATAAGAAAAATTCAGAAACACTAAAAACAAAACTGAAGAATTTAGTTTAACTCAGCAACAAATTAGTTATTCTAAAATTTTTTTATTAAAAAAAAAGATGAATTACCTTGATCTCCCGCAGACCCAGAGTGGTCAGGGAACAAGTTAGATGAAAGACAGCAAGCATCATTATCAAAATTTGCAGCTGCTGGGTTCCGTTTGGGGACAAAAGAGGCTCATTTCCCTGCTAAAAATACAAGTTCATTATGATGTACCTAAACCCTAAAAATAATTAAACTAAAAACATCAAAAAGCCGAGTAGTTAAAGCTTCTAATTCCTCATTGCTAACCTCCGAGCAAGTATTTTCGACCACTAAAGCTTCAGAGCTTTTAAATGGTGAATTATCGATGCAAGGAAGAAAACTGCTTGCTAAACTTCTGGAAATGCAAATCTTTGATACGGGCTGCTTGGCCACAGTTAGCAGAAGAGTGATGAAGCCCATATTTCTCAATCCTAAACAGAAAAAAAAAAATTATAAAAAAATAAAAGAAAAAGAAAATGAAATCTATCTATATTCGACGTTCTAATTAACAGAATCAAGCAGAGTTTCTATATAAACTGCTTCACCTGACTTTAGTTGGTCGACGGTCTGATTGAGGGCCTTTCTCTTTCTTGTACCTACAAACTGAAATGTGAATTAAAGATATTTGCTTAATTATTAATCCCATGCGAGCTTAGAGAGTGGAGGAGGGAGAGGAGGAAGAACTGGGAGTACTACATGAGATAGGAAATGGAGAGAGCTCTCCAATAGAAGAGAAAGTGTGACAAGTAGAGCTGTGATGGATGCGACAGCCCAGCTCGGAGTGGAAGCCAGAGATTCCCCAATCGCCATTTCCTGCTTCTGGAGTTTCTCAGCTCTTTAATACTTGTGTATAGCTCCAGTTTATAAACTTGCAATGATATTTTAAAAATGTTGAATTCTCTTTCTCTCTCTCTCTCTCTCTTGTTAGGAAAGTTGCTATTTGCATGTTTTACATTCTTGCAACTTGTATAGTTTTGATGATTCCAAATATTATTATTTTATGTGTTGTTATCTCCTAACATTTTTTGGAAGATTTGTTTTTGCTCTGTGTGTACTAATATTTCAGGAAAATCGAACTCCAGACTACGAAGACTTCAAATCAAATTCAGCATGAGATACTTTGTGAATTTGAAGCTTACACTTATCTTTAAAATCAAATTGAAAGGGAGTGATTATAATTGAGTGAATAAATTCACACACACTAAAGGAGATCTTGAAAAAGTTTTTGTACTGATCGTATAGCACGAACATTGTTCGTACGGGACGATCAGATCAGTTATCTCCTTGTAAGAGCAATGGAACGGACAGGAACTGAACTGAAAAATTTTTCTAAGTCATGATCGTCCAGACGAAATCATTTTCATCCCAGGACGAGTTTCTCTCTGTAAAAATTTTGTCCAGATGAAGTCATGTTCGTCCAGGACGATGGGAACCGACTATGGTAGTTTCTAGCAAATTTCTGCAGTTTTTGGAACCAACTTTTGATATAACTGTTCGTACCGGACGAAATTTTTTCGTACGGGACGAACCTATTTCGTCCAGGACGAAATTTGGTTCGTACAGATGCACAAATGGTTCGTACGGGACAGTTTCTTACACAGTTCGTCCGTACTAACTCAATTTCATACGGGACGATCCAGTGCGTAGAAAAACATGTTTTTAGCAGTTTTTTGGACGGTTTTTCATGTCCTTTCTATATAAGGAGTCCTAGAAACTATTACAAGTGCCTTTGGAGTTGTTTTCTCTTGAGATGGATCATTAAGAGTGAGAGTTTGGGAGAGATTATAAGAGTGAAGAGTGAGAGATCAAGTGAGGGGTTTGTGAGGGATTCACAAGGTTACTTAAAGAAGAAGATCTCTTTATTTCTTCCCATCTCCTTTGAAGGCTCTCAAGTGAAGTTCAACAACATTGGTCCGATTCTCTGCCGACACTTGGAGAGTGTAAAAGGACGACAAAGTGTATCTTTGACAGCCATTGTGTCTTCGTTCTTTGGGAGAAAACTAGAAGAGAGAACTTGAAAGGGAGAGAGGAAAGGGTGGAGTTTGAGAGTGAGAAGATCCTTGGAGGGGATTTCAAGGGAGTGTGGAGGGGATATTCACACGGTTGCTTCAGCGAACTTGCACTTCAGTACCATCGGATTCAAGGGTCGTCTTGAGGGAAGTTTTGGCGAGAAGAAGATATCTTTGGTGTCAAAGAACCCGGCTACTCCGCCGCACCGGGGAAGGTGAAAGTGATTTTGTACAGGCTTCTCCGCCTTGCTGTGGGGGCAAAAGGAGAGTCACTTTGTGGTATTAGTGCAATACTCGGAGGGTGCCTCCGAGGAGTGGACGTAGGTCAAGGTTTGACCGAACCACTATAAATCTGGTGTGTTCTTTCTTATTTTTCTTCCACATTTAATTTCATTGCAAGTTGTTTACTCTGGTTGAAAAGTTTATTTTTTAAACTTTAAATTTAACTTGCATTAATAATTAAAAAGGTTTTCTAAAAATCCAAGAGTAGACGTATAATTTTTAAATTACCAATTCACCCCCCTCTTGGTTAGCCTTGGGACAATTAATTAGGCTTAACATCCTAATTCATATTGAATGAGTTCCAACAAGTGGTATCAGAGCTTTGTTTCAAAATCATAAGTTTAGACTACTTTTTGAAAAACGAGTATGGCTAATTTTAGAAACCGTAAAATGTTAGAAGGATATTCGATTTTTAAACCACCTTTATTTGAAAATATTTCTTTTGATTTTTGGAAAATTCGAATGTCTACTTTCTTGCAATCAATAGATTATCGAATGTGGCATATGATTCAAAATGGTTATTCTGTACCGTCACGTATTATAGATGGAATAAAAACTGATACCCCTTTTTCTGAATGGAGTAGAGTAGAACAAATTTATGCTGAATTAAATGCTAAATGTATGAATTGTTTGTTCTGTGCTTTAAATTCGGAAGATTATATAAGAATCTCTACATGTACTTCTGGCAAGGAAATTTGGGATAGTTTATGCATTACATATGAAGGTACTAGTGAAGTCAAGCAATCTAAGTTGAATTTTTTGATGCATGACTATGAACTCTTTAGCATGAAACCTTATGAGACAATTTTAGACATGTATACTAGGTTTATTCAAATTGTAACATCATTGCATGCTTTAGGTAAAGAATTTTCAAACTTTGAAATAGTCAATAAAATTCTACGTTGTTTACTTGACAAGTTTGATGCCAAAGTTGTTGCTATTTGCGAATCGAAAAATTTGAATGAATATTCTATTGATAATTTGATTGGCTCACTCATTGCTTACGAGCAATATTTGGGTCAAAGACTTTTGGAAGCAGGTGAAATAATAATGCTAAAAGCGGAAGACATGGAGAAAAGTTGCTTAGTTGGTGAGGAAAGCGATGACTTAACAAGCAAATTGAAAAGTCCACTAAAGCACAAGCATAAGCATCAACAAAAGTGGAATAAAGGTAAAAATGGTAAGAATGTTCAGATTTTTTCAAATATTATTTGCTTTGGATGTAGAAAATCTGGACATCTGAAAAGTCAGTGCCCTAATTTGAGAACTCTTCCTGCTTAAGAAAAGGGGAAAGCTAAGCAAATTATAAAATGGGAAAATAATGAAAAGCAAAAAATCTCCTGGGCGGATCTAGCTTCTGAATCATCAGACCAGGAGCAAAATGATGTTTAAACCCTTTGTTTATGTGTTTTTGTGTGCATATTTTTTATTAGTTGTGTTTTTATTTTTGTTTGTTTATGTGTTTTTCTATTTTTAATTTTTGTGTGTTTTGTATGATTTTGAGATATTTTCATATCGGATTCCATGTTTCTTGTTGTGAGACATTTGGAATGCGATATGAAGATTTTTATAGTTTGTGTACTTGTATTTTGTTTAGTATTTTTCTATTCTTTTATTGCTTTAGATTTTTTTTTGTTTAAGTGTTTTTGTTCTATGTTTGAAATGTTCGTTAGCCTATATGAAAAACCTTTAATTTTTTGATCTTACAAGTGCTATACTTTGAACTGCAACATAAAATTGAATTCATTAGAAAATCTAATTTTTCTAAATTTAAGTTGTGTTCATAACTTGATATTATTAAGATTGTCAATTTCATGTCTCTTATTTAGACCACATAAATTTTAATATTATTATTGCAATTGTGATGTTTTCATATTTTGTATTTCACTTATCAATTAATATTTATGCACTTAGAAAGATTTGAAATTTTAGATTATTAATTTTGGAAAGAATACAATTATTCTTGAAAATTGTACAAATATACAAAAATCAAAAGAAATGCGCAATGATTCGCAATGTGAAAAAGAGGCACAAAATAAGCCCAACAAGTAAAAAGATGCACAAAAATGCGCCACATAATTGAAAAAGATGCGCAAAGCACCACATGTGGTAGTTATTTCTTTCCAAACATTTTTAATCTTTTAATTCAAATTGATCTTATGTACATTTATATTCCATATTGAAATTTGAAATATAAAATTTTTATATCATCATTTTTACAATAATTTTCTCTATCCTAAATGTCTAAATATACTCATGTTTTGATAAATTCTTTATAGTTTATATGTTATTTCTCTTCTTAAATTCTATGAATTTTATGATTTGGCTAATAATTTTATTTTATTTGCATACCTTATGTCAATCACTTTAAAGGTTAAATTTTTAAATGATTTTCATATGTCTTCTTACATTTCTAGTCTTTTTCTTCTTCACTTTTTGATGTTGTCAAAAAGGGGGAGAAATTATTTGTTGTATCTTGTGTATTCGTATCGTTGTGTGTTTGTTTTGTTTAGTGTATGTGTGTTTGTTTTGTTTTGTATTTCTAAAAATTTTGAAAATAAAAATAATTTTAATGCCTCCTTATTTTCATGTATTCATCAATTCAGGGGGAGTTTAGGAGATTCTTAGAATTTGAAATTATGCAAACAATAATTATTTTACCATCATCAAAAAGGGGGAGATTGTTAGGAAAGTTGCTATTTACATGTTTTACATTCTTGCAACTTGTATAGTTTTGATGATTCCAAATATTATTATTTTATGTGTTGTTATCTCCTAACATTTTTTGGAAGATTTGTTTTTGCTCTTGTGTGTATTAATATTTCAGGAAAATCGAACTCCAGACTACGAAGACTTCAAATCAAATTCAGCATGAGATACTTTGTGAATTTGAAGCTTACACTTATCTTTAAAATAAAATTGAAAGGGAGTGATTGTAATTGAGTGAATAAATTCACACACACTAAAGGAGATCTTGAAAAAGTTTTTGTACTGATCGTACAACACGAACATTGTTCGTACGGGACGATCAGATCAGTTATCTCCTTGTAAGAGCAATGGAACGGACAGGAACTGAACTGAAAAATTTTTCTAAGTCATGATCGTCCAGACGAAATCATTTTCATCCCAGGACGAGTTTCTCTCTGTAAAAATTTTGTCCAGACGAAGTCATGTTCGTCCAGGACGATGGGAACCGACTATGGCAGTTTCTAGCAAATTTTTGCAGTTTTTGGAACCAACTTTTGATATAACTGTACGTACCGGATGAAATTTTTTCGTACCGGACGAACCTATTTCGTCCAGGACAAAATTTGGTTCGTACAGATGCACAAATGGTTCGTACGGGACAGTTTCTTACACAGTTCGTCCGTACTAACTCAATTTCGTACGGGACGATCCAGTGCGCAGAAAAACATGTTTTTAGCAGTTTTTTGGACGGTTTTTCATGTCCTTTCTATATAAGGAGTCCTAGAAACTATTACAAGTGCCTTTGGAGTTGTTTTCTCTTGAGAGGGATCATTAAGAGTGAAAGTTTGGGAGAGATTGTAAGAGTGAAGAGTGAGAGATCAAGTGAGGGGTTTGTGAGGGATTCACAAGGTTACTTAAAGAAGAAGATCTCTTTATTTCTTCCCATCTCCTTTGAAGGCTCTCAAGTGAAGTTCAACAACATTGGTCCGGTTCTCTGCCGACACTTGGAGAGTGTAAAAGGACGACAAAGTGTATCTTTGACAGCCATTGTGTCTTCGTTCTTTGGGAGAAAACTAGAAGAGAGAACTTGAAAGGGAGAGAGGAAAGGGTGGAGTTTGAGAGGGAGAAGATCCTTGGAGGGGATTTCAAGGGAGTGTGGAGGGGATATTCACACGGTTGCTCCGGCGAACTTCCACTTCAGTACCATCGGATTCAAGGGTCGTCTTGAGGGAAGTTTTGGCGAGAAGAAGATATCTTTGGTGTCAAAGAACCCGGCTACTCCGCCGCACCGGGGAAGGTGAAAGTGATTTTGTACAGGCTTCTCCGCCTTGCTGTGGGGGCAAAAGGAGAGTCACTTTGTGGTATTAGTGCAATACTCGGAGGGTGCCTCCGAGGAGTGGACGTAGGTCAAGGTTTGACCGAACCACTATAAATCTGGTGTGTTCTTTCTTATTTTTCTTTCACATTTAATTTCATTGCAAGTTGTTTACTCTGGTTGAAAAGTTTATTTTTTAAACTTTAAATTTAACTTGCATTAATAATTAAAAAGGTTTTCTAAAAATCCAAGAGTAGAAGTATAATTTTTAAATTACCAATTCACCCCCCTCTTGGTTAGCCTTGGGATAATTAATTAGGCTTAACATCCTAATTCATATTGAACGAGTTCCAACAAGTGGTATCAGAGCTTTGTTTCAAAATCATAAGTTTAGACTACTTTTTGAAAAATGAGTATGGCTAATTTTAGAAACCGTAAAATGTTAGAAGGATATTCGATTTTTAGACCACCTTTATTTGAAAATATTTCTTTTGATTTTTGGAAAATTCGAATGTCTACTTTCTTGCAATCAATAGATTATCGAATGTGGCATATGATTCAAAATGGTTATTCTGTACCGTCACGTATTATAGATGGAATAAAAACTGATACCCCTTTTTCTGAATGGAGTAGAGTAGAACAAATTTATGCTGAATTAAATGCTAAATGTATGAATTATTTGTTCTGTGCTTTAAATTCGGAAGATTATATAAGAATCTCTACATGTACTTCTGGCAAAGAAATTTGGGATAGTTTATGCATTACATATGAAGGTACTAGTGAAGTCAAGCAATCTAAGTTGAATTTTTTGATGCATGACTATGAACTCTTTAGCATGAAACCTTATGAGACAATTTTAGACATGTATACTAGGTTTATTCAAATTGTAACATCATTGCATGCTTTAGGTAAAGAATTTTCAAACTTTGAAATAGTCAATAAAATTCTACGTTGTTTACTTGACAAGTTTGATGCCAAAGTTGTTGCTATTTGCGAATCGAAAAATTTGAATGAATATTCTATTGATAATTTGATTGGCTCACTCATTGCTTACGAGCAATATTTGGGTCAAAGACTTTTGGATGCAGGTAAAATAATAATGCTAAAAGCGGAAGACATGGAGAAAAGTTGCTTAGTTGGTGAGGAAAGCGATGACTTAACAAGCAAATTGAAAAGTCCACTAAAGCACAAGCATAAGCATCAACAAAAGTGGAATAAAGGTAAAAATGGTAAGAATGTTCAGATTTTTTCAAATATTATTTGCTTTGGATGTAGAAAATCTGGACATCTAAAAAGTCAGTGCCCTAATTTGAGAACTCTTCCTGCTTAAGAAAAGGGGAAAGCTAAGCAAATTATAAAATGGGAAAATAATGAAAAGCAAAAAATCTCCTGGGCGGATCTAGCTTCTAAATCATCAGACTAGGAGCAAAATGATGTTTAAACCCTTTGTTTATGTGTTTTTGTGTGCATATTTTTTATTAGTTGTGTTTTTATTTTTGTTTGTTTAAGTGTTTTTCTATTTTTAATTTTTGTGTGTTTTGTATGATTTTGAGATATTTTCATATCGGATTCCATGTTTCTTGTTGTGAGACATTTGGAATGTGATATAAAGATTTTTATAGTTTGTGTACTTGTATTTTGTTTAGTATTTTTCTTTTCTTTTATTGCTTTAGATTTTTTTTTGTTTAAGTGTTTTTGTTCTATGTTTGAAATGTTCGTTAGCCTATATGAAAAACCCTTAAATTTTTGATCTTACAAGTGCTATACTTTGAACTGCAACATAAAATTGAATTTATTAGAAAATCTAATTTTTCTAAATTTAAGTTGTGTTCATAACTTGATATTATTAAGATTGTTAATTTCATGTCTTTTATTTAGACCACATAAATTTTAATATTATTATTGCAATTGTGATGTTTTCATATTTTGTATTTCACTTATCAATTAATATTTATGCACTTAGAAAGATTTGAAATTTTAGATTATTAATTTTGGAAAGAATACAATTATTCTTAAAAATTGTACAAATGTACAAAAATCAAAAGAAATGCGCAATGATTCGCAATGTGAAGAAGAGGCACAAAATAAGCCCAACAAGTAAATAGATGCAAAAAAATGTGCCACAAAATTGAAAAAGATGCGCAAAGCGCCACATGTGGTAGTTATTTCTTTCCAAACATTTTTAATCTCTTAATTCAAATTGATCTTATATACATTTATATTCCATATTGAAATTTGAAATATAAAATTTTTATATCAACATTTTTACAATAATTTTCTCTATCCTAAATGTCTAAATATACTCATGTTTGATAAATTCTTTATAGTTTCTATGTTATATATCTTCTTAAATTCTATGAATTTTATGATTTGGCTAATAATTTAATTTTATTTGCATACCTTATGTCAATCACTTTAAAGGTTAAATTTTTAAATGATTTTCATATGTCTTCTTACATTTCTAGTCTTTTTATTCTTCACTTTTTGATGTTGTCAAAAAGGGGGAGAAATTGTTTGTTGTATCTTGTGTATTCATATCGTTGTGTGTTTGTTTTGTTTAGTGTATGTGTGTTTGTTTTGTTTTATATTTCTAAAAATTTTGAAAATAAAAATAATTTTAATGCCTCCTTATTTTCATGTATTCATCAATTCAGGGGGAGTTTAGGAGATTCTTAGAATTTGAAATTATGCAAACAATAATTATTTTGCCATCATCAAAAAGGGGGAGATTGTTAGGAAAGTTGCTATTTGCATGTTTTACATTCTTGCAACTTGTATAGTTTTGATGATTCCAAATATTATTATTTTATGTGTTGTTATCTCCTAATATTTTTTGGAAGATTTGTTTTTACTCTTGTGTGTACTAATATTTCAGGAAAATCGAACTCCAGACTACGAAGACTTCAAATCAAATTCAGCATGAGATACTTTGTGAATTTGAAGCTTACACTTATCTTTAAAATCAAATTGAAAGGGAGTGATTGTAATTGAGTGAATAAATTCACACACACTAAAGGAGATCTTGAAAAAGTTTTTGTACTGATCGTATAGCACGAACATTATTCGTACGGGACGATTAGATCAGTTATCTCCTTGTAAGAGCAATGGAACGGACAGGAACTGAACTGAAAAATTTTCTAAGTCATGATCGTCCAGACGAAATCATTTTCATCCCAGGATGAGTTTCTCACTGTAAAAATTTTGTCCAGACGAAGTCATGTTTGTCCAGGACGATGGGAACCGACTATGGCAGTTTCTAGCAAATTTTTGCAGTTTTTGGAACCAACTTTTGATATAACTGTTCGTACCGGACGAAATTTTTTTGTACGGGACGAACCTATTTCGTCCAGGACGAAATTTGGTTCGTACAGATGCACAAATGGTTCGTACGGGACAGTTTCTTACACAGTTCGTCCGTACTAACTCAATTTCGTACGGGACGATCCAGTGCGCAGAAAAATATGTTTTTAGCAGTTTTTTGGACGGTTTTTCATGTCCTTTCTATATAAGGAGTCCTAGAAACTATTACAAGTGCCTTTGGAGTTGTTTTCTCTTGAGAGGGATCATTAAGAGTGAGAGTTTGGGAGAGATTGTAAGAGTGAAGAGTGAGAGATCAAGTGAGGGGTTTGTGAGGGATTCACAAGGTTACTTAAAGAAGAAGATCTCTTTATTTCTTCCCATCTCCTTTGAAGGCTCTCAAGTGAAGTTCAACAACATTGGTCCGGTTCTCTGCCGACACTTGGAGAGTGTAAAAGGACGACAAAGTGTATCTTTGACAGCCATTGTGTCTTCGTTCTTTGGGAGAAAACTAGAAGAGAGAACTTGAAAGGGAGAGAGGAAAGGGTGGAGTTTGAGAGGGAGAAGATCCTTGGAGGGGATTTCAAGGGAGTGTGGAGGGGATATTCACACGGTTGCTCCGGCGAACTTGCACTTCAGTACCATCGTATTCAAGGGTCGTCTTGAGGGAAGTTTTGGCGAGAAGAAGATATCTTTGGTGTCAAAGAACCCGGCTACTCCGCCGCACTGGGGAAGGTGAAAGTGATTTTGTACAGGCTTCTCCGCCTTGCTGTGGGGGCAAAAGGAGAGTCACTTTGTGGTATTAGTGCAATACTCGGAGGGTGCCTCCGAGGAGTGGATGTAGGTCAAGGTTTGACCGAACCACTATAAATCTGGTGTGTTCTTTCTTATTTTTCTTCCGCATTTAATTTCATTGCAAGTTGTTTACTCTGGTTGAAAAGTTTATTTTTTAAACTTTAAATTTAACTTGCATTAATAATTAAAAAGGTTTTCTAAAAATCCAAGAGTAGAAGTATAATTTTTAAATTACCAATTCACCCCCCTCTTGGTTAGCCTTGGGACAATTAATTAGGCTTAACATCCTAATTCATATTGAACGAGTTCCAACATCTCTCTCTCTCTCTCTCTCTCTCTTTATATATATATCATCAAAAATTATCTTGATCGGGCATGATTCTCAAGGCAAAACCAAGTTAGAAACATCTGAAATTTAAATTGGGATCATCAGAACTCTAATTTTAGCAAATTTATAGTCAAATTGAACATTCAAAAATACGAATCAAATGACACCAAATTTTACTCAATTCGAGCCCAAATGGGTCCAAATCAAGGACCCATTTGGAAGGTTCAAACCACAATGCGGATTACAAAACGGTTTTCAAAAGTGACATTACTAAATTCAAATAGAGCGGCTCGACGAGACGAATCCAATGAGCCCAAGATAACTGAATTCTGATGTCATTAAGAGATCCAAATGTCCAACAAACAGTCCATGATCAAGGGAATCAACATCAGCCGTCCATACAAATCACTCCTAAAATACCCTTGATCTTCCTCCTATTTATGGGACATGCCACCCTAGAAAAATCTATAAATAAAGCCCCCTTTCTCATTGTTTTAATTAAAAAATATATATTGTATTTAAATATATGTAGTTTTGAAAATATTTAATTATTTTTGGGAATATTGAATTTCCCAAAGATAATTAATTGAAGTTTTAAAAGATATCAATTTTAATTTTGAAAAATTAAATCTGAGTTACTAAATCTCCTACGAGCGCAAGCCCTCGTAGTTAATTACATCGTAGGAAAATTAGAGATTTTCCTACGAAAACTCTCGATTAAAATAGCGATATGAATTTTATTTAGAATTCAAAGTTAAACATCAAAGGAAGTTAAGATTTGAATTTCAAGGGGGATTGGTTCAAGATTGAACATTTATTTTTGAATCCAAAGGAAAAAAGTAGGAGATGTTTCGAGATTCTGAATTACTTCAGAAACATCTCAATCTACCCTAAGTGTTAGGCTTTTATTTGATTGAACGAAATTTTTTAGTTTGAGTGGTTGATTTTATTAGAGATTTGAGATTCAATTCCCGAAGTTTGAGGTCTTATGGCCCGGACCAGCTCGGAACCTAAATCTAAATTAGGCACTAAAAGTTAGTGCCTCGAACCTAGCTAATGAAATGCGAATCTGGTCTTACCCCGGCCTGGATTGGGGAGCCAGCTAAACCACCTAAACGATTTTAAAATATGTATCCGGTCTTTTTGTAGAGTGGTGGGGACATTTAATTAGAAAATTTTAGAGAAATGGGGTCGACATCTAGAGCAGATCCTTAATTGACCCCTTTAACTTATGTCGGGTATTCGATGTCTAAATAGATGCAATTAAATATTAGACTCTTTTAAATTTGTTACTAATGCGATGCATGCTAATTGACTCGATTGAATGCAGAATTAGTATGTAGCAGTTTAAAAATCTTTGGCTTAGAAAATAGGTTTTATCCTAGAGATTGCATAACATCCCCTTGACAGATCGGCACCCTCATAGGTCAGGTGGCCTGCCAGAACCCGCAGGCGGGGAGATGCCTAACAAGGAAGAGAAGGTATAATATGTATGCATGAAAAACCCTCGGCGAGTCCGAGCTTACTTCTTAGGACCGTTTAGAGTTTCTATCTTATCTTAAAATTTTTTATTTAATTAGAATAGAAGAATTTTTGACAGACCCCTAAGAGCCTAAGTTCGAATTCCAGGTCAAACCAAATGCGGCATGCAAGTAAAAAGACTAGAAAAGCAGGAGTTCTAATGCGCAATCAATTTAAATAAATCAATCAAATTAAATTTATCAAATTGAACGTCCATAGGCAAGTGCCCTTATTATTACATCACAGCATTTACAGAAAATTAAAGTGGCCGGGCACCACTGACTACAACCCGGATTTCTAATCCTAAAATAAATGACTTTGAGATTTAGGATTCTTCTCGTCGTCCAATCCTTCATCTTCTCACGAACGTCTTGATTCGTCGGTTCAGGATATCCAAATGGAAAGAAACTCCCCCTTGATCGAGGTGTTATCTTTCCTCTTTGGATATTTGAAAAGTATCCTATTTTGACTTCCAAATGGAAGAAGACTCTCCCCTCTAGGGATGTCTTCACCTCTTTAGAATTCGAATTGGATATTTATATCCCAAATTCAAGTCATTTCAAATAATTTTACAACCTTTATACAATCAAATTACATTAATTTGAAATAGAAAATCTAGACTCGATCCTGCAATGTTATCCTAATAATCAGCAGTTGTATATGTATTCCCAAGCAGTTATAATTTGAATGAAATGCATTTTTTAGCCACACTTGGCCATGCTCTTTTTTATTTAAAGGGGGTCTTAAGCGCGGCAGGTACCTGTGCAAAGAGTTATATATTTTTTATTAACTGCCCCCTTTAGTTTTCAGCTCCTTATATGAGCATGGCCACCTGCATAAGATTGCACAAATATAATTCGTCCCTAACCTAGGGGTAAATCTATCGCACAACCAATCACAGAATGCAGGAAATAAGTAAATAAACACATCAATTCTACACTAGCAAACAACATGCAGTAAAAGCTCGAAAAGTACGGCACACAACTGCAGCAAGTAAAACACCGGCCTATCCTAAAACTAGAGTCGGTGATCCTAGCACAACATCTAGAGTGTGTGAGGTAGGTCGTGTAGTTTTGATATGTCCTAAATAGGATTATTAATTAAAGTTGTTTTAAGTTTGGTTGGTGGAAGGTTTAAGGGATTTAAGTTTGAATTCAAATATTAATGGCTTAAGGTTAATTTTAAGACTTACTTAATTATTTGTTGGATATCACCTTTGTTTCACACCGAGGCCGTGAAGTTTATTTCACCTTCCTTGGGGCTAAGTTAATAGCCTCGTAGGCCTGGGTTACCCAGCGGTATCCGGTATAATTAAATATTTTAGGTTGATTAAGGTTTAAGAATTAATGAATTTTATTAGAAATGTTTGGTTGCTGATTTTCAAAATTGATTCATTTAAGTTTGCCATTAATCGATTCGTGGCGTTGTGCCACCAGGCTCGAGGAACCAGCCTCCTTAGGACACTTAGCCCCGCAGCCCGGAGTAGTCCAGCCGATAAACCAAATTAATGTAATTAAATTAGAGGTTTTAAAGGTTGAATAATTAATAATTAATCTATTCTTAAGGTTTAACACCCCTTGAAATCCATTCGTGGCGTTGTGCCACCAGGCTCGAGGAACCAGCCTCCTTAGGACACTTAGCCCCGCAGCCCGGAGTAGTCCAGCCAATAAACTTCATCTTTAGGATGGTTGTTGCGCTTTAAAAGGTTTGTTGAATGTTTTAAACATTAAATTAACATTTTCTGGAATTTTAGGATGATTTTGAGATTTATGAATTTTTTGGAATATTTTAATCATTTAATTAAGGGGTTGAAAATTGACTTTTTAATTAAGGTTAAATTCTGGACAACTAGCATTTTATTAAAATTCTAGAGCTTACTACGATCAGTTAGACAGTAAGTACGTTGAAATCGGATTTTTTTATATTTTATTACGAAGGTTTGAAGTTTTGAACTAGTTTTTAACTACGGTTTGACCAATTTGTTGACTTTTTGAAATATTACAGATTTCTGTAATTTAATATTTTTAATAAATATTAGACCCTATTATGAGTTGAATGCAAGTGAGTTTGGTCAATTTTGAATTTTCTGGAATTAGTTATGAATTTTAGAAGTTTTGAATATTTAATGAATTATTAAAATCCTTAATTAGAGCATCATTATGTGGTTTTCCTCCAAATCAATCCCAAACTCCTTGAAATCAACTCCAAAGGTCATAAATGACCTAAGGAGAGATTCCCAAGTGTTTGGGAAATTTTTTGGAATTTTTAATATTTTTTAATTAATTAAATTAATATAATATTCCATTTCACTTAAAATTCAATTAATGCTTAAGTTGCTGTCAAAACAGGTTGGTTTCAATTTTCATGGGTTAAGGATTTAATTATGGTCAGTTAGAGGTCTTAAACACATTTTTTGGGTTTAAAAAGGATTTATTACATTTTTTAGAAGTTTAATGGCTTAATTAAGGTTTAAACTTAGGAAAATTGTTTAAGGGGCTTAATGGCTTCAAAAATAAGTGAAATTTTTCCTAATGGCTGTACATGTCAGTAAGTTTAAATGGTTGAAGTTTCAAGTCAAAATGATGTGTATCCTAATCACAATGCATTTTTCTAAGTTGTCTAATCAAGGTCCTTAATTATTGTCCTTAATGACACTAAGTTTAATAGGTTTGAATTGAAGTTTTGACTAACCCTTGACTAAACATATTGCATCACACATAAGCACAATCAATTCCTAAATCTAGGAGAACCTAGGCTAAGTGGTGTGTGTTCCTTAAGCATGCAAAGACTAACAAAATCAACTTAACTCAAGTCTTGATTAGTGAAGAATTAAAGCACAACTATGCACTAATCAATCCCCATAATTTCCATTCAAACATGCTTAATCTACATTTAAAATTTTAAGGGATCTCTTAAAAGTTTTAAAACTTAGATAAATGTACATTTTAAAATAGATTTCAAATATATATATAAGTATACATATATATATATATATATTATATATATATATATATATATACAAATAGAAATTTTAAAATAAAGTAATTGAAAATATCATTAAAATTAAATTTGAGGGGTTAAGAGATCCACTGATTTTCAAATTATTTGAAAATAATTAATATAATATTTAATTGACTACTTGATTAAATATTAAAAGATTCATATAATTCAAATTAATCAAGATCAATGGGTATCTTAGTTTTAAAATTAATGTTAAGTTAAAGTATTTTGAATATTAATAATTTCGATATATTATTCATATATTTTTTTTTTTTGAAAATAATTTGAATTTAATTTAAATATCTAAAGCTTAAGGTTAAATATATATTTGAATTAATTTTAGATTAATTAGTATTCACAATATTTCTTAAATCAAACTAGATTGAAAATTAAATATTTCTGGAATTTAAAATTATGATTAATAACTTTTGAATATGACTTTAATTAAATAGTGATTAAATACTTAAATATTTAAATACTTAAATGTTATTTAAAATATATATTATAACCCATATTAAATCAAATTTTAAATTAAATTAATGTATATATATACATACTTGAAAATATTTTTAATACTAAAATATATTTTAAAGTAAAATTTTAGATTTTATTAGATACTTAACATTATTTTAATTAAATATTAACTTAAAATAATTAATACTTAAAATATTTTGAAATATAATGATATTTTAACTTAAAACTAATTTCAAATTAACATGCTTACTTTCTGATGATATTTATATAAAATAAATAATTTTAATAATTTTAAAATAAATTTTAATTGATTTTAAAAAAAAACGGTAATTAAAAATGATTTAAAACTGAATTAAATCAATTTTAAATACATTGGCGGCGGGAATGCCACGTGGCATTCACTGGTGGCTGCCGGAGAAGGTGCGGCGGCGGTCCCCACGCGTCAGTGCAGATCGCGCAGACGCGGGTTCGACTTATCCGCGTCAGCATCGGCTATGAGCCGTTGGATCTCCGTATTTCTCTGTTGGACGGTCCAGATCAAAGCCCGCGATCTGATCTCCCAGTTAGAGATCGGACGACAGACATTTGATCGCGCGGTCTGGATCAAAGGCCCAGATGCCGTCGGATAGGTATTTCGGCATCGAGCAGCTGAAGCGCGTCAGACCGAACGCGGATGAACGAAACCCCTCATCCGTTGATCAGATGATCAACGGCTGAAGTTTCACAGACCTGGGACGAGAACCTTAAAACACCCCAAGGACTCGTTTTTTTTGCTCGTTCGATTGATTCGGTTAACTAAAATTAATAAAATTTTAAACCTAGCTAGAATAGATGAACAGAAATAGTGGGGATTCAATTTTAAAACTTAAAAATGCGGGGGAAAATAAATCTATTTAATCTAGTGTACCTAGACCTAGGGTTTCGATTTATACCTTAGTTAATGGACGGATTAATCCGTTTAAAGGCGTGTTGCACTTGTAGACTGTCCACGCCTTTTTGTAGAAGAAACTGTGGCTTGAACAGCTCTGGATCGAATGCAAAAGAAGCTTGAACGGATTCAAGCTTGGTTCGCCGGAAACTCGCCGAAGAGGGCTTTGAACGGCGGGATTTGAGTGGGGATGTTTTTAAGAGTCTCTGGGGAGCTCAATAGAACAGAGGTTTTGGCTTGAGAGGTTGAGGGTGGAGAGAGAACGACTAGGTTAGAATGAGGCTTCACTTGAGCCTCTTGCCCTATTCAATCCCTTCCAGATTGAATGGAGGGGCTGGGATCAATTGTTTGGATTCCCAGATGGCTGCACCTGTCCAGGGAGTTGGTGGGAGCAGCAGCCAAGGACATGGAGAGGACATCCTATGTGTAAAGGGTGTTTTGTCCCTTATTTGGACACATGGCTATGATTAGGAGCTGTTTGATTTGGATCCAAGGGTCAAGATGAGTTTTAGGAAGCTTCTAGACCCTATTCAAACTGCTGGAGAGATTTGGGTTTTGAAAGGATTAACTTAAACATTTAAACTTAATCATTTAAAGGGGTTTTAAAGGTTTGTTGACCAGTTTGACTGGTCAAACAGTCAGTTTGACTGCCTAGGTGTCATGGAGGAATGTCTTGAGTGTTGGAGTGTTAAGAGCTTAAGGCAATCCACTAAGAGTTTGAGGGTTCAAGCCATTTGGACATTTAAAGGGTCGTTGACCGAATGTTGACTGGTCAATACCCAAGTGGACTGCTGATGTGGCAGCCAAGTGGCCTCAAAGATGATTAAAATGAATCAAAACCAAAGCCAAGTGGAGGGTTTGAGGATTTAGGTTTTGTTGAGGTTTGGAATGGGTTTGACCCACCCTTAGAGTTGACTTGGTCAACTCTAATTGGGTTTGATTGGCCAACTTCCAAAAGCTTGGTTAAGCTATGTTTGAAGTTAATTTTGGAGCTTTGAAACGAATTCAATGGGGAATGAGTTTAAAAATAACCCATTAAAGTCTTAAGGGAATTTTGAGTCAACCTAGGTTGACTGGGGTCAACTAGATTGACCCAAATGGTGGGTCTAGGCTGACAGGATTGAAATAATATTTGGAGTCTGATGGGGGGGGGGTGATTTCAAGGTTTGAATAGGCCATTTGGCACTCAATATGTCTATTGGGCCTTTAATGGGCTTTAAATCAATTATGGGTGATTTGATCAATCAGGTGGTCAAGGGTCTAGAAATAGGTTCAAATAATTTGAAATGGCATTTTGAGTCCATTGGATATGGTCCCAGGTTAAGGAGGTCATTTGGTTCAAAACACCTGTTTGACCCTTAAAGGGCTTCTTGGGTCAAAACTGTTGACTTGGTCAACTAGGTGAACCCAGAGGTTGGGAATGGGTCCAACAGATTTAAAATGATATTTGCAACTTGTTGCAAGTGATTGCACTCAATTTGGAGTTCATTTGGTTTGAAATCACCATTTGAACCCCATAGGGGTATTTGGTCATTTTGACCCCTGGTCAACTGGGGGTCAAAGTGGGTCTAGAAAATTTCAGTTTAATGTTCAACATATCAATATTAAGGGTCTGGAAGTGCCAAATAGTATTAGTTTATGGGTTGTTATCTCTCTAACATGTTTTGGAAGATTTTTTTTGCTCTTGTGTGTATTTAATATTTCAGGAACAATCGAACTCCAGACTAACGAAGACATTCAAAATCAAATTCGAGCTGAGATACTTTGTGAATTTGAAGCTTACACTTATCTTTAAAATAAAATTGAAGGGAGTGATGTAATGGAGTGAAATAAATTCAACACACACTAAAGGAGATCTTGAAAAAGTTTTTGTACTGATCGTACAACACGAACATTGTTCGTACGGACGATCAGATCATTATCTCCTTGAAAGTAGCAATGGAACGGACAGGAACTGACTGAAAAATTTGTTCTAAGTCTGATCGTCCAGACGAAATCATTTTCATCCCAGGACGAGTTTCTCCTGTAAAATTTGTCCAGACGAAGTCATGTTCGGCCAGGACGTTGGAACCGACTATGGCAGTTTCTAGCAAATTTTTGCAGTTTTTGGAACCAACTTTTGATATAACTGTACGTACCGGATGAAATTTTTTTCGTACGACGAACCTATTCGTCCAGGACAAAATTTGGTTCGTACAGATGCACAAATGGTTCGTACGGAACAGTTTCTTACAACGTTCGTCCGTACTAACTCAATTTCGTACGGGACGATCCAGTGCGCAGAAAAACATGTTTTTTAGCAGTTTTTTGGACGGTTTTTTCATGTCCTTTCCTATATATAAGGAGTCCTAGAAACTATACAAGTGCCTTTGGAGTTGGTTTCTCTCTGAGAGGGATCATTAAGAGTGAAAGTTGGGAGAGATTGTAAGAGTGAAGAGTGAGAGATCAAGTGAGGGGTTTGTGAGGGATTCACAAGGTTACTTAAAGAAGAAGATCTCTTTTGTTCTCCATCTCTCTTTGAAGGCTCCAAGTGAATTCAACAACATTGTCCGGTAGTTTCTCCTGCCGACACTTGGAGATGTAAAAGGACGACAAAGTGTATGCTTTGACAGCCATTGTGTCTTCGTTCTTTGGGAAAACTAGAAGAGAGAACTTGAAAGGAGAGGAAAGGGTGGAGTTTGAGAGGGAGAAGATCTGGAGGGAATTTCAAGGGATGTGGAGGGGATATTCACACGGTTGCTCCGGCGAACTTCCACTTCAGTACCATCGATTCAAGGCGTCTTGAGGGAAGTTTTGGCGAGAAGAAGATATATCTTGGTGTCAAAGAACCCGGACTCCGCCGCACCGGGAAGGTGAAAGTGATTTTGTACAGGTCTCCGTCTTGCTGTGGGGGCAAAAGGAGAGTCACTTTGTGGTATTAGTGCAATACTCGGAGGGTGCCTCCGAGGAGTGGACGTAGGTCAAGGTTTGACCGAACCACTATAAATCTGTGGTGTGTTCTTTCTTATTTTCTTTCACATTTAATTTCATTGCAAGTTGTTTACTCTGGTTTTGAAAAGTTTATTTTTTAAACTTTAAATTTAACTTGCATTATAATTAAAAAGGTTTTCTAAAAATCCAAGAGTAGAAAGTATAATTTTTAAATTACCATTCACCCCCCTCTTGGTTAGCCTTGGATAATAATAGGCTTAACATCCTAATTCATATTGAACGAGTTCTCCAACAAGTGGTATCAGAGCTTTGTTTCAAAATCATAAGTTAGACTACTTTTTGAAAAATGAGTATGGCTAATTTTAGAAAACCTTAAAATGTAAGAAGGATATTCGACATTTTTAGACCACCTTTATTTGAAATATATTTCTTTTGATTTTTGGAAAATTCGAATGTCTACTTTCTTGCAATCAATAGATTATCGAATGTGGCATATGATTCAAAATGGTTATTCTGTACCGTCACGTATTAAGATGGAGATATAAAAACTGATACCCTTTTTCTGAATGAGTAGAGTAGAACAAATTAATGCTGAATTAAATGCTAAATGTATGAATATTTGTTCTGTGCTTAAATTCGGAAGATATATAAGAATCCTACATGTAACTTCTGCACAAGAAATTTGGGATAGTTTATGCAATTACATATGAAGGTACTGTAGTGAAGTCAAGCAATCTAAGTTGATTTTTTGATGCATGACTATGAACTCTTTAGCATGAAACCTTATGAGGACAATTTTAGACATGTATACTAGGTTTATTCAATTGTAACATCATTGCATGCTTTAGGTAAAGAATTTTCAAACTTTGAAATAGTCAATAAAATTCTAACGTTGTTACTTGACAAGTTTGATGCCAAAGTTGTTGCTATTTCGAAACGAAAAATTTGAATGAATATTCTATTGATAATTTGATTGGCTCACTCATTGCTTACTACATATTTTTGGGTCAAAGACTTTTGGATGCAGGTAAAAAATAATGCTAAAAGCGGAAGACATGGAGAAAAGTTGCTTAGTTGGTGAGGAAAGCGATGACTTAACAAGCAATTGAAAAGTCCACTAAGCACAAGCATAAGCATCAACAAAAGTGGAATAAAGGTAAAAAGGGTAAGAATGTTCAGATTTTTTCAAATATTATTTGCTTTGGAGGTAGAAAATCTGGACATCTAAAAAGTCGGTGCCCTAATTTGAGAACTCTTCCTGCTTAAGAAAAGGGGAAAGTAAGCAAGCAATTATAAAATGGGAAAATAATGAAAAGCAAAATCTCCTGGGCGAGATCTAGCTTCTAAATCATCAGACTAGAGCAAAAATGATGTTTAACCCTTTGTTTATGTGTTTTTGTGTGCATATTTTTTATTATTATGTGTTTTTATTTTTGTTTGTTTAGTGTTTTTTCTATTTTAATTTTTGTGTGTTTTGTATGATTTTGAGAATTTTCATATCGGTCCATGTTCTTGTTGTGAGACATTTGGAATGTGATATAAAGATTTTTATAGTTTGTGTACTTGTATTTTGTTTAGTATTTTTCTTTTCCTTTTATTGCTTTAGATTTTTTTTTGTTTAATGTTTTTTGTTCTTGTTTGAAATGTTCTTAGTGTACCTATATGAAAAACCCTTAAATTTTTGTCTTACAAGTGCTATACTTTGAACTGCAACATAAATATTGAATTTATTAGAAAATCTAATTTTTCTAAATTTAAGTTTGTGTCATAACTTGATATTATTAATATGTGATAATTTCATGTCTTTTATTTAGACCACAAAATTTAATATTTAATATATTATTGCAATGTGATGTTTCATATTTTTGTATTTCACTTACATAATATTTATGCACTTAGAAAGATTTGAAATTTTAGATTATTAATTTTGGAAAGAATACAATTATTTCTTAAAAATTGTACAAATGTACAAAAATCAAAAGAAATGCGCAATGATCGCAATGTGAAGAAGAGGCACAAAATAAGCCCAACAAGTAAATAGATGCAAAAAAAATGCCACAAAATTGAAAAGATGCGCAAAGCGCCACATGTGGTAGTTATTTCTTTCCAACATTTTAATCTCTTAATTCAAATGATCTATATAACATTTATATTCTATTGAAATTGAAATATAAAATTTTTATATCAACATTTAACAATAATTTTCTCTACCTAAATGTCTAAATATACTCATTTTTGATGAAATAATTCTTATAGTTTCTATTTTATATTCTTCTTAAATTCTATGAATTTTATGTTTTGGCTAATTAATTAAATTTATTTGCATACCTTATGTCAATCACTTTAAAGGTTAAATTTTTAAATGATTTTCATATGTCTTCTTACATTTCTAGTCTTTTTATCTTCACTTTTGATGTTGTCAAAAAGGGGGAGAAATTGTTTGTTGTATCTTGTGTATCTATCGTTTGTGTGTTGTTTGTTTTAGTGGTATGTGTGTTTGTTTTGTTTTATATTTCTAAAAATTTTGAAATAAAAATAATTTAATGCCTCCTTATTTTCATGTATCATCAATTCAGGGGGAGTTAGGAGATTACTTAGAATTTGAAATTATGCAACAATAATTATTTTGCAATCATCAAAAAGGGGAGATTGTTAGGAAAGTTGCTATTGCATGTTTACATTCTGCAACTTAGTATAGTTTTTGATGATTCCAATTATTATTATTTTATGTGTTGTTATCTCCTAATATTTTTGGAAGATTTGTTTTTATCTTGTGTGTACTAATATTTCAGGAAAGACGAACTCCAGACTACGAAGTACTCAAATCAAATTCAGCATGAGATACTTTGTGAATTTGAAGCTTACACTTATCTTTAAAATCAAATTGAAAGGGTATTGTAATTGAGTGAATAAATTCACCACACACTAAAGGAGATCTTGAAAAAGTTTTTGTACTGATCTCGTAAGCACAACATTATTCGTACGGGACGATAGATCAGTTATCTCCTTGTAAGAGCAATGGAACGGACAGGAACTGAACTGAAAAATTTTTCTAAGTCATGATCGTCCAGAACGAAATCTTTTCATCCCAGGATGAGTTCTCACTGTAAAAATTTGTCCGACGAAGTCATTTTGTCCAGGACGATGGGAACCGACTATGGCAGTTCTAGCAATTTTTGCAGTTTTTGGAACCAACTTTTGATTAACTGTTCGTGACCGGACGAAATTTTTTTGTACGGGACGAACCTATTGCTCCAGGACGAATTTGGTTCGTACAGATGCACAAATGGTTCGTACGGGACAGTTTTTCTTACACAGTTCGTCGACTAACACAATTTCGTACGGGACGATCCGTGGCGCAGAAAAATAATGTTTTTAGCAGTTTTTGGACGTTTTTGGTCCTTTCTATATAAGGGAGTCCTAGAAACTATACAAGTGCCTTTGGAGTTGTTTTCTCTTGAGAGGGATCATTAAGAGTGAGAGTTTGGGAGAGATTGTAAGAGTGAAGAGTGAGAGATCAAGTGAGGGGTTTTGTGAGATTCACAAGGTTACTTAAAGAAGAAGATCTCTTTATTCTTCCCATCTCTTTGAAGCTCTCTAGTGAAGTTCAACAACATTGGCCGGTCTCTGCCGACACTGTGAGAGTGTAAAAGGACGACAAAGTGTATCTTTGACAGCCATTGTGTCTTCGTTCTTTGGGAGAAAACTAAAGAGAGGAACTTGAAAGGGAGAGAGGAAAGGGTGGAGTTTGAGAGGGAGAAGATCCTTGAGGGGATTTCAGGGAGTGTGGAGGGGATATTCACACGGTTGCTCCGCGAACTTGCACTTCAGTACCATCGTATTCAAGGGTCGTCTTGAGGGAAGTTTGGCGAGAAGAAGATCTCTTTGGTGTCAAAGAACCGCGCTACCCGCCGCACTGGGGAAGGGAAAGTGATTTTGTACAGGCTTCTCCGCCTTGCGTGTGGGGGCAAAAGGAAGTCACTTTGTGGTATAGTGCAATACTCGGAGGGTGGCCTCCGAGGAGGGGATGTAGGTCAAGTTTGACCGAACCACTATATATCTGGTGTGTTTCTTTCTTATTTTTCTTCCGCATTTAATTTCATTGCAAGTTGTTTACTCTGGTTGAAAAGTTTATTTTTTAAACTTTAAATTTACTTGCATTAATAATTAAAAAGGTTTTCTAAAAATCCAAGAGTAGAAGTAAATTTTTAAATTAACCAATTCACCCCCCTCTGGTTAGCCTTGGGACAATTATTAGGCTTAACATCCTAATTCATATTGAACGAGTTCCAACATCTCTCTCTCTCTCTCTCTCTCTCTTTATATATATATCATCAAAAAATTATCTTGATCGGGCAGGATTCTCAAGGCAAAACCAAGTTAGAAACACTGAAATTTAATTGGGGATCATCAGAACTCTAATTTTGCAAATTTATAGTCAAATTGAAACATTCAAAAATACGAATCAAATGAACACCAAAGTTTTACTCAATTCGAGCCCAAATGGGTCCAAACAAGGACCCATTTGGAAGGTCAAACGCACATGCGAATTACAAACGGTTTATTCAAAAGTGACATACTAAATTCAAATAGAGCGGCTCGACGAGACGAATCCAATGAGCCCAAGATAACATGAATTCTGTGTCATTAAGAGATCCCAAATTCCAACAAACAGTCCATGGATCAAGGGAATCACTCACCGTCCATTACAAATCACTCTCCTAAAATACCCTTGATCTTCCTCCTATATGGGACATTGGCCACCCTAGAAAATCTATAATAAATAAGCCCCCCCTTTCTCATTGTTTTAAATTAAAAAAAAATATCTGTATTTAAATATATGTAGTTTTTGAAAATATTATTATTTTTGGGAATATTGAATTTCCCCAAAGAAATTAATTGAAGTTTAAAAGATAGTCAATTTTAATTTTTGAAAATTAAATCTGAGATACTAAATCTCCTACGAGCGCAAGCCCTCGTAGTATATTACATCGTTAGGAAAATTTAGAGATTTTCGCTACGAAAACTCTCGATTAAAATACGAATGAATTTTATTTAGAATTCAAAGTTAAAACATCAATGGAAGTTACAAGATGATGAATTTCAGGGGGATTGGTCAAGATTGAACATTTATTTTGAATCCAAAGGAAAAAAGTAGGAGATGTTTCGAGATTCTGAATCACTTCAGAAACATCTCAATCTAACCCTAAGTGTTAGGCTTTATTTGATTGAACGAATTTTTTAGTTTGAGTGGTTGATTTATTGAGATTTGAGATTCATTCCCGATAGTTTGAGGTCGTATGGCCCGGACCAGCCGCTCGGACCTAAATCTAAATTAGGCACTAAAAGTTAGTGCCTCGAACCTAGCTAATGAAATGCGAATCTGGTCTTCACCCCGGCCTGGATTGGGGAGGCCGAAACCACCTAAACGATTTAAAATATGTATCCGGTCTTTTTGTAGAGTGTGGGGACATTAATTAGAAAATTTTAGAGAAATGGGGTCGACATCTAGAGCAATCCTTAATTGACCCCTTTAACTTATGTCGGGTATTCGATGCTAAATAGCTGCAATTAAATATTAGACTCTTTAAATTTGTTACTAAATGCGATGACATGCAATTGAACTCGATTGAATGCAAAATTAGTATGTAGCATTTAAAAAATCTTGGCTTAGAAAATAGGTTTTATCCTAGAATTGCATAACTCCCCTTGACAGATCGGCACCCTCATAGGTCAGGTGGCCTGCCAGAACCCGCAGGCGGGAGATGCCTAACAAGGAAGAGAAGGTATAATATGTATGCATGAAAAACCCTCGGCGAGTCCGAGCTACTTCTTAGAGGACCCGTTTAGAGTTTGCTATCTATCTTAAAATTTTTTAGTTAATTAGAATATAAGAATTTTGACAAACCCCAAAGCCTAAGTTCGAATTCCAGGTCAAACCAAATGCGGCAGATGCAAGTAAAAAAACTAGAAAAGCAGGAGTTCTAATCGCAATCAATTTAAAAAATCAATCAAATTTAAATTATACAAATTGAACGTCCCATAGTGCAATGCCCCTTATTATTACATCACAGCATTTACAGAAAATTAAAGTGGCCGGGCACCACTGACTACAACCTACAACCCGATTTCTAATCCTAAAATAAAGGACTTTGAGATTTAGGATTCTTCGCTCGTCCAATCCTTCATCTTCTCAACGAACGTCTTGATTTCGTTGCGTTCAGGATATCCAAAAGGAAAGAAACTCCCCTTGATCGAGGTGTTATTCTTTCCTCTTTGGATATTTGAAAAGTATCCTAATTTGACTTCCAAATGGAAGGAAGACTCTCCCCTCTAGGGATGTCTTCACCTCTTAGAATTCGAATTGGATATTTTATATCCCAAATTCAAGTCATTCAAATAATATTTAGCAACTTTATACAATCAAATTACATTAATTTGAAATAGAAAATCTAGACTCGATCCTGGCAAGTTATCCTGAATAATCAGCAGATTGTATATGTATATCCCAAGCAGTTATAATTTGAATGAAATGCATTTTTTAAGCCACACTTGGCCATGCTCTTTTTATTTAAAGGGGGTCTAAAGCGCGCAGGTACCTGTGCAAAGAGTTATATATTTTTTATTAACTGCCCCCTTTAGTTTTCAGCTCCTTATAGAGACATGGCCACCTGCATAAGATTGCACATATATAATTCGTCCCTAAACCTAGGTGGTAAATCTATCGCACAACACCAATCACAGAATGCAGAAATAAGTAATAAACCACACAATTCTACACTAGCAAACAACATGCAGTAAAAGCTCGAAAAGTACGGCACACAACTGCAGCAAGTAAAACAACCGCCTATCCTAAAACTAGAGTCGGTGATCCTAGCACAACATCTAGAGTGTGTGAGGTAGGTCGTGTAGTTTATATGTCCTAAATAGGATTATTATTAAAGTTGGTTTTAAGTTTGGTTGGTTGGAAGTGTTATAGGGATTAAGTTTGATTCAAATATTAATGGCTAAGGTTAATCTTTAAGACTTACTAATAATTTGTTGGATATCACCTTTGTTTCACACCGAGGCCGTGAAGTTTATTCACCTTCCTAGGGGCTAAGTTAATAGCCTCGTGAGGCCTGGGTTACCCAGCGGTATCCGCTATAATTAAATAATTTTAGGTTGATTAAGTTTTAAGAATTAATGAATTATTATTAGAAATGTTTGGTTGGGCTGATTTTCAAATGTTTCATTTAAGTTTGCCATTAATCGATTCTGGCGTTGTGCCCCAGGCTCGAGGAAACCAGCCTCCTTAGGACACTTAGCCCCGCAGGGCCCAGTAGTCCAGCCGATAAACCAAATTAATGTAATTAAATTAGAGGTTTTAAAAGGTTGAATAATCATAATTAATCATTCCTAAGGTTTAACTCCCCTTGAAATCCATTTCGTCGTTGTGCCACCAGGCTCGAGGAACCAGCCTCCTTAGGACACTTAGCCCCGCAGCCCGGAGTAGTCCAGCCAATAAACTTCATCTTTAGGATGGTTGTTGCGCCTTTAAAAAAGTTTGTTGAATGTTTTAAAACATTAAATTAACATTTTCTGGAATTTTAGGATGATTTTGAGATTTATGAATTTTTTGGAATATTTTAATCATTTAATTAAGGGGTTGAAAATTGACTTTTTAATTAAGGTTAAATCGGACAACTAGCATTTGTATATTAAAATTCTAGAGGCTTACTCTACGATACAGTTATAGCAGTAGTACGTTGAAATCGGATTTTTTAATTTTAACAGGTTTGAAGTTTTGAACTAGTTTTTAACTAGCGTTTGACCATTTGTTGACTTTTTGAAATATTACAGATTTCTGTAATTTAATATTTTTAATAAAATATTAGACCCTATTATGAGTTGAATGCAAGTGAGTTGGTCAATTTTGAATTTTCTGGATTAGTTATGAATTTTAGAAGTTTTGAATATTTAATGATTATTAAATCCGTAATTAGAGCATCATTATGTGGTTTTCCTCCAACAATCAATTCCCAAACTCCTGGAAATCAACCTCCAAAGGTCCTAATGACCTAAGGAGAGATTTCCGCAAGTGTTTGGGAAATTTTTGGAATTTTTAAAATATTTTTTAATTAATTCAAATTAATATAATATTCCATTTCACTCAAAAATTCAATTAATGCTTAAGTTCTGTCAAAACAGGTTGGTTTTCAATTTACATGTTAAGGGATTTAATATGGTCATTTAGAGGTCTTAAACACATTTTTGGGTTTAAAAAGGATTTATACATTTTTTAGAAGTTTAATGGCTTAATTAAGGTTTAAACTTAGGAAAATTGTTTAAGGGTACTAATGGCTTCAAATAAGTGAAATTTTCCTAAAGGCTGTCCATGTCAGTAAGTTTAAATGGTTGAAGTTTCAAGTCAAAATGAATGTGTATCCTAATCACAATGCATTTTCATAAGTTGTCTAATCAAGGTCCTTAATTATTGTCCTTAACTGACAACTAAGTTTAATGGTTTGATTGAAGTTTTGACTAACCCCTTGACTAAACATATTCATCACACATAACACAATCAATCCAAATCTAGGAGAACTCGTAGCTAAGTGGTGTGGTTTCCTTAAGCATGCAAAGACTAACAAAATCACTTAATCAAGTCTTGATAGAAGAATAAAGCACAAACTATGCACAACAATCCCCCATAAGTTTCCATTCAAACATGCTTAATCTACTACATTAAAATTTTAAGGGATCTCTTAAAAGTTTAAAACTTAGAATAATGTACATTTTAAAATAGATTTCAAATATTATAGATAAGTATACATATATATATATATAGTATATATATATAATATATAGATATATAAAATAGAAATTTTAATATAAAGTAATTGAAAATATCATTAAAATTAAATTATGAGGTGGTTAAGAGATCCACTGATTTTGCAATTATTTTGAAAATAAATAATAGAATATTTTAATTGACTACTTGATTAAATATTAAAAGATCATATAATTCAAATAATCAAGATCAATGGGTATCTTAGTTTAAAATTAATGTTAAAGTTAAAGTATTTTGAATATTAATAATTTCGATAAATTATTCATATATTTTTTTTTTTTTGAAAATAATTTGAATTAATTTAATATCTAAACTAAAGGTTAAATATATTATTTGAATTAATTTTAGATTAATTAGTATTTCACAATATTTCTTAAATCAAACTAGATGGAAAAGTGAAATATTTCTGGAATTTAAAATTATGATTAATCCTTTTGAAATGACTTTAATTAAATAGTGATTATAATACTTAAATATTTAAATACTTAAATGGTATTTAAAAAAATATTTATAACCCATATTAAATCAAATTTAAACTCTTGGTTAGCCTTGGGACAATTAATTAGGCTTAACATCCTAATTCATATTGAATGAGTTCCAACAAGTGGTATCAGAGCTTTGTTTCAAAATCATAAGTTAGACTACTTTTTTGAAAAACGAGTATGGCTAATTTTAGAAACCGTAAAATGTTAGAAGGATATTCGATTTTTAAACCACCTTTATTTGGAAAATATTTCTTTTGATTTTTGGAAAATTCGAATGTCTACTTTCTTGCAATCAATAGATTATCGAATGTGGCATATGATTCAAAATGGTTATTCTGTACCGTCACGTATTATAGATGGAATCAAAAACTGATACCCCTTTTTCTGAATGGAGTAGAGTAGAACAAAATTATGCTGAATTAAATGCTAAATGTATGAATTGTTTGTTCTGTGCTTTAAATTCGGAAGATTATATAAGAATCTCTACATGTACTTCTGGCAAGGAAATTTGGGATAGTTTTATGCATTACATATGAAGGTACTATGTAGTCAAGCAATCTAAGTTGAATTTTTTGATGCATGACTATGAACTCTTTAGCATGAAACCTTATGAGACAATTTAGACATGTATACTAGTTTATTCCAATTGTAACATCATTGCATGCTTTAGGTAAAGAATTTTCAAACTTTGAAATAGTCAATAAAATTCTACGTTGTTTACTTGACAAGTTTGATGCCAAAGTTGTTGCTATTTGCGAATTCGAAAATTTGAATGAATATTCTATTGATAATTTGATTGGCTCACTCATTGCTTACGAGCAATATTTGGGGTCAAAGACTTTTGGAAGCAGTGAATAATAATGCTAAAAGCGGAAGACATGGAAAAAGTTGCTTAGTTGGTGAGGAAAGCGATGACTTAAAACAAGCAAATTGAAAAGTCCACTAAAGCACAAGCATAAGCATCAACAAAAGTGGAATAAAGGTAAAAATGGTAAGAATGTTCAGATTTTTTCAAATATTATTTGCTTTGGATGTAGAAAATCTGGACATCTGAAAAGTCAGTGCCTAATTTGAGAACTCTTCCTGCTTAAGAAAAGGGAAAGCTAAGCAAATTATAAAATGGGAAAATAATGAAAAGCAAAAAATCTCCTGGGCGGATCTAGCTTCTGAATCATCAGACCAGGAGCAAAATGATGTTTAAACCCTTTGTTTATGTTTTTTGTGTGCATATTTTTTTATTAGTTGTGTTTTTATTTTTGTTTGTTTATGTGTTTTTCTATTTTTAATTTTTGTGTGTTTTGTATGATTTTGAGATATTTTCATATCGGATTCCATGTTTCTTGTTGTGAGACATTTGGAATGCGATATGAAGATTTTTATAGTTTGTGTACTTGTATTTTGTTTAGTATTTTTATTCTTTTATTGCTTTAGATTTTTTTTTGTTTAAGTGTTTTTGTTCTATGTTTGAAATGTTCGTTAGCCTATATGAAAAACCTTTAATTTTTTGATCTTACAAGTGCTATACTTTGAACTGCAACATAAAATTGAATTCATTAGAAAATCTAATTTTTCTAAATTTAAGTTGTGTTCATAACTTGATATTATTAAGATTGTCAATTTCATGTCTCTTATTTAGACCACATAAATTTTAATATATTATTGCAATTGTGATGTTTTCATATTTTGTATTTCACTTATCAATTAATATTTATGCACTTAGAAAGATTTGAAATTTTAGATTATTAATTTTGGAAAGAATACAATTATTCTTGAAAATTGTACAAATATACAAAAATCAAAAGAAATGCGCAATGATTCGCAATGTGAAAAAGAGGCACAAAATAAGCCCAACAAGTAAAAAGATGCACAAAAATGCGCCACATAATTGAAAAAGATGCGCAAAGCACCACATGTGGTAGTTATTTTCTTCCAAACATTTTTAATCTTTTAATTCAAATTGATCTTATGTACATTTATATTCCATATTGAAATTTGAAATATAAAATTTTTATATCATCATTTTTACAATAATTTTCTCTATCCTAAATGTCTAAATATACTCATGTTTTGATAAATTCTTTATAGTTTATATGTTATTTCTCTTCTTAAATTCTATGAATTTTATGATTTGGCTAATAATTTTATTTTATTTGCATACCTTATGTCAATCACTTTAAAGGTTAAATTTTTAAATGATTTTCATATGTCTTCTTACATTTCTAGTCTTTTTCTTCTTCACTTTTTGATGTTGTCAAAAAGGGGGAGAAATTATTTGTTGTATCTTGTGTATTCGTATCGTTGTGTGTTTGTTTTGTTTAGTGTATGTGTGTTTGTTTTGTTTTGTATTTCTAAAAATTTTGAAAATAAAAATAATTTTAATGCCTCCTTATTTTCATGTATTCATCAATTCAGGGGGAGTTTAGGAGATTCTTAGAATTTGAAATTATGCAAACAATAATTATTTTACCATCATCAAAAAGGGAGATTGTTAGGAAAGTTGCTATTTACATGTTTTACATTCTTGCAACTTGTATAGTTTTGATGATTCCAAATATTATTATTTTATGTGTTGTTATCTCCTAACATTTTTTGGAAGATTTGTTTTTGCTCTTGTGTGTATTAATATTTCAGGAAAATCGAACTCCAGACTACGAAGACTTCAAATCAAATTCAGCATGAGATACTTTGTGAATTTGAAGCTTACACTTATCTTTAAAATAAAATTGAAAGGGAGTGATTGTAATTGAGTGAATAAATTCACACACACTAAAGGAGATCTTGAAAAAGTTTTTGTACTGATCGTACAACACGAACATTGTTCGTACGGGACGATCAGATCAGTTATCTCCTTGTAAGAGCAATGGAACGGACAGGAACTGAACTGAAAAATTTTTCTAAGTCATGATCGTCCAGACGAAATCATTTTCATCCCAGGACGAGTTTCTCTCTGTAAAAATTTTGTCCAGACGAAGTCATGTTCGTCCAGGACGATGGGAACCGACTATGGCAGTTTCTAGCAAATTTTTGCAGTTTTTGGAACCAACTTTTGATATAACTGTTCGTACCGGATGAAATTTTTTCGTACCGGACGAACCTATTTCGTCCAGGACAAAATTTGGTTCGTACAGATGCACAAATGGTTCGTACGGGACAGTTTCTTACACAGTTCGTCCGTACTAACTCAATTTCGTACGGGACGATCCAGTGCGCAGAAAAACATGTTTTTAGCAGTTTTTTGGACGGTTTTTCATGTCCTTTCTATATAAGGAGTCCTAGAAACTATTACAAGTGCCTTTGGAGTTGTTTTCTCTTGAGAGGGATCATTAAGAGTGAAAGTTTGGGAGAGATTGTAAGAGTGAAGAGTGAGAGATCAAGTGAGGGGTTTGTGAGGGATTCACAAGGTTACTTAAAGAAGAAGATCTCTTTATTTCTTCCCATCTCCTTTGAAGGCTCTCAAGTGAAGTTCAACAACATTGGTCCGGTTCTCTGCCGACACTTGGAGAGTGTAAAAGGACGACAAAGTGTATCTTTGACAGCCATTGTGTCTTCGTTCTTTGGGAGAAAACTAGAAGAGAGAACTTGAAAGGGAGAGAGGAAAGGGTGGAGTTTGAGAGGGAGAAGATCCTTGGAGGGGATTTCAAGGGAGTGTGGAGGGGATATTCACACGGTTGCTCCGGCGAACTTGCACTTCAGTACCATCGGATTCAAGGGTCGTCTTGAGGGAAGTTTTGGCGAGAAGAAGATATCTTTGGTGTCAAAGAACCGGCTACTCCGCCGCACCGGGGAAGGTGAAAGTGATTTTGTACAGGCTTCTCCGTCTTGCTGTGGGGGCAAAAGGAGAGTCACTTTGTGGTATTAGTGCAATACTCGGAGGGTGCCTCCGAGGAGTGGACGTAGGTCAAGGTTTGACCGAACCACTATAAATCTGGTGTGTTCTTTCTTATTTTTCTTTCACATTTAATTTCATTGCAAGTTGTTTACTCTGGTTGAAAAGTTTATTTTTTAAACTTTAAATTTAACTTGCATTAATAATTAAAAAGGTTTTCTAAAAATCCAAGAGTAGAAGTATAATTTTTAAATTACCAATTCACCCCCCTCTTGGTTAGCCTTGGGATAATTAATTAGGCTTAACATCCTAATTCATATTGAACGAGTTCCAACAAGTGGTATCAGAGCTTTGTTTCAAAATCATAAGTTTAGACTACTTTTTGAAAAATGAGTATGGCTAATTTTAGAAACCGTAAAATGTTAGAAGGATATTCGATTTTTAGACCACCTTTATTTGAAAATATTTCTTTTGATTTTTGGAAAATTCGAATGTCTACTTTCTTGCAATCAATAGATTATCGAATGTGGCATATGATTCAAAATGGTTATTCTGTACCGTCACGTATTATAGATGGAATAAAAACTGATACCCCTTTTTCTGAATGGAGTAGAGTAGAACAAATTTATGCTGAATTAAATGCTAAATGTATGAATTATTTGTTCTGTGCTTTAAATTCGGAAGATTATATAAGAATCTCTACATGTACTTCTGGCAAAGAAATTTGGGATAGTTTATGCATTACATATGAAGGTACTAGTGAAGTCAAGCAATCTAAGTTGAATTTTTTGATGCATGACTATGAACTCTTTAGCATGAAACCTTATGAGACAATTTTAGACATGTATACTAGGTTTATTCAAATTGTAACATCATTGCATGCTTTAGGTAAAGAATTTTCAAACTTTGAAATAGTCAATAAAATTCTACGTTGTTTACTTGACAAGTTTGATGCCAAAGTTGTTGCTATTTGCGAATCGAAAAATTTGAATGAATATTCTATTGATAATTTGATTGGCTCACTCATTGCTTACGAGCAATATTTGGGTCAAAGACTTTTGGATGCAGGTAAAATAATAATGCTAAAAGCGGAAGACATGGAGAAAAGTTGCTTAGTTGGTGAGGAAAGCGATGACTTAACAAGCAAATTGAAAAGTCCACTAAAGCACAAGCATAAGCATCAACAAAAGTGGAATAAAGGTAAAAATGGTAAGAATGTTCAGATTTTTTCAAATATTATTTGCTTTGGATGTAGAAAATCTGGACATCTAAAAAGTCAGTGCCCTAATTTGAGAACTCTTCCTGCTTAAGAAAAGGGAAAGCTAAGCAAATTATAAAATGGGAAAATAATGAAAAGCAAAAAATCTCCTGGGCGGATCTAGCTTCTAAATCATCAGACTAGGAGCAAAATGATGTTTAAACCCTTTGTTTATGTGTTTTTGTGTGCATATTTTTTATTAGTTGTGTTTTTATTTTTGTTTGTTTAAGTGTTTTTCTATTTTTAATTTTTGTGTGTTTTGTATGATTTTGAGATATTTTCATATCGGATTCCATGTTTCTTGTTGTGAGACATTTGGAATGTGATATAAAGATTTTTATAGTTTGTGTACTTGTATTTTGTTTAGTATTTTTCTTTTCTTTTATTGCTTTAGATTTTTTTTTGTTTAAGTGTTTTTGTTCTATGTTTGAAATGTTCGTTAGCCTATATGAAAAACCCTTAAATTTTTGATCTTACAAGTGCTATACTTTGAACTGCAACATAAAATTGAATTTATTAGAAAATCTAATTTTTCTAAATTTAAGTTGTGTTCATAACTTGATATTATTAAGATTGTTAATTTCATGTCTTTTATTTAGACCACATAAATTTTAATATTATTATTGCAATTGTGATGTTTTCATATTTTGTATTTCACTTATCAATTAATATTTATGCACTTAGAAAGATTTGAAATTTTAGATTATTAATTTTGGAAAGAATACAATTATTCTTAAAAATTGTACAAATGTACAAAAATCAAAAGAAATGCGCAATGATTCGCAATGTGAAGAAGAGGCACAAAATAAGCCCAACAAGTAAATAGATGCAAAAAAATGTGCCACAAAATTGAAAAAGATGCGCAAAGCGCCACATGTGGTAGTTATTTCTTTCCAAACATTTTAATCTCTTAATTCAAATTGATCTTATATACATTTATATTCCATATTGAAATTTGAAATATAAAATTTTTATATCAACATTTTTACAATAATTTTCTCTATCCTAAATGTCTAAATATACTCATGTTTTGATAAATTCTTTATAGTTTCTATGTTATATATCTTCTTAAATTCTATGAATTTTATGATTTGGCTAATAATTTAATTTTATTTGCATACCTTATGTCAATCACTTTAAAGGTTAAATTTTTAAATGATTTTCATATGTCTTCTTACATTTCTAGTCTTTTTATTCTTCACTTTTTGATGTTGTCAAAAAGGGGGAGAAATTGTTTGTTGTATCTTGTGTATTCATATCGTTGTGTGTTTGTTTTGTTTAGTGTATGTGTGTTTGTTTTGTTTTATATTTCTAAAAATTTTGAAATAAAAATAATTTTAATGCCTCCTTATTTTCATGTATTCATCAATTCAGGGGGAGTTTAGGAGATTCTTAGAATTTGAAATTATGCAAACAATAATTATTTTGCCATCATCAAAAAGGGGAGATTGTTAGGAAAGTTGCTATTTGCATGTTTTACATTCTTGCAACTTGTATAGTTTTGATGATTCCAAATATTATTATTTTATGTGTTGTTATCTCCTAATATTTTTTGGAAGATTTGTTTTTACTCTTGTGTGTACTAATATTTCAGGAAAATCGAACTCCAGACTACGAAGACTTCAAATCAAATTCAGCATGAGATACTTTGTGAATTTGAAGCTTACACTTATCTTTAAAATCAAATTGAAAGGGAGTGATTGTAATTGAGTGAATAAATTCACACACACTAAAGGAGATCTTGAAAAAGTTTTTGTACTGATCGTATAGCACGAACATTATTCGTACGGGACGATTAGATCAGTTATCTCCTTGTAAGAGCAATGGAACGGACAGGAACTGAACTGAAAAATTTTTCTAAGTCATGATCGTCCAGACGAAATCATTTTCATCCCAGGATGAGTTTCTCACTGTAAAAATTTTGTCCAGACGAAGTCATGTTTGTCCAGGACGATGGGAACCGACTATGGCAGTTTCTAGCAAATTTTTGCAGTTTTTGGAACCAACTTTTGATATAACTGTTCGTACCGGACGAAATTTTTTTGTACGGGACGAACCTATTTCGTCCAGGACGAAATTTGGTTCGTACAGATGCACAAATGGTTCGTACGGGACAGTTTCTTACACAGTTCGTCCGTACTAACTCAATTTCGTACGGGACGATCCAGTGCGCAGAAAAATATGTTTTTAGCAGTTTTTTGGACGGTTTTTCATGTCCTTTCTATATAAGGAGTCCTAGAAACTATTACAAGTGCCTTTGGAGTTGTTTTCTCTTGAGAGGGATCATTAAGAGTGAGAGTTTGGGAGAGATTGTAAGAGTGAAGAGTGAGAGATCAAGTGAGGGGTTTGTGAGGGATTCACAAGGTTACTTAAAGAAGAAGATCTCTTTATTTCTTCCCATCTCCTTTGAAGGCTCTCAAGTGAAGTTCAACAACATTGGTCCGGTTCTCTGCCGACACTTGGAGAGTGTAAAAGGACGACAAAGTGTATCTTTGACAGCCATTGTGTCTTCGTTCTTTGGGAGAAAACTAGAAGAGAGAACTTGAAAGGGAGAGAGGAAAGGGTGGAGTTTGAGAGGGAGAAGATCCTTGGAGGGGATTTCAAGGGAGTGTGGAGGGGATATTCACACGGTTGCTCCGGCGAACTTGCACTTCAGTACCATCGTATTCAAGGGTCGTCTTGAGGGAAGTTTTGGCGAGAAGAAGATATCTTTGGTGTCAAAGAACCCGGCTACTCCGCCGCACTGGGGAAGGTGAAAGTGATTTTGTACAGGCTTCTCCGCCTTGCTGTGGGGGCAAAAGGAGAGTCACTTTGTGGTATTAGTGCAATACTCGGAGGGTGCCTCCGAGGAGTGGATGTAGGTCAAGGTTTGACCGAACCACTATAAATCTGGTGTGTTCTTTCTTATTTTTCTTCCGCATTTAATTTCATTGCAAGTTGTTTACTCTGGTTGAAAAGTTTATAATTTAACTTGCATTAATAATTAAAAAGGTTTTCTAAAAATCCAAGAGTAGAAGTATAATTTTTAAATTACCAATTCACCCCCCTCTTGGTTAGCCTTGGGACAATTAATTAGGCTTAACATCCTAATTCATATTGAACGAGTTCCAACATCTCTCTCTCTCTCTCTCTCTCTCTTTATATATATATCATCAAAAAATTATCTTGATCGGGCATGATTCTCAAGGCAAAACCAAGTTAGAAACATCTGAAATTTAAATTGGGATCATCAGAACTCTAATTTTAGCAAATTTATAGTCAAATTGAACATTCAAAAATACGAATCAAATGACACCAAATTTTACTCAATTCGAGCCCAAATGGGTCCAAATCAAGGACCCATTTGGAAGGTTCAAACCACAATGCGGATTACAAAACGGTTTTCAAAAGTGACATTACTAAATTCAAATAGAGCGGCTCGACGAGACGAATCCAATGAGCCCAAGATAACTGAATTCTGATGTCATTAAGAGATCCAAATGTCCAACAAACAGTCCATGATCAAGGGAATCAACATCAGCCGTCCATACAAATCACTCCTAAAATACCCTTGATCTTCCTCCTATTTATGGGACATGCCACCCTAGAAAATCTATAAATAAAGCCCCCCTTTCTCATTGTTTTAATTAAAAAATATATATTGTATTTAAATATATGTAGTTTTGAAAATATTTAATTATTTTTGGGAATATTGAATTTCCCAAAGATAATTAATTGAAGTTTTAAAAGATATCAATTTTAATTTTGAAAAATTAAATCTGAGTTACTAAATCTCCTACGAGCGCAAGCCCTCGTAGTTAATTACATCGTAGGAAAATTAGAGATTTTCCTACGAAAACTCTCGATTAAAATAGCGATATGAATTTTATTTAGAATTCAAAGTTAAACATCAAAGGAAGTTAAGATTTGAATTTCAAGGGGGATTGGTTCAAGATTGAACATTTATTTTTGAATCCAAAGGAAAAAAGTAGGAGATGTTTCGAGATTCTGAATTACTTCAGAAACATCTCAATCTACCCTAAGTGTTAGGCTTTTATTTGATTGAACGAAATTTTTTAGTTTGAGTGGTTGATTTTATTAGAGATTTGAGATTCAATTCCCGAAGTTTGAGGTCTTATGGCCCGGACCAGCCTCGGAACCTAAATCTAAATTAGGCACTAAAAGTTAGTGCCTCGAACCTAGCTAATGAAATGCGAATCTGGTCTTACCCCGGCCTGGATTGGGGAGCCAGCTAAACCACCTAAACGATTTTAAAATATGTATCCGGTCTTTTTGTAGAGTGGTGGGGACATTAATTAGAAAATTTTAGAGAAATGGGGTCGACATCTAGAGCAGATCCTTAATTGACCCCTTTAACTTATGTCGGGTATTCGATGTCTAAATAGATGCAATTAAATATTAGACTCTTTTAAATTTGTTACTAATGCGATGCATGCTAATTGACTCGATTGAATGCAGAATTAGTATGTAGCAGTTTAAAAATCTTTGGCTTAGAAAATAGGTTTTATCCTAGAGATTGCATAACATCCCCTTGACAGATCGGCACCCTCATAGGTCAGGTGGCCTGCCAGAACCCGCAGGCGGGGAGATGCCTAACAAGGAAGAGAAGGTATAATATGTATGCATGAAAAACCCTCGGCGAGTCCGAGCTTACTTCTTAGGACCGTTTAGAGTTTCTATCTTATCTTAAAATTTTTTATTTAATTAGAATAGAAGAATTTTTGACAGACCCCTAAGAGCCTAAGTTCGAATTCCAGGTCAAACCAAATGCGGCATGCAAGTAAAAAGACTAGAAAAGCAGGAGTTCTAATGCGCAATCAATTTAAATAAATCAATCAAATTAAATTTATCAAATTGAACGTCCATAGGCAAGTGCCCTTATTATTACATCACAGCATTTACAGAAAATTAAAGTGGCCGGGCACCACTGACTACAACCCGGATTTCTAATCCTAAAATAAATGACTTTGAGATTTAGGATTCTTCTCGTCGTCCAATCCTTCATCTTCTCACGAACGTCTTGATTCGTCGGTTCAGGATATCCAAATGGAAAGAAACTCCCCCTTGATCGAGGTGTTATCTTTCCTCTTTGGATATTTGAAAAGTATCCTAATTTGACTTCCAAATGGAAGAAGACTCTCCCCTCTAGGGATGTCTTCACCTCTTTGAATTCGAATTGGATATTTATATCCCAAATTCAAGTCATTTCAAATAATTTTACAACCTTTATACAATCAAATTACATTAATTTGAAATAGAAAATCTAGACTCGATCCTGCAATGTTATCCTAATAATCAGCAGTTGTATATGTATTCCCAAGCAGTTATAATTTGAATGAAATGCATTTTTTAGCCACACTTGGCCATGCTCTTTTTTATTTAAAGGGGGTCTTAAGCGCGGCAGGTACCTGTGCAAAGAGTTATATATTTTTTATTAACTGCCCCCTTTAGTTTTCAGCTCCTTATATGAGCATGGCCACCTGCATAAGATTGCACAAATATAATTCGTCCCTAACCTAGGGGTAAATCTATCGCACAACCAATCACAGAATGCAGGAAATAAGTAAATAAACACATCAATTCTACACTAGCAAACAACATGCAGTAAAAGCTCGAAAAGTACGGCACACAACTGCAGCAAGTAAAACACCGGCCTATCCTAAAACTAGAGTCGGTGATCCTAGCACAACATCTAGAGTGTGTGAGGTAGGTCGTGTAGTTTTGATATGTCCTAAATAGGATTATTAATTAAAGTTGTTTTAAGTTTGGTTGGTTGGAAGGTTTAAGGGATTTAAGTTTGAATTCAAATATTAATGGCTTAAGGTTAATTTTAAGACTTACTTAATTATTTGTTGGATATCACCTTTGTTTCACACCGAGGCCGTGAAGTTTATTTCACCTTCCTTGGGGCTAAGTTAATAGCCTCGTAGGCCTGGGTTACCCAGCGGTATCCGGTATAATTAAATATTTTAGGTTGATTAAGGTTTAAGAATTAATGAATTTTATTAGAAATGTTTGGTTGCTGATTTTCAAAATTGATTCATTTAAGTTTGCCATTAATCGATTCGTGGCGTTGTGCCACCAGGCTCGAGGAACCAGCCTCCTTAGGACACTTAGCCCCGCAGCCCGGAGTAGTCCAGCCGATAAACCAAATTAATGTAATTAAATTAGAGGTTTTAAAAGGTTGAATAATTAATAATTAATCTATTCTTAAGGTTTAACACCCCTTGAAATCCATTCGTGGCGTTGTGCCACCAGGCTCGAGGAACCAGCCTCCTTAGGACACTTAGCCCCGCAGCCCGGAGTAGTCCAGCCAATAAACTTCATCTTTAGGATGGTTGTTGCGCTTTAAAAGGTTTGTTGAATGTTTTAAACATTAAATTAACATTTTCTGGAATTTTAGGATGATTTTGAGATTTATGAATTTTTTGGAATATTTTAATCATTTAATTAAGGGGTTGAAAATTGACTTTTTAATTAAGGTTAAATTCTGGACAACTAGCATTTTATTAAAATTCTAGAGCTTACTACGATCAGTTAGACAGTAAGTACGTTGAAATCGGATTTTTTTATATTTTATTACGAAGGTTTGAAGTTTTGAACTAGTTTTTAACTACGGTTTGACCAATTTGTTGACTTTTTGAAATATTACAGATTTCTGGAATTTAATATTTTTAATAAATATTAGACCCTATTATGAGTTGAATGCAAGTGAGTTTGGTCAATTTTGAATTTTCTGGAATTAGTTATGAATTTTAGAAGTTTTGAATATTTAATGAATTATTAAAATCCTTAATTAGAGCATCATTATGTGGTTTTCCTCCAAATCAATCCCAAACTCCTTGAAATCAACTCCAAAGGTCATAAATGACCTAAGGAGAGATTCCCAAGTGTTTGGGAAATTTTTGGAATTTTTAATATTTTTTAATTAATTAAATTAATAAAATATTCCATTTCACTTAAAATTCAATTAATGCTTAAGTTGCTGTCAAAACAGGTTGGTTTCAATTTTCATGGGTTAAGGATTTAATTATGGTCAGTTAGAGGTCTTAAACACATTTTTTGGGTTTAAAAAGGATTTATTACATTTTTTAGAAGTTTAATGGCTTAATTAAGGTTTAAACTTAGGAAAATTGTTTAAGGGGCTTAATGGCTTCAAAAATAAGTGAAATTTTTCCTAATGGCTGTACATGTCAGTAAGTTTAAATGGTTGAAGTTTCAAGTCAAAATGATGTGTATCCTAATCACAATGCATTTTCTAAGTTGTCTAATCAAGGTCCTTAATTATTGTCCTTAATGACACTAAGTTTAATAGGTTTGAATTGAAGTTTTGACTAACCCTTGACTAAACATATATGCATCACACATAAGCACAATCAATTCCTAAATCTAGGAGAACCTAGGCTAAGTGGTGTGTGTTCCTTAAGCATGCAAAGACTAACAAAATCAACTTAACTCAAGTCTTGATTAGTGAAGAATTAAAGCACAACTATGCACTAATCAATCCCCATAATTTCCATTCAAACATGCTTAATCTACATTTAAAATTTTAAGGGATCTCTTAAAAGTTTAAAACTTAGATAAATGTACATTTTAAAATAGATTTCAAATATATATATAAGTATACATATATATATATATATATATATATATATATATATATATACAAATAGAAATTTTAAAATAAAGTAATTGAAAATATCATTAAAATTAAATTTGAGGGGTTAAGAGATCCACTGATTTTCAAATTATTTGAAAATAATTAATATAATATTTAATTGACTACTTGATTAAATATTAAAAGATTCATATAATTCAAATTAATCAAGATCAATGGGTATCTTAGTTTTAAAATTAATGTTAAGTTAAAGTATTTTGAATATTAATAATTTCGATATATTATTCATATATTTTTTTTTTTTGAAAATAATTTGAATTTAATTTAAATATCTAAAGCTTAAGGTTAAATATATATTTGAATTAATTTTAGATTAATTAGTATTCACAATATTTCTTAAATCAAACTAGATTGAAAATTAAATATTTCTGGAATTTAAAATTATGATTAATAACTTTTGAATATGACTTTAATTAAATAGTGATTAAATACTTAAATATTTAAATACTTAAATGTTATTTAAAATATATATTATAACCCATATTAAATCAAATTTTAAATTAAATTTAATGTATATATATACATACTTGAAAATATTTTTAATACTAAAATATATTTTAAAGTAAAATTTTAGATTTTATTAGATACTTAACATTATTTTAATTAAATATTAACTTAAAATAATTAATACTTAAAATATTTTGAAATATAATGATATTTTAACTTAAAACTAATTTCAAATTAACATGCTTACTTTCTGATGATATTTATATAAAATAAATAATTTTAATAATTTTAAAATAAATTTTAATTGATTTTAAAAAAAAAACGGTAATTAAAAATGATTTAAAACTGAATTAAATCAATTTTAAATACATTGGCGGCGGGAATGCCACGTGGCATTCACTGGTGGCTGCCGGAGAAGGTGCGGCGGCGGTCCCCACGCGTCAGCTGCAGATCGTTTCACGCGGGTTCGACTTATCCGCGTCAGCATCGGCTATGAGCCGTTGGATCTCCACTATCTCTAGTTGGACGGTCCAGATCAAAGCCCGCGATCTGATCTCCCAGTTAGAGATCGGACGACGGACATTTGATCGCGCGGTCTGGATCAAAGGCCCAGATGCCGTCGGATAGGTATTTCGGCATCGAGCAGCTGAAGCGCGTCAGACCGAACGCGGATGAACGAAACCTCATCCGTTGATCAGATGATCAACGGCTGAAGTTTCACAGACCTGGACGAGAACCTTAAAACACCCAAGGACTCGTTTTTTGGCTCGTTCGATTGATTCGGTTAACTAAAATTAATAAAATTTTAAACCTAGCTAGAATAGATGAACAGAAATAGTGGGGATTCAATTTTAAAACTTAAAATGCGGGGAAAATAAATCTATTTAATCTAGTGTACCTAGACCTAGGGTTTCGATTTATACCTTAGTTAATGGACGGATTAATCCGTTTAAAGGCGTGTTGCACTTGTAGACTGTCCACGCTCCTTTTTGTAGAAGAAACTGTGGCTTGAACACGTCTGGATCGAATGCAAAAGAAGCTTGAACGGATTCAAGCTTGGTTCGCCGGGAAACTCGCCGAAGAGGGCTTTGACCGGCGGGATTTGAGTGGGGATGTTTTTAAGAGTCTCTGGGGAGCTCAATAGAACAGAGGTTTTGGCTTGAGAGGTTGAGGGTGGAGAGAGAACGACTAGGTTAGAATGAGGCTTCACTTGAGCCTCTTGCCCTATTCAATCCCTTCCAGATTGAATGGAGGGCTGGGATCAATTGTTTGGATTCCCAGATGGCTGCCACCTGTCCAGGGAGTTGGTGGGAGCAGCAGCCAAGGACATGGAGAGGACATCCTATGTGTAAAGGGTGTTTTGTCCCTTATTTGGACACATGGCTTGATAGGAGCTGTTTGATTTGGATCCAAGGGTCAAGATGAGTTTTAGGAAGCTTCTAGACCCTATTCAAACTGCTGGAGAGATTTGGGTTTGAAAGGATTAACTTAAACATTTAAACTTAATCATTTAAAGGGGTTTTAAAGGTTTGTTGACCAGTTTGACTGGTCAACAGTCAGTTTGACTGCCTAGGTGTCATGGAGGAATGTCTTGAGTGTTGGAGTGTTAAGAGCTTAAGGCAATCCACTAAGAGTTTGAGGGTTCAAGCCATTTGGACATTTAAAGGGTCGTTGACCGAATGTTGACTGGTCAATACCCAAGTGGACTGCTGATGTGGCAGCCAAGTGGCCTCAAAGATTGATTAAAATGAATCAAAACCAAAGCCAAGTGGAGGGTTTGAGGATTTAGGTTTTGTTGAGGTTTGGAATGGGTTTGACCCACCCTTAGAGTTGACTTGGTCAACTCTAATTGGGTTTGATTGGCCAACTTCCAAAAGCATGGTTAAGCTATGTTTGAAGTTAATTTTGGAGCTTTGAAACGAATTCAATGGGTTGAATGAGTTAAAATAACCCATTAAAGTCTTAAGGGAATTTTGAGTCAACCTAGGTTGACTGGGTCAACTAGATTGACCCAAATGGTGGGTCTAGGCTGGACAGGATTGAAATAATATTTGGAGTCTGATGGGGGGGGGGTGATTTCAAGGTTTGAATAGGCCATTTGGCACAAATATGTCTATTGGGCCTTTAATGGGCTTTAAATCAATTATGGGTGATTTGATCAATCAGGTGGGTCAAGGGTCTAGAAATAGGTTCAAATAATTTGAAATGGCATTTTGAGTCCATTGGATATGGTCCCAGGGTCTAAGGAGGTCATTTGGTTCAAAACACCTGTTTGAACCCTTAAAGGGCTTCTTGGGTCAAAACTGTTGACTTGGTCAACTAGGTGAACCCAGAGGTTGGGAATGGGTCCAACAGATTTAAAATGATATTTGCAACTTGTTGCAAGTGATTGCACTCAATTTGGAGTTCATTTGGTTTGAAATCACCATTTGAACCCCATAGGGGTATTTTGGTCATTTTGACCCCTGGTCAACTGGGGGTCAAAGTGGGTCTAGAAAATTTCAGTTTAATGTTCAACATATCAATATTAAGGGTCTGGAAGTGACTAGAGGATTTGGTGAAGGCTCTAAGGTCAAAAACTTCACAGTGACAGGTCCAGTGGCATGGGCTGTAAATATTTGAAAGTTTTACAGCCCTTGGGTTTTAATTAAGTTTTTGAGGTTAGGGACCTCAGAATGGGCTCAAATTTGGAGGGTTTCCTCCAGAGACATGTCCCATTAGTATGCAACTGACAGACTCTGAATCGGAGGTCATTTGACTAGGTTTCAAAGTGTTCAAAATTTCAATGAAAAAGGCCTTTAGGATAAAACCTTTGGGCCTTGGATTTGGCTTGATTGACCTAAGGTCTAGGTAGATCCTAAAGTCTAAGCTTTAGAAGAATCCTAGGATAGATCCTAAGGTCAAGATTCTAGGAGGATCCTAGGATTGATCCTAAGGTCAAGATTCTAGGAGGATCCTAGGATTTAAATTAATTTGGAAATTAAATTAATTTAAGGTCAAGAGTAGTCCAAATGACTTCATACAAAAATGAGGTCAACAAATAGACCCCCAATATGCGTAATAGAATGAAATTCTATTGCACATATTGGCGTTGACCGAGCTCAAAGATCAAATATGGAATCTTAATCCTAAGGGGGCTGAAAATTCATCCCTAGGGAATCAAGATTTAAATTGATTAGGGTAGTACCACGGAGGGCATGTTCTACCACTAATTATCAAGCCAAATGCTAGGGTGGTGCCACAAAGGGTGTACTTTACCACTAGCGAATTGAATTAGGATGGTGCCACAAAGGGCAGGATCCATCACTAATCGCTCAAATCTGATACTAGGGTCATGCCACGAAGGACATGTTCCACCACTAGCGGATTGAATTAGGACGGTGCCACAAAGGGCATGATCCATCACTAATCACTCAAATCAAATGCTAGGGTCATGCCACGAAGGACATGTTCCACCACTAGCGGATTGAATTAGGACGGTGCCACAAAGGGCATGATCCATCACTAATCACTCAAATCAAATGCTAGGGTCATGCCACGAAGGACATGTTCCACCACTAGCGGATTGAATTAGGACGGTGCCACAAAGGGCATGATCCATCACTAATCACTCAAATCAAATGCTAGGGTCATGCCACGAAGGACATGTTCCACCACTAGCGGATTGAATTAGGACGGTGCCACAAAGGGCATGATCCATCACTAATCACTCAAATCAAATGCTAGGGTCATGCCACGAAGGACATGTTCCACCACTAGCGGATCTAATCCTAAGGAAAGAAGGCACGATGACTCGCATCTGTCCTTAAGGAAGGTAAAATTAAGGATCTTATGGGAAGGAAGCATTGCTTTCCACAAGAGGACAAATTTGGATGATTACATGTAGAGGAAACTTTCTCTACATACAATCGAAATCAAGATTTTAAATCTTAGGGTGGTGCCACGAAGGGCATGTTCCACCACTAAGAAGGATTAAATTAGAAATAGAAGGAAACAAAAAATCCATATTTAACTTCAAGAAACGAAATACGATATGATAAAAAAAAAATATTTGCAGCAAACTGAGTCAGTTTAATCAGAAATTTGAAAATTTTATTAATTGAAAATTCGAGCTACATCAAGCATAGTATTTCTTAAGGAAACGCCCATTTACAGGAAGCATTGGGTGATTTCCCTTACAATCCACTAGCTGATACGAGCCTCCTTCGTATACTATTTCAACTACGAAGGGTCCTTCCCAAGTCGGTTCAAACTTTCCACCAAGCTTTCGATGCGCTAAGATAGGCCTCCGAAGAACCAAGACCAAATCGCCTACTTGGAAGGTTCTAGGTCGCACTAACTTATCGTGAGCTTGAATCATTCGGGCTTTATACAACTCCAAATTTTGTTGAGCTTGAAGACGACATCCTTCAAGGCTTTCAAGTTCTTCTAAACGGAGTTGTGCATTTTGTTGAGTTGTGATCTGGTTTTGAATTGCAATTCTGAGTGAAGGGATTTGAACTTCCAGAGGGAGTACGGCCTCGGATCCATACACTAGTGCAAACGGCGTGGATTGGGTCGGGGTTCGATAAGTGGTCCTGTAGGCCCACAAAGCTTCCACCAACCTCTCATCCCACTGACGTTTGTTATCATCAAGGGTCTTTTTAATGATTTGGACCAAAGTTTTATTGAAGGCCTCAGCCAATCCATTGGCCCGAGGGTAATAGATTGTTGAGTATCTCCAATCAATACCATGGCGATTTGCAAAATTATTGATCTTTGTAGACTTGAAAGCGGACCCATTATCGGATATGATTCTGCGCGGAACGCCAAATCTATATACGATATGGTCACGGAAAAATTTCATTACATGGTGTGATGTTACATTTCTTAATGGGACTGCTTCCGCCCATTTTGAAAAGTAATCGGTCGCTGCTAAAATGAAGCGATGACCCTTCGAGGAAGGAGGGTCAATTGGTCCAATGATATCCGTGCCCCAACTTTCGAAGGGCCACGAGGCTATCGTGGGATGCAACACGTTAGGCGGCTGATGTAAAACCACACCATGTACTTGGCACTGATGACAACACTTTGCAGTTTTCATGCAATCGTCAATCATCGTGGGCCAGTAGTATCCAAGTCTTTTGATCTTCATTTTCATCTTTGGACCCGATTGATGAGCACCGCACAGTCCAGCATGGACTTCGTTAACAATCTTCAGGGCCTCACATTTGTCTAAACAACGGAGCCACATCTGATCAAACGATCGTCGATACAACGTATTGTTGACTAGTGCGTAGGATAGGGCACGTTTCTTGATTTGATGGGCAAGGGATCTCTCGTGAGGGAGCTTGCCTTCTTGAAGGTATTCAATTATCGGTTGTCTCCAATCTGCTTCTTCATTGACTGCCGAAGAGGTAGAAAGGACTTGGAAAATTTGTTTATTAATGTACTCCAAATCTATAGGAGACAGAACTTGACGGCCCTGCACCTCTATAGGGATGGAGTCTTCTTCTGGACAGGCAAATTCCTTTGCAAGCTTTGCGAGGGCATCCGCCGAAGAATTGCTTCCACGGGGAATCCTATACATAGTTACGATTGGAATTTGCTCGAGCAAGTGACAGGTGTACTGATGGTATTTCAGGAGTTTAGGATTCAAAACTTTATAGGTTCCTGCAATCTGGTTGATCACCAGTTGGGAATCACCAAAAATTTTAATCTCTTTAATCTCCATCAAAATTGTAAGTTCCAGGCCAGTTATCAAAGCTTCGTACTCAGCTTCATTATTCGTACAAGGTTCTGATAAGTGGTAGGAAAAGTACATCATTCCCTTATCTGGTGTTATGAATACCAGGCCAACTCCGGCTTTCCCAGGAATAATAGATTCAGGTGTTTTGCCCCGTTGAGAGGACGCAGCACCATCAAAATACATTTCCCAGGTTTGAGTAGTGGCTTCTTCAAAACTCATGATTTGCTCATCAGGTAAATCATCGTTTAGAGGAGATTCCGCCGGCAACGGGTGTGCCGCAAGGAAGTCGGCGACGGCCTGCCCTTTCACAGCACGCAGGGGAATGAAGGTGATTTCAAATTGGAGCAATATCATAGACCAACAAGCCAAACGTCCTGACAACGTAGGCCTGGTCATAAGGTATTGCAAGGGGTTGAAACTGGAAATCAAGTTGATTTGATGAGAAAGCATGTAATGTCTTAGTTTTTGAGCTGCAAAGACTAAGGCGAGACAATGTTTCTCAATCGTTGGATACCGAATTTCCGTTGGTAGAAGTCTCCGACTTAGGTAGTAGAGAGCGTTCTCTTTCCCTTCGTCATTGACTTGAGCAAGGAGAGCCCCGAGAGACTCGTCAAGGGCCGCAGTGTAAAGTATTAGAGGTCTCCCCGGAATAGGGGCTGCCAAGACTGGTGGATTTGTCAGGTATTGTTTGATATTTTCAAAAGCAGATTGACATTTCTCGTCCCAAATGAATTTGGCGTCCTTTTTAGCGAGGACCGAGAATGGTTGACATCTTCCGGAAAGATTGGAAATGAATCTTCTTATATACGCCAATCTACCTTGAAGAGACCTTAGTTGAGTAAGGCTCCTAGGAGGCGGCATATTTAAGATAGCTTCGATTTTAGCAGGGTCTATTTCAATTCCACGGTGCCTTACTACGAAACCTAGAAATTTTCCTGACGTGACACCGAAGGCGCACTTCAAGGGATTCATCTTAAGGTCGTAGCGGCGCAACCGCTCGAAGACGATTCTTAAGTCATAAAGATGAGCCTCTTTAACTTTACTCTTGACAACTAAATCGTCGATGTAACATTCGACTTGATTGTGGATTAAGTCGTCAAAGATTCGAGTCATAGCCCGCTGGTAGGTTGCACCGGCATTTTTAAGGCCAAATGGCATCACTTTATAACAAAAGATCCCTATAGGACTTCTGAATGCAGTGTTTCTCTCATCTTCTGGGGCCATCTTGATTTGATTATAACCAGACGAGCCATCCATAAAGGAGAAAACAACATGCGAGGAGGCGATGTCCACCATTAGTTCTGGAATTGGCAAAGGAAATTCATCCTTAGGACATGCCTTATTCAGGTCTCTATAGTCAACACAGACCCGGATTTGACCATTTTTCTTTCGAACGGGCACAACACTGGCTACCCAGGAAGGATATTGCTCCTCCCGGATAAATCCGGCTTCGGCCAGTTTCTTAACTTCAGAAATGACTTGTTGTTCAATCTCCAGACGCATGCGTCGCGGAGCTTGTTTGACAGGAATGGCATCATGCCGGATTCCAAGTTTATGAACTGCTATATCGGCGGACAGACCCGGCATTTCGTCGTATGTCCAAGCGAAACAGTCCTTAAACTCGGATAGAAGTTGAATTAGATCCTTAGACTCGTCCTCACTCAACAAAGAACTTATGAACGTGGGGCGAGGGTCATCCTCTGTTCCAAGGTTAATTTCTTTAAGTTCATCAACTGTCGATTTAATTTCTTCTTCAAATTCAGGGGGTGCATCCCGAATTTGAACTTCATCTGAATCGTCTAAGGTCTCCAAACAAAATCTGTCGAGCGAATCGACGATTTCAGTAGGGACACTTTCAGATTCACGATGGATGGTTATCATCAAGCAATATTCATCATCGTCAAACGAACTAACGGTACCAAAGCCGATACCACTCGTCCAATTTTTATTGAATTTGGAATTCCAAATACTTTGGTGGTATCTAGCTTGACCCTTAGTCCACTGACTTGGAACAAAACCTTTAGAGATAAGAGCTTTAACACCAAGAGGAAAGTAGCCGAAAGGTAATTCCATTAATTCATTGAAATCTGCCTCTTCAAGGATTACATCACCTTCGTTCCTTGAAGAGGAGGTGCCAGGGAAGAACCTCTGGACTTTCCTTACTTCTCCATCTAAGTTAGGGGAATCCTTAGTTACTAACCCTGAGACTCTGTCAGCAGACAGTGGGGTTAAGGCTAAGGATTTAACTACCCTATTAAGCTTTTCATACATACTCAATCTGGGCTCATCACTTTGAGGTTTAGAATTGTTACCCTCTTGATCACTATCGGAATCTAAAGTGAGATCAAACTTCGGAGGAAGATTGGATTTTTTGTAGTCAAAAGCAATTCTATCACCCCTCTTTCTTGATTCTTCATCAGAACTTGTTTCAAGTTCGATATACATTGGGGGATTTCTCTTTTCAACGGAAGGGCGACCTCGGCCGCGTGCTCTTTGGGCCATCCTTCCACCTCTTTGAGGTAGATTGATTGGAGGCCTAAAAACCACGCGCTCGACGTCGTCTTCACTACTAGAATCGTCTCTTTTTTGATTCTTGACTTTTTCTTCTCTCAATTTTTGAATTGCTTTTGAACTTTGATTTTCTGCTTTTTCCTCCTTAACGTTGATCTCTACCTTAGATTTGACGGTGGACCCTTTGGGAACATAATATGCAGCATCCTCGTAGATCCCGATCTCGTGAATAGAGAATGGTTGCAAATCACCCCTGATTTCAAACTCAATGCCATCTCGTTGGTACTTGATGCATTGATGTAGGGTGGAAGGAACCATCCTATACTCGTGGATCCAGGGCCTACCTAGGAGCGCATTAAAGGACGTAGCCGAATCAATTATATGAAATTTCGCTTCAGTTTTTAACTCTCCTATCTCTAGAAGAAGTGTGATCGAACCTAAAGCCTTCTCGCCTTTTTCGTTGAACCCGCGAAGCACTAACTTGTCGGTTGAGAGCTTGCTAGTATCAATTCTAAGGTACGCGAGAGTCTTTATGTTCATCACGTTGACCGATGCACCCGGATCAACAAGAACTCTTGACAATTTGAACTTTCCCACATTTACAGTGATGTAAAGTGGACGATTGTGATCGGCAGTTCCAAGGAGTAGATCTTCATCGGAGAAGGTAACTCCTGGGATTTCCTTGAAGTACAGAGCTTCTTCCTCGGAAGTTGAAGCGAGTTGAGCTAAGCAAATCTCTGGGTCGAGAAGTGCTTTAATTAGAGTCTCCCTCATCTCTTTTGAAAGGACAAGGGCATCGTAGATGCTCAACTTAGCAGGCAACTTCCTAAGGTGAGCTAAGATGTTGTAATCGACGCTTGGAACATTAACATCGGGACCCGGTGGATTTGTAGGAGAAATTGGTTGTTGAGTAGGAACTTGAATCGGATCAGTGGAAACAACTTGTTTTCCCTTTTCCTGAGGGGGAAGCCTAGGGGGTAAGACCTTTCCACCACGCAGTTGCACTTGCACGATTTCATCGGAAGGACAAACTACGGGGAGGTCTACGCTCTCCTTAGGCGGTTGATTGTCATTTTCTGAATGAGAATCTGAATCTGAAAAGTCTATCACGACGGGACTCCCTTGAAAGTTAATTTCAGGGGTATCACCATCTGATAAGACATCAAATTCATCTTCTCCTTGAAAGGTCAAATCCGGAGAGCTGAGTTTTTGAGCTTCTTGATTGTTCTCAGCTGACTCCGGGTTATTTTCAGTGGAAGAGTCATTTAACATTTCATTCTCAATACTAATCATCAAAATATTTACAGAAGGATCTTTCTTTTTATTGAATTTTTGACCCTTTGCCTTTGATGGGGCAAAGTAAAAGTCAGATAACTTTAGTGGGGCTAGTGGTTTTGAGCCACCATCCACCACTTGTACACATCTCTCATCAACAAATTTCCTCTCTACAGAAAGTTCACTCTTTTCATTTTTATTTAATACAGTAGTTCCTACAACTACTGGAGAGGAAATCGTCCCAACATCCTCCTGCGATGCCTCCAGCTCAACCTCCCAGATCGGGCCCCGGGCTCTCGTCGGTAACTGTTGAGAAAGACGAAAAGATTGGTTAATCGACTTTTTGAACGCCCGAGATAGTGCTATATCCCAACCATCTTCAATGGACAAAGAAAGATTAGAATTATTACCTGAGATGAACTTGACAGATCCTTGATCCGGATTGACCAAATATTCCTTTGGAATTACTATATTACCTTGACGGAAGTTCCAGTCGAGCCAACCCTTAAAAGGTATGCAGTCTTCGATTGTGTGGCCTAGCATGCGGTGGTAAGGGCAAAAGTTTGGATCATCCTTTTTATTTGCCTCTTCCGGCTTCTTGGCCTCCGGCAATCGAAAATCTGGTTTCTTTAGAAGGCTTTTAAAAATTTTCTTCACCGACTCTCTTTTGAATGGATACGTACGAGCCAATCTCTCTTCAAAAGTGGGTCGGTGATACTCTTTAGCATGTTGAGATGTTACCTGAAATGGTTGAGATTTCTGAATTTGTTGGTCTCGAGGATGATTTGATTGAACATTAAGTGGTTTCTTTCCTTTGTCAACTGCTGAAACCGTTGCTGTCCTCTTTTCAAAAGACTTCAACGGTTTGCCAGCTCTCTTATCTTCACTAGAATCCTTCAAGAATGGCATTTTGGAAGCCTCTTCTTGTAGATTACTAGCTTTGTTAAGGAGTTTCTCAAAGGTTTTTATTGTAAACCCCTTTAACAAGAAGGCAACAGGCCCGTGGATATTCTTCAAAAGAATCTCCACTGCATGTTGTTCTTGTAATTGGGGTTCACATTTCATCGAGAGGTTTCGCCATCTCAAGATATAGTCAACCAAAGACTCACCCGGTTTTTGCTTTTCGATGACCAAATCGCCAACGGTTACTCGTTGTTGAGCTCCTGAGAATCTCTTTAAAAAGAGACCCTCAAGCTCTGTGAAAGTTCTTACAGAACCATTTGGCAAATCTGCGTACCACTCAAAAGCAATCCCGGATAGACTACTTACAAATTGGCGAAAAAGTAGAGCATCTGACCCTCCTGCATTGCAACAGCTTGCTCGGAAATGGGCCAAATGCTGTCTTGGGTTTTCTAAACCACTAAAAATTTTAAAAGAAGGTGGCACAAAACCCTTTGGATAAGGAACTAAATCATATTCCTCAGGGTAGGGTCTACCCTTTGGAATAGATACAGTTCCTTGTGAATGGGCTAAGGCCTCCCTTACCTGGGTCTCAATCATCTGACGGATATCTTTTTCTGGTGGAGAAGTGACTTCTGGAAGCTTGAGACTAGAATCAGCCTTCCTGCTGTGCTCGCCCGTTGTGAGTACTGTGGGCTGCAACTGCTCGGGTTTGGACTGTTGTGATTGCAAAAGCTGACTCTGCATCTGCTCAACTCTAATCATCATCTCTTCAACTTTCCTTTCAAGATTTTTAATATACTCATCCTTCTCTTTCAATCTAACAGAACTGTCTGAATCTGAGTCGACTGCTGCTGACTCTTCCTCCTTTCCAGAATGATGCTTAGAAGGCTCGGCATCTTTAGCTGAAGCACGAGTTTCAACCATGTGGACATCCGCTACTGGTTCCTCGTCAACTAGCAAGTCATCTTCATCAGGGTTGAACTCATCAACGGCCTTTTTCTTAAGGATATCTCTTATTTCTTGTACTACTTCCTCAACCGGCCTCCCATCTATGGCTTCAGTATAAATTGGCAAATATCCGTCATATTCCATCACTTGGTCATATTCTTTCACACTTAACTTATCAAAGATATCATTAATCTTAGCATCATCTTCAGTGATTTCCTCACTGACCAATTGGTCTAGCATTTCTTGATCAGGATCTTGGGTCGTCTCCACCCCTCCGACTGTCCCGGGGTCGGTAGTCGCAAGGGTGACATCCTCAACAGGGTGAGGGACATCTGTCTTAATTGGTGATGGAGGGGCTTGAACAGCTGGGGCTCCAACATCAACGCGAACAGAGTCCTCACATCCCTGAACTGGGAGTCGAGGGAGTTCATCTGGTATCTGAATTTGAGGTTCCCTGAACTGGATTCCAATACATTTACTGAATTTCCTCCTTGCACAAGATTCTTCTGGCGACATGGGCCTCTTGCCCTTAACATCGACTAGTTTCGGCTCTTTAAAGACTTCTTTAGACTTTGCTATCACTGGGGCCAGCTTTAACAGTTTTGAAGGTGAGGTCGGAGGTCTACCACTGAAAAGGCGACTCTGGCCAGACCCAGTTAATACTATCTCTTCCGTCTTTGTAGACGGAAGGCGAGGCACCCAGTGGTATCCATCTACCAAGACTGAAGACACAGGTTGTTTGACAAATTTCTTGTTCTTCCTCACTGGTTGAGGAGTCAGATTCTTGGCTTCAGACTTTTCTTCCTTCAGAACTTCTTTCTCAAGCTTATGTGAAATCACTCCCTTCAAGTGTTTCACATACTGTTCCTTAGTTTGACCTGTTTGGGCAGCACAGGTATGGATGATATTTCTCAACATCCTGGTTTTCAAAATTTGTTTCTCCTTTGGGGTTCTCTTAACAGAATAGTCTACTGGGCTAGGCGGAGTGCTAGCTATCCGAGTAACTCTCTCCTCCCCTGCAGCAGCTGCGAGGGGGTGAAAACGACTCCCTTTAAGGAGTGGAGAAGAGGCAGGGATTGGCAGCTCCTCAGCAGCCTCAAGATCGACTTTACTTAAGGCCTTCAGCTCGGCCACCTTCTTGGTCTTGGTGATTTTCTTTCTTAATCTTCTAAGGTAGTTCTTCTTGGAATTCTTACTACCATAGAGAGTTTCAGAACTAGAAGACCCTTTCTCAAGCACTCTTTTGGCCGCAGCGGCAGCTTCCAATTTCTTTGCATCTTCAAGGAATTCTTTGGGTGCGTTGGCAATATCTAATGCAGACCAAAGACTAGGAGGGGCATCATTTCCAGCTCCTATGGCTAATTGAACTATAGGCTTTTCTTCGCCCTCAACTGCAAGGTCCACCAAAGTGTTTCCATTCATCACCAGTCTAAGGGACTTAAACCCTATTCCGAATTGGATTGAATTCTCGTACACCAGCTCTTCAATCATCAAATCACGGTCCATCGAAAACAGAAGTTTACCAGCCATTGCAGATGATTTGATTATCTGAGAAAGCGGGAAGAAGAAGGTTTGAATTAGAAACTTGAATTTGAATTTGAAAAGAAATTTATATTTTATCATGAATATCGGGTTATAAGAGCTATAACCCGGTATAAAATGATAGAATATGGAGATTGATTTCGATTGAAAGAAGGTTAGAATTTTTTGTTATATACATTCAACTACAAAAGGATTTTGTAGGAAAATATATAACAACGATAACCTGGACTTGATTTGAAGGAGTTTGGAGAAGATATTTGAATCTGAAAAAGATTGAGTTCACATCGTACATATTTTACCCTTGAAAAAGGCTGTGGTACTACATGTAACAATGAGAATTGAATTGGTTTTGAAGGATGGAGATTTGAATATTCAAAAATCCGGCAGCATTTCTCCTTATTTTTGGAACTCAATGTGTTGAATTTTCATTCAACAAAAAGGTTCACAAATAAATATGGGGAAAGCTACTAAGAAAGCTTCACTCTTTCAACCCTAGGAATAATCAAAGGGTAAAAATGTTAAAGACAAACTTCTACCGGATAGAATTTAAGGGTTCGTTGTATATGGGGACATATAACAACGTCAATCAATTGTTTTTAGAAAATTCAAAAAAAAATCCGGCAGCATTTCCCCTTATTTTGAGACTCAAGGTGTTGAATTTTCATCCAACATAAAGGTCTACAATTATAAGGAGAAAATACCACAAGGTTTTCAAATACAATTGAAAGTTGAAATTATTGAAGGCAAAACTTGCCGAGAAAATTCAAGGATATGTCGTATATGCTTCTTACAACGATCGTCGTAGGAAGGTATATAACAACAATCAGTCAATTTGAAATGATCTTTTAAAGAGATGTACAAAAATTCAAAATTTCGGCAGCATCTCCCCTTAATTTGGGACTCAAGGTGTTGAACTTTCGATCAACAAAAGGTCCACATTACTTAGGGGAGATTTATTTTGAATTTACTTAACTCTTTTATTCTAATTAATGGATTAAGAACGAAATGTTATAGCTTAATTCTATCAATATAATTGAATTTTTAATGAAATCTTTAAAATTGAATTCTACGATTAATCGTATATATATTGAATTGAAATAATTACAACTCAATATACAACGATATCATGTAGCGATTATTGAGATGTTGAAAGGAATTAACTCTATCAAAAGATTGTAGATTTTAGATTTTAAAATTAAAGAGGATTTCTATAAGATATATAACTTAGCATGCTACTAATAATCCGAGCACGCAAGTTTCTAACATTTATAGAAATGTCTAGAGGGAGATAGGCTTAACTCTTTCGCTCTACCAACCAAGTTGGAGGCAAAATGTCCAAGCCCGATCTAGAGGGAAATTCCCTACACTCACCTCTCATTTGACAACTCTTAATTGAATTGGCCACACTCTTTCAAGAGAGAAATGAAAGAGGGATCAATGGAGGGAAAGGTAGTTAAGACTACCGATTTAATAAAATTAATATCGCTATTAAAGATGGAGAGTGAGATAGTCCCCAGCGGAGTCGCCATTTTTTTGTTTTAATTAAAAAATATATATTGTATTTAAATATATGTAGTTTTGAAAATATTTAATTATTTTTGGGAATATTGAATTTCCCAAAGATAATTAATTGAAGTTTTAAAAGATATCAATTTTAATTTTGAAAAATTAAATCTGAGTTACTAAATCTCCTACGAGCGCAAGCCCTCGTAGTTAATTACATCGTAGGAAAATTAGAGATTTTCCTACGAAAACTCTCGATTAAAATAGCGATATGAATTTTATTTAGAATTCAAAGTTAAACATCAAAGGAAGTTAAGATTTGAATTTCAAGGGGGATTGGTTCAAGATTGAACATTTATTTTTGAATCCAAAGGAGAAAAGTAGGAGATGTTTCGAGATTCTGAATTACTTCAGAAACATCTCAATCTACCCTAAGTGTTAGGCTTTTATTTGATTGAACGAAATTTTTTAGTTTGAGTGGTTGATTTTATTAGAGATTTGGGATTCAATTCCCGAAGTTTGAGGTCTTATGGCCCGGACCAGCCTCGGAACCTAAATCTAAATTAGGCACTAAAAGTTAGTGCCTCGAACCTAGCTAATGAAATGCGAATCTGGTCTTACCCCGGCCTGGATTGGGGAGCCAGCTAAACCACCTAAACGATTTTAAAATATGTATCCGGTCTTTTTGTAGAGTGGTGGGGACATTAATTAGAAAATTTTAGAGAAATGGGGTCGACATCTAGAGCAGATCCTTAATTGACCCCTTTAACTTATGTCGGGTATTCGATGTCTAAATAGATGCAATTAAATATTAGACTCTTTTAAATTTGTTACTAATGCGATGCATGCTAATTGACTCGATTGAATGCAGAATTAGTATGTAGCAGTTTAAAAATCTTTGGCTTAGAAAATAGGTTTTATCCTAGAGATTGCATAACATCCCCTTGACAGATCGGCACCCTCATAGGTCAGGTGGCCTGCCAGAACCCGCAGGCGGGGAGATGCCTAACAAGGAAGAGAAGGTATAATATGTATGCATGAAAAACCCTCGGCGAGTCCGAGCTTACTTCTTAGGACCGTTTAGAGTTTCTATCTTATCTTAAATTTTTTATTTAATTAGAATAGAAGAATTTTTGACAGACCCCTAAGAGCCTAAGTTCGAATTCCAGGTCAAACCAAATGCGGCATGCAAGTAAAAAGACTAGAAAAGCAGGAGTTCTAATGCGCAATCAATTTAAATAAATCAATCAAATTAAATTTATCAAATTGAACGTCCATAGGCAAGTGCCCTTATTATTACATCACAGAATTTACAGAAAATTAAAGTGGCCGGGCACCACTGACTACAACCCGGATTTCTAATCCTAAAATAAATGACTTTGAGATTTAGGATTCTTCTCGTCGTCCAATCCTTCATCTTCTCACGAACGTCTTGATTCGTCGGTTCAGGATATCCAAATGGAAAGAAACTCCCCCTTGATCGAGGTGTTATCTTTCCTCTTTGGATATTTGAAAAGTATCCTAATTTGACTTCCAAATGGAAGAAGACTCTCCCCTCTAGGGATGTCTTCACCTCTTTGGAATTCGAATTGGATATTTATATCCCAAATTCAAGTCATTTCAAATAATTTTACAACCTTTATACAATCAAATTACATTAATTTGAAATAGAAAATCTAGACTCGATCCTGCAATGTTATCCTAATAATCAGCAGTTGTATATGTATTCCCAAGCAGTTATAATTTGAATGAAATGCATTTTTTAGCCACACTTGGCCATGCTCTTTTTTATTTAAAGGGGGTCTTAAGCGCGGCAGGTACCTGTGCAAAGAGTTATATATTTTTTATTAACTGCCCCCTTTAGTTTTCAGCTCCTTATATGAGCATGGCCACCTGCATAAGATTGCACAAATATAATTCGTCCCTAACCTAGGGGTAAATCTATCGCACAACCAATCACAGAATGCAGGAAATAAGTAAATAAACACATCAATTCTACACTGGCAAACAACATGCAGTAAAAGCTCGAAAAGTACGGCACACAACTGCAGCAAGTAAAACACCGGCCTATCCTAAAACTAGAGTCGGTGATCCTAGCACAACATCTAGAGTGTGTGAGGTAGGTCGTGTAGTTTTGATATGTCCTAAATAGGATTATTAATTAAAGTTGTTTTAAGTTTGGTTGGTTGGAAGGTTTAAGGGATTTAAGTTTGAATTCAAATATTAATGGCTTAAGGTTAATTTTAAGACTTACTTAATTATTTGTTGGATATCACCTTTGTTTCACACCGAGGCCGTGAAGTTTATTTCACCTTCCTTGGGGCTAAGTTAATAGCCTCGTAGGCCTGGGTTACCCAGCGGTATCCGGTATAATTAAATATTTTAGGTTGATTAAGGTTTAAGAATTAATGAATTTTATTAGAAATGTTTGGTTGCTGATTTTCAAAATTGATTCATTTAAGTTTGCCATTAATCGATTCGTGGCGTTGTGCCACCAGGCTCGAGGAACCAGCCTCCTTAGGACACTTAGCCCCGCAGCCCGGAGTAGTCCAGCCGATAAACCAAATTAATGTAATTAAATTAGAGGTTTTAAAAGGTTGAATAATTAATAATTAATCTATTCTTAAGGTTTAACACCCCTTGGAATCCATTCGTGGCGTTGTGCCACCAGGCTCGAGGAACCAGCCTCCTTAGGACACTTAGCCCCGCAGCCCGGAGTAGTCCAGCCAATAAACTTCATCTTTAGGATGGTTGTTGTGCTTTAAAAGGTTTGTTGAATGTTTTAAACATTAAATTAACATTTTCTGGAATTTTAGGATGATTTTGAGATTTATGAATTTTTTGGAATATTTTAATCATTTAATTAAGGGGTTGAAAATTGACTTTTTAATTAAGGTTAAATTCTGGACAACTAGCATTTTATTAAAATTCTAGAGCTTACTACGATCAGTTAGACAGTAAGTACGTTGAAATCAGATTTTTTTATATTTTATTACGAAGGTTTGAAGTTTTGAACTAGTTTTTAACTACGGTTTGACCAATTTGTTGACTTTTTGAAATATTACAGATTTCTGGAATTTAATATTTTTAATAAATATTAGACCCTATTATGAGTTGAATGCAAGTGAGTTTGGTCAATTTGGAATTTTCTGGAATTAGTTATGAATTTTAGAAGTTTTGAATATTTAATGAATTATTAAAATCCTTAATTAGAGCATCATTATGTGGTTTTCCTCCAAATCAATCCCAAACTCCTTGAAATCAACTCCAAAGGTCATAAATGACCTAAGGAGAGATTCCCAAGTGTTTGGGAAATTTTTGGAATTTTTAATATTTTTTAATTAATTAAATTAATAAAATATTCCATTTCACTTAAAATTCAATTAATGCTTAAGTTGCTGTCAAAACAGGTTGGTTTCAATTTTCATGGGTTAAGGATTTAATTATGGTCAGTTAGAGGTCTTAAACACATTTTTTGGGTTTAAAAAGGATTTATTACATTTTTTAGAAGTTTAATGGCTTAATTAAGGTTTAAACTTAGGAAAATTGTTTAAGGGGCTTAATGGCTTCAAAAATAAGTGAAATTTTTCCTAATGGCTGTACATGTCAGTAAGTTTAAATGGTTGAAGTTTCAAGTCAAAATGATGTGTATCCTAATCACAATGCATTTTCTAAGTTGTCTAATCAAGGTCCTTAATTATTGTCCTTAATGACACTAAGTTTAATAGGTTTGAATTGAAGTTTTGACTAACCCTTGACTAAACATATATGCATCACACATAAGCACAATCAATTCCTAAATCTAGGAGAACCTAGGCTAAGTGGTGTGTGTTCTATAAGCATGCAAAGACTAACAAAATCAACTTAACTCAAGTCTTGATTAGTGAAGAATTAAAGCACAACTATGCACTAATCAATCCCCATAATTTCCATTCAAACATGCTTAATCTACATTTAAAATTTTAAGGGATCTCTTAAAAGTTTAAAACTTAGATAAATGTACATTTTAAAATAGATTTCAAATATATATATAAGTATACATATATATATATATATATACAAATAGAAATTTTAAAATAAAGTAATTGAAAATATCATTAAAATTAAATTTGAGGGGTTAAGAGATCCACTGATTTTCAAATTATTTGAAAATAATTAATATAATATTTAATTGACTACTTGATTAAATATTAAAAGATTCATATAATTCAAATTAATCAAGATCAATGGGTATCTTAGTTTTAAAATTAATGTTAAGTTAAAGTATTTTGAATATTAATAATTTCGATATATTATTCATATATATTTTTTTTTTGAAAATAATTTGAATTTAATTTAAATATCTAAAGCTTAAGGTTAAATATATATTTGAATTAATTTTAGATTAATTAGTATTCACAATATTTCTTAAATCAAACTAGATTGAAAATTAAATATTTCTGGAATTTAAAATTATGATTAATAACTTTTGAATATGACTTTAATTAAATAGTGATTAAATACTTAAATATTTAAATACTTAAATGTTATTCAAAATATATATTATAACCCATATTAAATCAAATTTTAAATTAAATTTAATGTATATATATACATACTTGAAAATATTTTTAATATTAAAATATATTTTAAAGTAAAATTTTAGATTTTATTAGATACTTAACATTATTTTAATTAAATATTAACTTAAAATAATTAATACTTAAAATATTTTGAAATATAATGATATTTTAACTTAAAACTAATTTCAAATTAACATGCTTACTTTCTGATGATATTTATATAAAATAAATAATTTTAATAATTTTAAAATAAATTTTAATTGATTTAAAAAAAAAACGGTAATTAAAAATGATTTAAAACTGAATTAAATCAATTTTAAATACATTGGCGGCGGGAATGCCACGTGGCATTCACTGGTGGCTGCCGGAGAAGGTGCGGCGGCGGTCCCCACGCGTCAGCTGCAGATCGTTTCACGCGGGTTCGACTTATCCGCGTCAGCATCGGCTATGAGCCGTTGGATCTCCACTATCTCTAGTTGGACGGTCCAGATCAAAGCCCGCGATCTGATCTCCCAGTTAGAGATCGGACGACGGACATTTGATCGCGCGGTCTGGATCAAAGGCCCAGATGCCGTCGGATAGGTATTTCGGCATCGAGCAGCTGAAGCGCGTCGGACCGAACGCGGATGAACGAAACCTCATCCGTTGATCAGATGATCAACGGCTGAAGTTTCACAGACCTGGACGAGAACCTTAAAACACCCAAGGACTCGTTTTTTTGGCTCGTTCGATTGATTCGGTTAACTAAAATTAATAAAATTTTAAACCTAGCTAGAATAGATGAACAGAAATAGTGGGGATTCAATTTTAAAACTTAAAATGCGGGGAAAATAAATCTATTTAATCTAGTGTACCTAGACCTAGGGTTTCGATTTATACCTCAGTTAATGGACGGATTAATCCGTTTAAAGGCGTGTTGCACTTGTAGACTGTCCACGCTCCTTTTTGTAGAAGAAACTGTGGCTTGAACACGTCTGGATCGAATGCAAAAGAAGCTTGAACGGATTCAAGCTTGGTTCGCCGGGAAACTCGCCGAAGAGGGCTTTGACCGGCGGGATTTGAGTGGGGATGTTTTTAAGAGTCTCTGGGGAGCTCAATAGAACAGAGGTTTTGGCTTGAGAGGTTGAGGGTGGAGAGAGAACGACTAGGTTAGAATGAGGCTTCACTTGAGCCTCTTGCCCTATTCAATCCCTTCCAGATTGAATGGAGGGCTGGGATCAATTGTTTGGATTCCCAGATGGCTGCCACCTGTCCAGGGAGTTGGTGGGAGCAGCAGCCAAGGACATGGAGAGGACATCCTATGTGTAAAGGGTGTTTTGTCCCTTATTTGGACACATGGCTTGATAGGAGCTGTTTGATTTGGATCCAAGGGTCAAGATGAGTTTTAGGAAGCTTCTAGACCCTATTCAAACTGCTGGAGAGATTTGGGTTTGAAAGGATTAACTTAAACATTTAAACTTAATCATTTAAAGGGGTTTTAAAGGTTTGTTGACCAGTTTGACTGGTCAACAGTCAGTTTGACTGCCTAGGTGTCATGGAGGAATGTCTTGAGTGTTGGAGTGTTAAGAGCTTAAGGCAATCCACTAAGAGTTTGAGGGTTCAAGCCATTTGGACATTTAAAGGGTCGTTGACCGAATGTTGACTGGTCAATACCCAAGTGGACTGCTGATGTGGCAGCCAAGTGGCCTCAAAGATTGATTAAAATGAATCAAAACCAAAGCCAAGTGGAGGGTTTGAGGATTTAGGTTTTGTTGAGGTTTGGAATGGGTTTGACCCACCCTTAGAGTTGACTTGGTCAACTCTAATTGGGTTTGATTGGCCAACTTCCAAAAGCATGGTTAAGCTATGTTTGAAGTTAATTTTGGAGCTTTGAAACGAATTCAATGGGTTGAATGAGTTAAAATAACCCATTAAAGTCTTAAGGGAATTTTGAGTCAACCTAGGTTGACTGGGTCAACTAGATTGGCCCAAATGGTGGGTCTAGGCTGGACAGGATTGAAATAATATTTGGAGTCTGATGGGGGGGGGGGGGTGATTTCAAGGTTTGAATAGGCCATTTGGCTCAAATATGTCTATTGGGCCTTTAATGGGCTTTAAATCAATTATGGGTGATTTGATCAATCAGGTGGGTCAAGGGTCTAGAAATAGGTTCAAATAATTTGAAATGGCATTTTGAGTCCATTGGATATGGTCCCAGGGTCTAAGGAGGTCATTTGGTTCAAAACACCTGTTTGAACCCTTAAAGGGCTTCTTGGGTCAAAACTGTTGACTTGGTCAACTAGGTGAACCCAGAGGTTGGGAATGGGTCCAACAGATTTAAAATGATATTTGCAACTTGTTGCAAGTGATTGCACTCAATTTGGAGTTCATTTGGTTTGAAATCACCATTTGAACCCCATAGGGGTATTTTGGTCATTTTGACCCCTGGTCAACTGGGGGTCAAAGTGGGTCCAGAAAATTTCAGTTTAATGTTCAACATATCAATATTAAGGGTCTGGAAGTGACTAGAGGATTTGGTGAAGGCTCTAAGGTCAAAAACTTCACAGTGACAGGTCCAGTGGCATGGGCTGTAAATATTTGAAAGTTTTACAGCCCTTGGGTTTTAATTAAGTTTTTGAGGTTAGGGACCTCAGAATGGGCTCAAATTTGGAGGGTTGCCTCCAGAGACATGTCCCATCAGTATGCAACTGACAGACTCTGAATCGGAGGTCATTTGACTAGGTTTCAAAGTGTTCAAAATTTCAATGAAAAAGGCCTTTAGGATAAAACCTTTGGGCCTTGGATTTGGCTTGATTGACCTAAGGTCTAGGTAGATCCTAAAGTCTAAGCTTTAGAAGAATCCTAGGATAGATCCTAAGGTCAAGATTCTAGGAGGATCCTAGGATTGATCCTAAGGTCAAGATTCTAGGAGGATCCTAGGATTTAAATTAATTTGGAAATTAAATTAATTTAAGGTCAAGAGTAGTCCAAATGACCTCATACAAAAATGAGGTCAACACTCATGAAGGGGACCCCAACTCAAAGGAAACAAGAGAGAGATCGGAGGTCGCTCTTGCCTCCTTGCTCATCATTGACCACCGCCCGGAGTTTCGCCATACCACCACTTGAGGCCCGGAGTTTTTTCGTACAACCCCCTTTCACCGGAGTTATGCCGAACCACCACTTGATGCCCAGAGTTTCACCGGACCACCACCTGATGCTAGAGTTATGCCAAACCACCACTTGAGGCTCGGAGTTTTGCCAGACCACCACCTGACACCTGGAGTTCTGTCAGACCACCACCTGAGGCCCGGACTTCTTTCGGACCACAACCTAAGGCCTGAACTTTTACTGCATCACCACCCGAGGCCCGAACTTCTAATGGACCATCACTTGAGGCCCTTACTTCTGCCAAATCACCACATAATTAAGGCCCATACTTCTACTAAACAACCACATGAGGCCTGAACTTTCGATGGACCACCAAGTGACCCCGGAGTTCTGCCAGACTACTAATTAACACCCAAATTTCCAAGTAACGCAGGACTTCTGATGGACCACCAAGTGACGCCAGATTTTCATCCCCATTTGTCACTATATTTTAACCATATAGTTGGCATTTGTAATCTGATCGCCCTCAGCGATGAGTCCGCCCACTGTAATCACTCGAATTTGAGTTTAAATGTTTTCAACTAGGCTAGGCCCCATGATTTTTTTCCCTTTCCAGGGTTTTCCATGTAAAAAATCTTATGTTCTATATGTGTGAGCTAGATATCCGTATAATGCTAAGACGTTGGATTATAAAACTATCACCACATATATTCTAGCCCATAACAGTTTGGTGCCGTATGTGGAACTCAATCCCACTATCCTAAGAACCACTTCGATGGCCAACAAGCATAACAATTGCATCTTGGGAGCATCTCGCTCAAACTCACACCAATCTACGAATCAATCTATGACTCATGGGCCAATTATCCGCCACTTTTTATCCTAGGGGCAAAATACTGCTAGAGAAGAAACTTCAGGACCTTCCATGGAAGTCTGCATCAGAAAGATGGAGAAATCCTAGAAATGAGATCCTTCAACTCTTGTGAGAGACTTAGCGTCCGATGCTAGCACCATAGGAAGAGATTCTTTTCCATTGGGATCCACCAGGGCTCAAAAGATGTTCAACCCGAACATCTTCATGTCGAGATTCCCCTTCCTCCACCAAGGATGCATCCTCCGACACATCAAGATGAGCTTACTAACACAACAAGATCTACCCATCCTTCACGTGCAGATTGCTAAACTTGCATTCCTTTGGACATCCCAGGGCTTAGCTTGACAGCACATTGCTGAGCTCTGTCGTAACGCCCTATATCATGAATTACAAAGATTGGTTCGAGAAGAGTTCCCCGTGGGAGGTATAAGACAATCTCATTGACATTGGGAATTCTAAAAGTCATCACCCCTTATTGAAGTCATCTTTCAACACCCCATTCTGATAGGATTCAAACTACTGAGTATTGATTCATATGATGGGACATATGACCCGTATGAGCATATCGATCACTATAGGACCATCATGCATATCTAGTGAGCCTTAGATGAGCTCCTCTGCCAAGTTTTTCTTGCTACTCTCAAAGGACAAGCTTGAACGTGGTTCTATTTACTTCCAGCTGGAATAATTCTTACATTCATTAAATTGGTCAAAGTGTTTGTCTATTAATTCATCGTTAATCGAAGAATTGCTAAGCATTCTTTTCACCTCTCTGGTATTCGCCAAAATGAAAGAGAATCGCTGAAAAAATATTTTTAATGATTTTTTAAGGAAGCAAGATAAATTTAAGGAGTAAATTCTGAATTACTAAAAGGAGTTTTCTTTGGATGCCTTCGTTTGGGTCCCTTTTACTAAGCACTTATGCCATACAACATTTCCCTAATATGCTGACCCGATCCATTGTATGGAGGCACAAATATTAGCAAATAAAGCCATCAATGCACACATAAAACAATTTGAGCAACCTTCTAGAATGCACAAAAATGCTCCTATAATGGATAACTCATTCTCATAGCAAAAGAAATAATAGAAGAATAGTTTGCCTCCATTGCCATGACATGAGTTTCGACAAGAAGAAGAGTATACGCCTCTTAACTCATCTCGTACCAATATATTGATGGCCACTCGAGATCAAAAAAATATTAAGTTGCAAAATCATTTAAATCTGAATATAAGAAATTATAATCAATACTGTCATTTCCACTGTAGTCGTGGGCACACCATTGAAGCCTGTAAGCCGCTCAAAAATGAAATTGAGAAACTTATCTAACAAGGCTACCTTTGATAGTTCATTTAAGATTCACCTGCTAGAGATGAGGCTCATTTTACTAGGGGACAAAAGCAATAACAAGAAAGGAAACCATTTAGTAATAGTGAAATGGTTGGCGAGATTAAATAACCACATAATTTGGGCCTTTGTGTTAGTACTATTACATTTCCTGTGTCATCATGTATCTCTTTTATGATTAGTAGGGCATCACTTTAATATCCCTAGTATTTTCTTCCAAGTTAAATGACGTGTTGTCCCTATATGTATTGCTTATGTGGTTAGTATGGTGTAACTCTTATATCCATAAGTCATACTAGGGACTTGTTATATTAACTTACATAATATAGTAATGTGTTGTTCACTCCGTTTTGATATTATCCCACTTTTAAAAAATGGATAAAAAATGTCTATAAAAACTACAGATGAATATAATCTATTTATCCATGATTGGAGATACACACAATATTTATTGTGTCTCAATCACTAGATAATCAATCCCAAGGGGTTTCGATCCAACCTCTTCCATTTAGGTTAATGTTATTGAGCATGACTCTAACATATAACCTCAGATAGGATAAACATCCTTGGAGGATGTCAATAAAATCTAAAATCCTTGATTCGAGAAATAAACATTCTTTATTGTGTCTCAATCTCTAAATGATCGATCCTTAGAGGATTTGATCCGACCTCTTCCACAAAGGTTAATGTCATGGAGCAACTCTTTGACATATAACCTCGGATAGATCATACATCCTTGGTGGATTCTCTTGACCTATTCCATATAGGTTAATGTCATCAAATAACGATTTGACATATAACCTAAGATAGGTCATACATTCTTGGTGGATTCTCTCGACCTCTTCCATATAACTAAACATCATCGTGGAATAATCTAACAAACAACCTAAGATAGGTCATACATCCTTGATGGATTATATCGACATTTTTCATATAGGTTAACGTCATCAAGAAACTCTTTGACATACAACCTTGGATAGGTCATACATCATTGGCGAATTCTCTCTCAATCTCTTCCATATAGGTTAATATCATTGAGCAACGCTTTGACATAAAACCTTGGATAGGTCATATATCTTTGGCGAACTCTATAAACCTACACTCTTGTACCCATCGTTGGACTTCTACCAGTTATTGGACTTCTTCTTGTTGTCAGACTTTTATCGGGCTTCTACCCGATACTGAATTTCTACCCATTATCGAACTTCTTCCCGTCGCTGGACTCTCGTCAAACTTCTACCTGATGCCAAAGTTTCACCCATCACCAGACTTTTACCCGACATTGAATTTCTATCCATCCTAAGAATTCTGCCCATTATCGGACTTTTGCCTGTCTCCAAACTTTCATCATGCTTCTTCCCGACGTTGAATTTCTACCCATCATCAGACTTCTGCCCATCGTCGGACTCTCTTCAGACTTCTACCCAATGTCTAATTTATACCTGACGTCAGACTTCTGCCTATCATCAGACTCTTTCCTATCGCCAGACTCTGGCTTCTACCCAACATTGAATTTTTACCCATCATCAGACTTCTACCCTTCGCCAGAATCTTATCAAACTTCTACCCGATGCCAAATTTCCACTCATCATTAGAATTCTACCTGACACTGAATTTTCAACCATGGTTAGACATCTACCCGTCATCGAACTTTTACCCGTTGTCGGACTACTAACCATCGTCAGACTCTCATCGGACCTCTATTTGATGCCAAATTTCCACCCATCATCAGACTTCTGCCCATCACTGAACTCTTGTCGAACTTCTACCTAACACCAAATTTCTACTCTCTGTCGGATTACTACCCATCGTTGGACTCTCTTCGGACTTCTACCCCACTCCAAATTTCCACCCATCACCAAACTTTTTCCTAACATTTGGCTTTGTTTGTTGCCAGACTTCCATCGACTAACGTCATATCTCTATAGGATATCTCGAAGAAGGAGGAGACTTCTACTAAGTGAGGAGCTATAGACCTGGACAAGGAATTCCGCCTGAACATGACCAAGGGAAGGCCTCAGCTTGAAGAGAAGAAGGGAAGAAAAAAGGAATGCTGCCTAAACATGACCAAGCAACCCGCACTACAACATCGAAGTAGATCAGATCCTCCATCTATTTTTTTTAAGATTAGAAGCACCCCTCTTCTTGTGACTCTCTCATAACTAATAGTTACCCTTCTTCCATGATCTAGCTAGCCCTCCATATTTAGAAATTACGCACTCTCTTTCTTCTAGAAAGCATAGTGTGAAAGATGGACAAATTCCAAAAAGCCATGGGCCTTGGAGTCTAGCTTCTTCTAAAAATCTAGGAGACAGAAGTAGAAGAATTCCATTATAGGTATTAGAGGTCAGAAGGCTATTCCCCCTTACTTGCAAGTCTCAAGTGGGGAAGTTAGTGAACCAACAAATTATGTTTCTTCATCTAGGGATGCTGATCTCTCTAACATACCGTTTAAGTTTTCCACTGAGGCTTTCTGCATGCAACCTAGAAGATATGGCCCAAGGAATGATCGAGTCTCTAAGACACATTTTCGTAAGGAACTTCAACATTTGGGTCCAATTATTGATCTACCAAGGAAGTAGGAGGGCAGTGGGGACGTCTCTCGTTAAGTAGCTCTTTGGTGGCCTCACATTGTCAACATTATAATGGTTTTCATCTCTTTTTTATGAAGTGTTTGCATGTATGAGTGTTTTTTCTCTATGCATCTCTCCTTTTTAGTTTTGTTTTCTTGTGGGAGGCTTCTTTTTGATGCTTCTTCCTAATTTGTACTAATTGTATACTTTTTGTCTTTATCTTATTGCATTTTTCTTTTCAATTTTTTTTTTCTAAAATACATAATAAATCTAATAAAAATCCTAAAAGTATAAAACAATTGCAATAGCTAAATCACACATATAATTAAGGAAAAATAAAATCTTTATGAAATTTTAATTAAAGTAATATGAATCAAAAATTAATCTTTAATTAAATATTACATAGTTAAATTATATAAAATTAATCCTTGATCCAATTGACTCAAAATTTTCTTTGATTATATGTTAGATTATTACTAACCTATGGTTTCAATTATTTGATTAATTGAGATTATTTGGTCCATTAATCATGTATCCAAATTTCCATATATAAAGAAGGGAATTAAATAAATTAGTTAAAAAAATAAAATTAAAAAAAATTAAATAAATTTTAAATAAGTTAAAATAAATAATTAAATTTAAAAATTTAAAATTTTAAATAAAAGAAATAAAAAATATTAAAAAAATTAAATTAATAAACGTAAAAAATTAAAAAAATTCTTAAATTTTAAATAAAAAAATTAATAAAAATTAGAGAAAAATTTAAATTAATTCATTTAAATTAAATGAAATCAGATTAAATTGTTAACTAAGTTTTATTCTATTTAATTAATTGAAAAACTTCAATTAAATTAAAATACAAATTCATTAATAAATATGTAATAAAAAATTCAAGGCTCTTATTTATATACATGATTACCAAGGGTGTGCACACATGCATTAATTTCATAAGCCTAGGATGTGTTACTTGGATGCATCAAAGTAATTTTGAGCTTTCATATACATATTATTCAAATTAGCTATGAATAAATAATTAAATAAAAGTATGAGGGCTCTATGCAATTATTTTATCTTATATGAGGGAATGAATACATTACAATTATGACCCTTAGGATTTAATGATTATTTGCTCCATATTTCACTTGGAATTATTAGTATCATGATTCTTTATAAGTTAAAATTAAACAATTTCAAACCATTAAAAATTAAAATCTTTTAATAAAAGGAATAAAATATTACAACTTAAATTCAAATTAACATATCCTCTAGCCTATTGTAACAAATAAATTAAAAATGAAGACAACACCAACATAAAACCTTCTAGCTCCTATCACAATATAACTTCTATACACAATTCAGATTATTTACTAGGATAACTAACTTTAGCTTACGTTAGACTAGTGGTTTGGTTTGATATTGTAATAACCTAATCTTTTTCAAATGAATATAATACAAAAATTTGAATTTCTGTTTGAAAAGTAGTGCAACGGTGTAATTTCATTGAGCATTTTGTAGTGCTTAGTTTTGAGTGTAACGATGCCAAAAAATGTAGCGATGGTGTTGAAGCCTCTATTTTATAGTAATTTTGAATTTAGTATGCAACACTATGAAGATGTGAAATGGTACTACAAAGCTATTGACTAAATTTAATATATATATATATATATATATATATATATATATATATATATATATATATATATATATATATATATATATATATATATATATGCACTCATCGTCCGTAAATCATTGCATGACAAGGAAATGGGGAGAAGGGGAGGAAAGAGGAGAAGAAAATAGAAAGTCGCACTTTAGTCATTGATCTGCATCACCACTTTTACAAGAATTGCTTAGATTGAGGCAAGTGAGTTATTCCCAACTTCTTTTTTTAAAAACTTTTATTTTGACAGCATAATTTCTTTAAATTTAAAATTTATTTCATTTTCCCTAAATTTAGTGTACTTTGGCCTTACAACTTTTTATAATTATAGTAGTGATTATTCTAGGCATTTTAATTGAATAATTTTATTATTTCACTCAGTTAAACAAAAGTTATTATATTTTGAATGACTTATAACAATAAAGTATTTGATATTTTAACATACAAATATTATTAATATAAGTATTATGAATGAATATAAGCATGTGTTTGAGTAATAGTTAGCTATTATTATTTTTATAATACTATGATAATAATAGTATGTTCAAGAAAGCAAAGTCTAGTAAATTGTTGAAGTTGTTTGTGCATATAGTCATGATCATATGACTGATACTACTATGAATGGACTAATGTCATGCATACTGCTTTATTATCTTGCTTTGAGTTCCATTATAAGATTTAATGATCTACTAGGCACTCTTTCTCATTATATACAAGAGAATAATATTGATTAGGATTTATGAGATTTTCTTCTTTTATTTTAGTTAAACTTTTATACTCAAGACTGGATGATTATTTGTAATGCTATGCTTTCAGAGTATTATATATGGTTCTTGGAGCAATGAATAAAGATGTATATTAATATTATGATTACTATATTTATTTCTATTGATATTATTATTAATAAAAGAAAAAAATAGCTTTATTATTATTATATTAAAAGATAAAAAAGAAAATAACAACTCCAATTTAGATTCTGAGTCATGATATTTGGTATCAGATTAATTATTAGAGAATTGAATTATAAACTAGAGTTGTATGAATTGATTATGAGTCAATTAAGATTAGGTAGATTAAGGTGCATTATTTGGCATGCATAATTGATTATATATATGAATTATTCAAATTAGAATATATTTTACAAGTGAATAATTCAAATAGATCTAACATCATTGTGCAACTCCAGTACTATAAAATAATGTTATATAACAGGCCAATATTCTAGCACAGATAATGGGTGATACCTAGCGCAAGTTATTTCGATGAAAAGAAGGTTGAAATAAATATTTATTGATATTTTATAAGTTGAAGAACCCATGATTTAAAGGAGTTATATGTGAAAGTTCTCAGATGACACTAGAAAGTGCTCTGATACCACTTGAAAGTTCTCAGATGACACTAGAAAGTGCTCTGATACCACTTGAAAGTTCTTAGATGACACTAGAAAGTGTTCTAAAAACACTTGAAAGTTCGTTAGGGATGTTAAGCCCTCATGAACTGGCCCAAGGCTAACAAAGAAGGAGGTGAATTGGATAACTTTAAAACCAAAGATAAAACTAAAACCAAAATCACCACAAAAATCAAAGTGCGGAAGAAAATAATGCGGAAGCAATAATAAGAAAAGAACAAACCGGATTTATAGTGGTTCGGTCAAACCTTGACCTAAGTCCACTCCTTGGAGGCACCCTCCAAGTATTGCACTAAAACAAGTGTCTCTCCTTTAGCCCCCACAGCTAGGCGGAGAAGCCCTTACAAAATCACTTCCACCTTCCCCGGTGCGTCGGAGTCGCCGAGTCCTTTGACACCAAAGAGATCTTCTTCTTTGGTGAACTTACCTCGAGACAAGCCTTGAATCCGATGGTACTGAGGTGCGAGTTTGCCGGAGCAACCGTGTGGAATCCCCTCCACACTACCTTGAGTTCCCCCCCTCATAGGATCTTCTCCCTCTCAAACTCTACCCTTTCCTCTCTCCCTTTCAAGCTCTCTCTTCAAGTTTCCCCCACAAGAACGAAGCTACAATGGTTGCCAAAGATACTTACAAAGTGCCTTGCCATAGCTTAAATAGAAGCTCTCAAAACGAGCTCATTAATACAAGTTGCCGACATTATCATCCTGGATAATAGGCATATCGTCCTGGCCGATTAGTACAAATTCAGCTCATCAGCCCGGGACAATTTGGGACGATCAGAAGAAAATTGGTTACATCGTCCTGGTCGATATCACGATCGTCCAGGCCGATTTGGGACGATCAGAAGAAAATTTGTTACATCGTCCTGGCCGATATCACGATCGTCCGGGCCGATTAGTTTAAAACCGATTTCAATTGTCCTGATCATCGCCTTGAATTCGAGCTGTCCGATGTAGATCGTCCAGGACATCGTCCTGGCCGATCAGGAGATCGTCCGAGATGATATAATTGTATCAATCAACCATTAATGCTTTCAAAAGATACCAGATCAATTTAGGATAATAATATCATCCTGGCCGATTTCCTAAAACAAAGAATTCCTAAACTGATTATGGCGGTTGATTCTTTCTGAATTGAGATTATCATCCTGGCCAATACAGGTATCGTCCAGGCCGATCCGTTAATGATGGCTGCCTTAATAAGGATGCCCTAATTAGGATTTCTGATTTTGGACATATCATCCAGGACGACCGATATTACCAGAAATAGAAATCTTATAGGGAACAATAGAAAATCTTCCCAGTTACAAATCAACAGATCCCATATCAAATACAACAGACTCAAGAAAGGAAAAAGATTACAAACTGACTCAGACCTAGTCTACCCAATCTTGAGCTGATTCCAAATTGCAGTCTGATCGTGTGAACCTGAAACGTTAGTACATAAGACAGTTATAGAGAAATAAAAATGTTTGCTATCATCAAAATCATAAACCATTGATCCGCAACAATCTCCCCCTTTTTGATGAAGGCAAATAATTCAATTTGAATTTTCAAAAACAAATAATATCTCCTAATCTCCCCCTCACTAGAATAAACCCTTTTAAGAAATAGGGGAGATAAAAATATTTTTGTTGTTTTTAATTTTTTGAAAATAAGATACAAAACACGATAACAGTACAAAAATTCACCAATATGTTCTCTCCCTTTAACATTATCAAAAAGAGAGAGGCACAAACAAAAAATAAAACAAACAAAAGACAAAAAAAATGTTCCCTAATCTGGTGAAAAAAGAATATTCTTAAAATGAGAAAGTTACCTCTTGGTTTTAATCAAAAACTTAGTAGAATTGGATTGTCAATGCATAATCCAGAAAAAGTAAGAAATTCATAAATTGTTAATCCAAGCTCAAGTTCTTTTAAAGGCTAAAAAACTTTTTAATTCAATATCCAAATCAAGGAATAAACGAGAAAAAGAAGCATTAATTTTTCAAAACTCCTTCCATAAAACTTATCTAATAGAAGATCAATGCACGAATTGCTAAATCAGGAACCAAGATTTTCAAGCACAAGTTTCGAACATATCAAGGATTTTCTTAAGTTTTTAGTAGTATAAGAAAAAATAAGCATATTTTTTATTTGTGGGCTCATTTTATGCCCTTTATCACTTGAATGGCTCTTTGAGCATCTTTTAATTTTAATACTCTTTGTGTATTTATTTTTTAATTTGGCGTCATTGCGCATCTTTTGGTTTGGCATCATTGGCCACTTTTTTTTAATTATTTTTTAAAAATATGCTTTCTTTCTTATATTTTCAAAACTAAAGTAAACCCAAACTATTGACAACACGAACAACTTGATTAAGAAAATTTTATGGTAGATTCAACAATCTTGCAAAAGATTCCTATACGATAGAAAAAATATAGGGAGATAAAAAAAACCCAGTTTCAAAATCTAATTTAAAATATGATAAAGATTTTGAATCAAAAGTACAATAACCTCTTTAAGAAGAGATAAAGAGAAACAAAAGCATGAGTTCCCTTCCCTTGACTGTTTTTAGAGAAGTCAAACGCAATTTTCATAAGAATTCAAGAAAAAAATAAGAGGTAGATTTTTCATTTTTAGAAAAGTGAATGTGTGTATTGATCAGAGAGAAACTTTTACGAAAACAAAAATTTCAAAGAATAAACAAAACAAAAACACAAAATGAAAAACAAAAACACACCACAGAAACACAAAAGGCTTTTAACCATTATCTCTCTCCTGGTCCGTGCTTCAGAAACCAGATCTGCCCATGAGATTTTTTGCCTTTCATTATTTCTCCAGCTTAAATTTTGTTTCGCCTTGCCCTTTTCTTTCGTAGGAAGAATTCTTAAATTAGGGCACTGATTTTTCATATGTCCAGGCTTCTTGTATCGAAATCAAATAACGTCAGAAGGAATATGGATATCCTTACCACTTTTACATTTTTTCCACTTTTGCTTATGCCTTGGTGAGCTTTGTGATTTGCTTGTCAAGTTATTGTATTCATCACCAACTAAGCTTCCTCTTTCCGTATCTTCAGCTTTTAGAACGATCGTTTCACCTGCATCCAAAAGTCTTTGACCCAATCCTTGCTCGTAGGCAATGAGTGAGCCAATCAAATTATAAATAGAATAATCATTCAAATCTTTTGATTCACAAATAACAACAACTTTGGCATCAAATTTTTTAAGTAAACAACGAAGAATTTTATTGACTTTTTTAAAATTTGAAAACTCTTTTCCTAAGGCATGCAATGATGTTACAATTTGAATGAATCTGGTATACATGTTTAAGATCGTTTCAAAAGGTTTCATGGAAAATAATTCAAAATCATACATTAACAAATTCAACTTGGATTGCTTGATTTCACTAGTGCCTTCGTATATGGTGTGCAATTTATCCCAAACTTCCTTACCGGTAGTGCACGTGGATATTGACATAAAATCATCAGAATTTAAAGCATAGAAAAAATAATTTAAAGACTTCGCATTCAATTGAGCATTGAGTTGTTCTTCCATGTTCCATTGACTAAAAGAAATATCAATTTTAACTCCATTAACAATTTGTGACGGTGATGAATAACCAGTTAAAATCATATGCCACATGCGAAAATCAATCGATTGCAAGAAAATAGACATGCGAGTTTTCCAAAAATCAAAAGACATATTTTCAAATAAAGGAGGTCTGGTGATTGAATAACCATCCGCAACATTACGATTAGACATGGATCGAAATTCAAAAGCTTTCAAACTCAGTTTTTATGAATCCCACTCTGATACCACTTGAAAGTTCTCAAATGACACTAGAAAGTGCTCTGATACCACTTGAAAGTTCTTAGATGACACTAGAAAGTGCTCTGATATCACTTGAAAGTTTTCAGATGACACTAGAAAGTGTTTTAAAAACACTAGAAAGTTCGTTAGAGATGTTAAGCCCTCATGAACTGGCCCAAGGCTGACAAAGAGGGAGGTGAATTGGATAACTTTAAAACCATAGATAAAACTAAAACCAAAATCACCACAGAAATCAAAGTGTGGAAGAAAATAATGCGGAAGCCATAATAAGAAAAGAACACACCGGATTTATAGTGGTTCGGTCAAACTTTGACATACGTCCACTCCTTGGAGGCACCCTCCAAGTATTGCACTAAAACAAGTGTCTCTCCTTTAGCCCCCACAGCTAGGCGGAAAAGCCCTTACAAAATCACTTCCACCTTCCCCGGTGCGGCGGAGTCGCCGGGTCCTTTGACACCAAAGAGATCTTCTTCTTTGGTGAACTTACCTCGAGACAAGCCTTGAATCCGATGGTACTGAGGTGCCAGTTCGCCGGAGCAACCGTGTGGAATCCTCTCCACACTCCCTTGAGTTCCCCCCTCACAAGATCTTCTCCCTCTCAAACTCCACCCTTTACTCTCTCCATTAAGCTCTCTCTTCAAGTTTCCCCCACAAGAACGAAGCTACAATGGCTGCCAAAGACACTTACAAAGTGCCTTTCCATAGCTTAAATAGAAGCTCTCAAAACGAGCTCATTAATGCAAGTTACCTACATTATCGTCCTGGATGATAGGCATATCGTCCTAGCCGATTAGTACAAATTCATCTCATCAGCCCGGGTCGATTTGGGACGATCAGAAGAAAATTGGTTACATCGTCCTGGCCGATATCACGATCGTCCAGGCCGATTAGTTTAAAACCGATTTTAATCGTCCTGATCATCGCCCTGAATTCGAGCTATCTGATGTAGATCATCCAGGACATCGTCCTGGCCGATCAGGAGATCGTCTCGGATGATATGATCGTATCAATCAACCATTAATACTTTCCAAAGATACCAGATCTATTTAGGCATAATTGAGTTAGATCGTCCTGGACGATAATAATATCTTCCTGGCCGATCCGTTAATAACGGCTGCCTTAATGAGGATGCCCTAATTAGGGTTTCTGATTTTGGACATATCGTCCAGGATAATATAAATATTATCCTGACCGATATTACCAGAAATAGAAATCTTATAGGGAACAATAGGAAATCTTCTAAGTTACAAATCAACAGATCCCAAATCAAATACAACAGACTCAAGAAATGAAAAAGATTACAAAATGACTCAGACCTAGTCTACCTAATCTTGAGCTGATTCCAAATTGTAGTCTGATCGTGTGAACCTGAAACGTCAGTACATAAGGCAGTTGTAGAGAAATAAAAATGTTTGCTATCATCAAAATCATAAACTATTGATCCGCAACAATCTCCACCTTTTTGATGATGGCAAATAATTCAATTTGAATTTTTAAAAACAAATAATATCTCTTAATCTCCCCCTCACTAGAATAAACCCTTTTAAGAAATAGGGGAGATAAAATATTTTTGTTGTTTTTAATTTTTTGAAAATAAGATACAAAACATGATAATAGTATAAAAATTCACCAATACGTTCTCCCCCTTTGACATTATCAAAAAGAGAGGAGGCACAAATAAAAAATAAAACAAACAAAAGACAAAAAAATGTTCCCTAATTTGGTAAAAAAAAGAATATTCTTAAAATGAGAAAGTTACCTCTTGGTTTTAATCAAAAATTTAGTAGAATTGGATTGACAACGCATAATCCAGAAAAAGTAAGAAATTCAGAAATTGTTAATCCAAGCTCAAGTTCTTTTAAAGGCTAAAAAACTTTTTAATTCAATATCCAAATCAAGGAATAAACGTGAAAAAGAAGCATTAATTTTTCAAAACTCCTTCCATAAAACATATCTAATAGAAGATCAATACACGAATTGCTAAATCAGGAACCAAAATTTTCAAGCACAAGTTTCGAACATATCAAGGATTTTTTTAAGTTTTTAGTAGTATATGAAAAAATAAGCATATTTTTTATTTGTGGGCTCATTTTATGCCCTTTATCACTTGAATGGCTCTTTGAGCATCTTTTAATTTTAACACACTTTGTGTATTTTTTTTAATTTGGCGTCATTGTGCATCTTTTGGTTTGGCATAATTGGCCACTATTTTTTAATTATTTTTTAAAAATATGCTTTCTTTCTTATATTTTCAAAACTAAAGTAAACCCAAATTATTGACAACACGAACAACCTGATTAAGAAAATTTTATAGTAGATTCAACAATCTTGCAAAAGATTCTTATACGATAGAAAAAATGTAGAGAGATAAAAAAAATCAGTTTCAAAATCCAATTTAAAATATGATAAAGATTTTGAATCAAAAGTACAATAACCTCTTTAAGAAGAGAGAAAGAGAAACAAAATCACGAGTTCCCTTCCCTTGACTGTTTTTAGAGAAGTCAAACGCAATTTTCATAAGAATTCAGGAAAAAAAATAAGTGGTAGGTTTTTTATTTTTAGAAAAGTGAATGTGTGTGTTGATCAGAGAAAAACTTTTACGAAAATAAAAATTTCAAAGAATAAACAAAATAAAAACATAAAATGAAAAATATAAACACAACACAGAAACACGAAAGGCTTTTAACCATTATCTCTCTCCTGGTCCGATGCTTCAGAAACAAGATCTGCCCATGAGATTTTTTGTCTTTCATTATTTCCCCAGTTTAAATTTTGCTTCGCCTTGCCCTTTTCTTTTGTAGGAAAAATTCTTAAATTAGGGCACTGATTTTTCATATGTTCAGGCTTCCTGCATCGAAAGCAAATAACGTCAGAAGGAATATGGACAACCTTACCACTTTTACCTTTTTTCCACTTTTGCTTATGCTTTGGTGAGCTTTGTGATTTGCTTGTCAAGTTATTGCATTCATCACCAACTAAGCTTCCTCTTTCCGTATCTTCAACTTTTAGAACGATCATTTCACCTGCATCCAAAAGTCTTTGACCCAATCCTTGCTCGTAGGCAATGAGTGAGCCAATCAAATTATCAATAGAATAATCATTCAAATCTTTTGATTCACAAATAGCAACAACTTTGGCATCAAATTTTTCAAGTAAACAACGAAGAATTTTATTGACTTTTTCAAAATTTGAAAATTCTTTTCCTAAGGCATGCAATGATGTTACAATTTGAATGAATCTAGTATACATGTTTAAGATCATTTCAAAAGGTTTCATGGAAAATAATTCAAAATCATGCATTAACAAATTCAACTTGGATTGTTTGATTTCACTAGTGCCTTCATATTTGGTGTGTAATTTATCCCAAACTTCCTTACCGGTAGTGCACGTGGATACTAACATAAAATCATCAGAATTTAAAGCAAAAAAAAAAAAACAATTTAAAGACTTCGCATTCAATTGAGCATTGAGTTGTTCTTCCTTGTTCCATTGACTAAAAGGAATATCAATTTTAACTCCATTAACAATTCGTGACGGTGATGAATAACCAGTTAAAATCATATGCCACATGCGAAAATCAATCGATTACAAGAAAATAGACATGCAAGTTTTCCAAAAATCAAAAGACATATTTTCAAATAAAGGAGGTCTGGTGATTGAATAACCTTACGCAACATTACGATTAGCCATGGATCGAAATTCAAAAGCTTTCAAACTCAGTTTTTATGAATCCCGCTCTGATACCACTTGAAAGTTCTCAGATGACACTAGAAAGTGCCCTGATACCACTTGAAAGTTCTCAGATGACACTAGAAAGTGCTCTGATACCACTTGAAAGTTCTCAAATGACACTAGAAAGTGTTCTAAAAATACTTGAAAGTTCGTTAGGGATGTTAAGCCCTCATGAACTGGCCCAAGGCCAACAAAGAGGGAGGTGAATTGGATAACTTTAAAACCAAAGATAAAACTAAAACCAAAATCACCACAGAAATCAAAGTGCGGAAGAAAATAATGCGGAAGCAATAATAAGAAAAGAACACATCGAATTTATAGTGGTTCGGTCAAACCTTGACCTACGTCCACTCCTTGGAGGCACCCTCCAAGTATTGCACTAAAATAAGTGTCTCTCTTTTAGCCCCCACAGCTAGGCGGAGAAGCCGTTAAAAAATTACTTCCAGCTTCCCCGGTGCGGCGGAGTCGCCGGGTCCTTTGACACCAAAGAGATCTTCTTCTTTGGTGAACTTACCTCGAGACAAGCCTTGAATCCGATGGTACTGAGGTGCGAGTTCGCCGGAGCAACCGTGTGGAATCCCCTCCACACTCCCTTGAGTTCCCCCCTCACAGGATCTTTTCCCTCTCAAACTCCACCCTTTTCTCTCTCCCTTTCAAGCTCTCTCTTCAAGTTTCCCCCACAAGAATGAAGCTACAATAGCTGTCAAAGACACTTACAAAGTGCCTTGCCATAGCTTAAATAGAAGCTCTCAAAACGAGCTCATTAATGCATGTTGCCGACATTATCATCCCGGACGATAGGCATATCGTCCTGGCCGACTAGTACAAATTCTGCTCATCATCCCGGGATGATTTGGGACGATCAGAAGAAAATTAGTTACATTGTCCTAGCTGATATCACGATCATGCAGGCCGATTAGTTTAAAACCAATTTCAATCGTCTTGATCATCGCCCTGAATTCGAGCTATCCGATGTAGATCGTCCAGGACATCATCCTGGCCGATCAGGAGATCATCCCGGATGATATGATCGTATCAATCAACCATTAATGCTTTCCAAGGATACCAGATCAATTTAGGTATAATTGAGTTAGATCGTCCTGGACGATAATAATATCGTCCTGGCCGATTTTCTAAAACAAAGAATTCCTAAACTGATTATGGCGGTTGATTCTTTCTGAATTAAGATTATCGTCCTGGCCGATACAGGTATCATCCAGGCCAATCCATTAATGACGGCTGCCTTAATGAGGATGCCCTAATTAGGGTTTCTGATTTTGGACATATCGTCCAGGATGATATAAATATTGTCCTGGCCGATATTACCAGAAATAGAAATCTTATAGGGAACAACAGGAAATCTTCGAAGTTACAAATCAACAGATCCCATACCAAATACAACAGACTCAAGAAAGGAAAAAGATTACAAACTGACTCAGACCTAGTCTACCCAATCTTGAGCTGATTCCAAATTGCAGTCTGATCGTGTGAACCTGAAACATTAGTACATAAGGCAGTTGTAGAGAAATAAAAATGTTTGCTATCATCAAAATCATAAACCATTGATCTGCAACAATATGACCCTAGGTTATAGAAGACTAGCTATTGAGGATAGAGAAGATCTTTTACAACATGTAGTGCCAAGAGAATAACAAGGTACTATTAGCCATTTTACTATTTGATGGAGAGGTTGAGAGATGGTGGATTGGATAATAACAAGGTACTATTAGCCATTTTACTATTTCAAGGGAAAACTAATGCTAATATTAGTTGGGATGAATTCACTACAATGTTTATGATGTGGTTCATACCTTCTTCAACCCAATAACATATTCAAGAATTTTTCATTAGTATGGAGCAAGGATGCAAGATAGTGATGCATTATGAAATTAAGTTTACTGTATTTTCTAGGTATGCTCCATATTTGAACCATACTATAAAAAATGTTATAGATTTATACAAGGATTGAAGAGGGAGTTTAAACATCTATTAGTGCCTCTATGAATTTAAGAGTTTTTTGAGTTTGTAGAGCGAGCCAAACTGATAGTGATTGATTTGGCAGTACTAACCTTCATGTACGATGTGGGCTTCAAGTATGATAAATGTAGGAGGACTAGAGATGAATTAAGTAGGGATAGAGAAAGTGTTATTGATAAAAAAAGTAGATATAGTGATTTGAGGAGATCTAGATCAATAAAATCTACCGATAGTTATAGCAAAAGTATTTATTATGAAAAAAGACATCTGGGTCAGTGCTATCTTTTTATAGGGTCATTTTTAGTTATAGATAGCAAGGACACAAGGTGGAAAATTATCTTCAAAGAGGATTTGGAGAATGAAACTCTTCTAAAGCAAGATTTTCTAGACAAGCTGAAGGATAAAGGAATGTAGGATCAAGAGCCTATAGTGAAAGATTAATAAATAGGGTTGATGACATAGTTATTAGTTGTGGTCAAAGGGAGTTTGTTGAAGCAGGATATATAACATTGACAACACCTACTCAAGTGATTTGATGAGTGTATAATTCACATTATTTAGAAAATAAATAACAATATGAAAGTTTGATGGTTAGAAATTTATTTTAAATGGGTGATTGGCATGTCATTTTATTGCATAAATCAATGATAAATGTATGACTAAATTATATGATTGTATGATAGGAATTTATTACCTTCAGTGAGTTTTGACTTGATTTTTTACTTGGTTTGGATTTTGGTCATATGAATTTGTTTCACATTAATTTTATGCCTGAATCCTCAAGGGAAATGTCAGAGAAAATATTGTTTCTATGGCAGGTAGATTATAACAACCAAATTTTTTAAATTGTATTTAAAATGAAAATCTATAAATTTATTTGAACTGTTGCACAGTGGAATTGTTCCTTTGAGTGTTGTTGTGCTTGTTCTTGAGCATAGTGATGCTAGGAAATGTCACTATAATATTCAAGCCTTTTTTATACAGTAATTATGTTGTTAGCAAGCAGGACTGTTGATAGTGTTTGAGGACTAATTGACTTGTAAAGTGTGGTGGGATGACAGGCTTTCCTTTAAATACTATCATTTGGTATTATCCTATACTAATTTATATAATTAACTAATTTAAAGTTATAAGGAGTTATTATTTTGCTGATAGGCAAAGAGAACAACTTCGTTTATTAAGCCAACTTTACTGACTTACCATTAGTGAAAAAATACCATGCAAGCCAGAACTCCTTTTTTATCTAGTGTGACTATTGAAATGTATGTTATTGCAATACTATTATTGTGCTATTTTACTACTCTATGAATTACCATTTTGTTGTTACTTTACTATTTTACTCTACCACCAATTTTATGGATACTTATATTATTATTGATCCTATTGATATTATAATTGATTCATTATCTCTATTACTATCACTGTTTATTGATTTACTATTTTTAAGCACATGATTTATATATCAAGCAAGTGATACTGAGCACGTGAAATAGGACACTGATATAGAATGAATGAACCTCATGTGTATACAAATTTGATTATAATGCTTTATTATAAATTACAATAATTTTTATAGTTGCTTTAGGTTTATTGATTTATACAATTTTTGTACTTTTATGACACTGAATTTGGTAAGGATCATTTACTGCTTATTAATTTTACCTCTGAACATATTTACTAATATACTAATTTATTGATTTACTTGTGTTCTGATTTATGAATGGTAATGTTTCTATACTGCACTATTTTACTAGCCTCTATACTATATTGTTCTATTATCTCATAAATATTACTTCTAATGCATATTAGTTTTATTACTTCTGCATAGATTCAAGATCAAATGATTGTTACTGCTATGAATTAACTGATTTCATACATATTCATTATTTAACATGCTTGGATTTTAAATATAGGATTCAGTAACTTGTTGGGTTTTTTAGGCCATTATATATGGTTTAAATGATTTCATGTTAGAGTAAAGGATCAAAAGTATAAGATTGATTGGTATTTATCAAGTTTTTTAGACCATTATATATGGTTTAAATAATTTCAGGTTATAGTAAAGGATCATAAGTATAAGATTGATTTGTATTTATCAGGTTCTATTTCTTTTTTTTTTAGTTATTCTTTTGTACCAATGACTTGATGATGTGTTATATTGAAATAATTCCTGCATATTATATATGATATTTAGAGCAATGAATACATATGTATATTAATGTTTTAATTACTATATTTATTTTTACTAATATAACTATTGATAAAAGAAAATAGATAGCTCTAATGTTGTTATATGAAAAGAAAAATTGAAAATAATTCTTCTATTTCAAAATTTAGGGCATGACATATATGATGTAGATGCTTTATTTTGATGGTATTCTGTGTATATTTATTTAATTCCATGTGCCCTAAATGTTATACCATGCACATTATACACTTGTCTTCTCTATAGTGCACTTTGCTTTAGTGGTTTGCATATTTAAGATGCATTATTATACTTGAGTTTACATTTTCTCTTTCAATTAAGAGTAAGTGTTGAATGTAAACTAGGCTAAAATGTGCATGTAAGAAGTCAAATGTAAATGTAAGGGTCTAAAATGTATATTTAGATCCAGTTGTAAAAATAGAGAGTTATAAAAATTATTTAAGATGTTTGCTTAATTACATACACATAGTGCTCTAAAAGATAATGATCCCACTTCCTTTAAGGGCATTCTCTTTTAAAATTTTGTAGAAGACCAGAAGCCCAGGACCATAATATTAAATGAGCAAGAATTTTTATAGATTTGCACCATCCATAGGTGTAAAAAGCCAAGCTTATTATGGTGGAGCTTGACCACCTTTTCTTTCCTACAGTCCCTAGATTGTATGAAGTTGTTTATAAAAAAAGACAAGTCATTTCTTTTTTTTTTTAGATGAAAGAATCTCAACTTCTTTATTAAATCTATATGAATTTTAAAAATTTTGTCTCTCCTATAATCAAGGGTTTTCTCAAGATTATCTTGAGATGTAATCAACTATAGAGGCTTGTCTCTATAGGGAATTAGGAACCCAAATTAAAATAAACCAAGGTTTAGTTCTCTAAAGTAGGGGAAAGAGCTCTTGACATATTCTATAACTTATTTCGTTGTAAATTTCATCTTCAAAATACTTAGGAAATGCAATTACCATGATTTACTCGATTTATTAGTTTTTAAACTTTTTATAATGGACTGGTAGGATCCCTTAGGTTGATTATTGATGTGGTAGCTATAGGATTGTTAATGTCTAAGCCATTTGAGGAAGCTTGTGAATTATTTGAGGGACTAAAAATAATTTCTATTAGCCTTCTAAGAGGATGAATCCTAAGAAAGTATAATGTATTTATGAATATGATGCTTTATCCCTTTTGATTGCTCAAGTAACTGCAGTTTTTAAAAAGTTGGACAATTTTAGAGTTAGAGCTGGATCACATAGGCATAATATTTTCCCTGATCTTGTAATAGATCCTAGATGTGTATAAGAGATATGGTGCCCAAAATTTTAGTTCTACATTATTACCCCTCAGATTTTAATCATAGAAATAATTTTGGGAATAGAAAAATACCTTTTTAGGTTGTAATGTAAACTAAATTTAAATTGTAGGAACAATTTACAGCCCCTAAAAAAACATGACAGGGTAATTTGTTATTTTGATCAACACTAAAAAATTGGATGAGTAGTACAATAGTATCTAGCTTAGGATTGGAAAAGATTTGGGAAACCCTTATAAGGATAAAGATGAACTTCAAATGGATAGTGGGGAAGAAAAACCAATAAAAGATGAACCTCTTACCTAATAACCTAAATCTATGAAAGAAATTAAGAGACCTATGATGAAGGTTGTAGAGAGACCACCACCACCTTTTCCTTAGAGGCTGATCAAACAAAAATTGGATAAGAAATTAACTATGTTCTTAGAAGTTTTAAGAAGTTAACTATAAACATACCCTTCTATGAAACATTAGAATAAATTCCCACCTATGCTAAGTTCATAAAAGATATTTTGAATAATAAAAGAAGTTAGGAGAGTTTGAAATTATATCCTTAACTAAAAAATGTAGTGCTATCATTCAAAAGAAACTTCCTGAAAAATTAAAAAGCCTTGGTAGCTTTTCTATATGGGTTGTTAAAAAGTAGATAATTAAATGGTTAGATGGATGAACTATTTGTCCCATTTCACATAGTTCTTGGGTGAGTTCTATTCAATGTGTTCATACAAAAGGATGGTTTGACTGTATTATCCAATGAACACAATGAGTATATCCCTAATAAAACATTAACTTATTGGAGAATTTGTATAGACTATTAGAAATTGAACTTAGCCACTAGGAAAGATCATTTTCTCTTGCCTTTCCTTGATTATATGTTGGATAGGATTGCTGTACATTCTTTCTATTATTTACTAGATGGATATTCACAGTATCACTAGATTCCTATAACATTTGAGGACCAAGAAAAAATTACATTTACCTATCCTTTTAGGGCATTTACTTTTAGATGAATACATTTTAGTCATCGTAATGCACGTGCTATATTTTATAGATATTTATTATATATCTTGTCAGATTTAATTGAGCCAGTCATTAAATTTTTATGAATAATGTTTTTGTGTATGGTACTCCTTTTAATTCCTGTCTTCATTATTTAATCACTGTACTTAAAAAGTTTGTCAAAATAAAACTAATATTAAATTTAAAAAAATGTCAATTTATGGTGATTGAGGCCATTATTTTTGGGTATAAAATCTCTAAGGAAGGTTTAGTGGTGGATAAGGTAAAGCTTCAGGTAATAAACAACCCCCCTTCCGCTCCCCCCCCCCTCTCCTCACACACACACACATCAGTAAAAGGAATTCAAAACTTCCTTGGACATGCAGGATTTTATAGAAGGTTTATAATGAAATTTTCTAAAATAAAAAAACCCTAAATTAGTTCATTTATTGGAAAAGGATGTTCTTTTTATTTTTTATGTTTCTTTCTTAAATCTTTTAAAACTTTGAAATAGCATTCGATTAATGTACCTATTATTATTGGTCTTTATCTTTCATAGTCATATGTGATGCAAACCTTTTTTACTATAGGTGCTCTTCTTGGCAAAAAGAAAGTAAGAAATTTCATATTATTTTTTATGCTAGTAGAACTTTAAATGCTGAACAAATGTAACTGCAAATTAATGATCAACTTTCAAGACATACGATTGAAGAATACACGTCTAATGAACATCTAATCAATAAGTTTTTTTATGAGCAAATGTTTTCTTTGCAAATGAGTATATTATAATGGTATGTAAATATTGTTTATTTTATTTTTAGTGATGCACTTACATTTGATTTATGCCTTACTAAGAAAAAGAAAATTGTTGAACGATTCCAAATGTTTTTTTGGGGATAATCCAAATTTGTTCAAAGTTTGTAATGACCTAATCATTACGAGATGTATCCCTTAGGAAGAAGTTGAACATATAATTAGGGAATGTAACAATTCTCATTTTGGAGGGCATTTTGAAAGATTTAGAATTACTTCAAAGATTATTCAATTGGGATTTTATTGGACAAAATTATTTAAAGATATTCATATTATGTTAGTAAGTGTGATCAATGTCAAAGAGTAGGCAATATTTTAAGAAGATAAGAAATGTATTTTAGTTATGTGTTAGAAGTTGAGTTAATTTTTTGGATTATATTTTATGGGACCATTTGTGTAATCCTATGGATGATAATATATTCTTATTATTGTTGATCATTTTTCTTAGTGGATTGAAGGAGAGGAAACCCCTAGAATCGATGCTATGGTTGTGCTTGAAACTTAAATATTTTTTTTTTTAGTTTTGGAACACCTAATGTATTAATTAGTGATGGGTGAAAACATTTCTATAATTAGAAAGTAAAAAAATAACTAGTTTAATATGGTGTTCATCATAGGGTTGTAAATGATTATCATCCCCAAACTACTGGCCAAGCTAAAAAGTAATAAAGAGATTAAATAATTTATAGAAAAAAAATGTTAGTTATAATAGAAAAAAATGGATATTAAGCTTGATGATGCATTATGGGCCTATTTAACTCCTTTTAAAACTCCTTTTGGAATGCTTTCCTATAGGTTAGACTTTGGAAAAAGCTTGCCACCTTCTTATAAAATTAGAGCCTAAGGCATTCTGGGTAGCGTAATAATTAAATTTTAATCTTAAGGGAGCAGATGAAAAAGGATAAATATAGTTGAATAAATTAGAAGAATTTAGAAATGAATCTTATGAAAATTCCAAAAAATATAAAGATAAAAAAAAAAAATGAGATGATTGTAAGCTTTATAAGAAAGAATTTATCCTTAGACAAAAGGTTTTACTCTTTAACTTTATATTAAAATTTTTTCTAGGAAAATTAAAATTTAGGTGGTCATGACCATTTACTATTATAAAAGTATTTTCTTACAGAGCAACTGAAATTCAAGATAAGGAAAATTTGAAAATTTTAAAGTCAATGGCTATAGATTGAAGCCTTATTTAGTAGGGGAAATTGATCATCTGAGAATTATCAATAATTTATTCATCCTAAAAATTAATAATAAAAATAATCTTGTTGAAGATTATAAACTTAGGCTTCATTTGATTCGGTTTATGCTTACATAAAAAGAAGTTTTAGAAAAGGAGGTTGAGAAAAAGCCGTTCAATAAAATGGAGTTTCAATAATGAGATATGTTTGACTAATATTTTTAAAAGTGCTTATTAATACTTGAAAGTAATTTTAAATTATTTGTTTAGATGTTCTGCTTTTGAGATTTTATTATAAAAGACATAATTCTCTTCCGAAACTCCGTTTTGTGACCGAAGAAGCAGATACGAAAAGTATTTTGTAACCGCTGAAAAAACGATGTTTATTAAAAAGGAATTATTGTTAAGCTTTGATTCCAAACAATAAATACTGATTGATTTCGGCGTATTCAAACGGAAACGGAGAAAAAAAGCCTAATCAAATGAGGCCTTAGTGCTGATTGGAGGTAACCCAATTATGTTGTGTTTAAATTTCTTTTCAATTATCTAGTTCTTTTATTACGTGTTATGTTATTTTTTATTTTGTGATAGTTTTTAATTATTTTATTATTAACTAATGTTTATAGTATTTTATTATGTTATTTACATTTAATTTAAATTTTTGTATATGCTTAACAATTGAAATATTTCATTTATACATTTAATTTTCTTCTTGCACTTTGATTATTTATTTAAACAAAACAAAATTAGTAGATAAAATTTATCTAACTTTAAGAATTATAATTAAAGGTTAGATGATTATTTGAATAAATAAAGTATAGTAATTCATAATTTGAAAATCTTAATAATTAACTATGGATGATCGTTTAAGTCATTGACTTGTCTTTAACCTTAATGGTATACACTCTTGCAGTGATTATTGAATTTGAGAATTAATTGTTGTGTTTAGAGAAAAATCTTTTTAGCATAAATTATGAAGATCATAATAAACTTAATCATGGAATTAGTGATCTTGCTAAATCCTTATAAAAAAACATTAAGAATTATTAGAGTGATGAAAGAAAATTTATATTCTCAATTAGTAATATGTACTCAAGGTATAAAAAAGTTGAAAACATGAAAAATTAGAAGAAGAATTTGAAAAAGAAAAAAAAAAGATAATTACATTAATAATTTTGTATTTGTTGATGCTCAACTCGATAGAGTATCATAATACTTAAAACAAATAGGACAAGGTAAGTGGACTAATACATACGATTGTGCACTAATAAACCTCTAATTTAATAATATCCATAGCTAATTTATAAATTATATCCTACTGATTTATGAAATTAGAAGTCAATACCTTCACATACTCTCGTAGTGGATAAGCTCAAATTAGAAAATAACAAAGATGATTACTTAGGATAATTATTTATGATTTTCAAAGTTAGCATTATAACTTTGATCTTTCTAAATTACTTCTACAATATGTTGTATTACCTTAAATTTTAGTAATTTTCAATTATCAATATTTATTTTGGATATTAAACTAATAAATAGGTGATTACACAGTTACTTGAGGACAAGCAAGAGCTTAAACATGGGGGAATTGTTTAAGTATAAAATTTGTAGTATTTTTAACTTTAAATTTAGTAAAAATATAGTGTTTCAGTTGATTTATTTTAATAAATGATCATAGAAAGGAAAACTATTCATAAGTAATGAACCACCACCGCAGTGTTCCAATCACTAGTGTCACAAGATCTGTAATGCCTTAGTGCCAGATCAGGGAATCATAGTGTCAAAGTCTTGAGATAATGGTTAAATAGTTTATTGCTCCAATGGAGCCAAGGTTTGCAGTACATCTTTAGAAATTTGCATTATAACACCTGAGTTATAGGAATTTTTGCACCGGAGCACTGATCATTATAATGTCTCAGAATCAGATTGCACATTTAAGTGTTGTGATGCTCAACTTTTGCAACATCATGATAGAGCAATTGGTAAAAGATGGAGCCACATCAATTAAGTTGAGTGATGCATTTCTTTATCCAATATATGTGTAGAGTTAACACGGTGAAGTAGTCGAGCTAGTCCAACCACATAGAGGCACTAATTCATCTGATAATGCTGTAGAACCACCATTTCAAGCATTACAACACCTAAGGCTATTCTATATTTACTTTAAACAAATTTTTAGTTATTTTTTTATGAGTTCTATCACTTTCAATAGAGTTATGTACTTTTTAATGTAGTTCTTTAGTGCCCTTTTTGAGTAAATTCTAAGGGAGGCTAAAAAAGTTCATGATACTTTCACTAGAGATTTGAGCAATTCTTGTGTAATAAATCTTCCCGTTGGAGGAAGAAGGATTTTGGATAAGTTCATTTGTATTATCTTGGTGAAATCCTTCCTATTATTTCTCATGTATCTTTTCTTCAATGATTGAAATGAAGACATGTTTCCGTACTATTTTAGTTATGTATGGCTAATTTTTTAGTTTTGGGCTAATGATATAAACACAATGCAAGTACTAATGAAATCACATTTTCCGTAAACTACGTTATGGATATTTTTAATATCTTCCATTCTTATTTAATGTATACAATATCTATATGTGTAGTTAATATCTAGTGTGATATAATACCTCAATGGAGTAACATTTGAATAAATAGGAGTATTATGATGGAATGTTGGCATGCCTAAGCATAATATGTTTAACGTTCTAGGTTTTATTGATACATTACAATTATATGAAGGTAATAAACTTGACTTTTCAACCCTACAAGTTCAACAAAGATTTAGAGATGCATATGCACTGGTCCACATCAATATTTTAGAGTCTCATTTAGAAAACTTTGTTGTTTTGCATACATTAATCCAAAACATATTTTATATATTTTTATGTCATCATCTTTCGCATTATCTATAAGTTATAGAAAATCAAAACTCTTAGTTTTCAACGAGTACGATAAATCTTTCATCTATAGTAGAGAACACTAGTTGATTACAATTTAGTAGAACACTTCCTCATGGGATCGACACACTCTTAATCACCTTTTTACTTCATCAATACATATAGTTGTTTATCTAGTTAGAAGTTTATATATAAAAAATAAAAAACTAAAGAATATTCAAATTGAAAGTTTGTGAGGGTTTTTTAACCTTTATGAACTAGCCCAAGGCTAAATGAGGGGGTGGGGGGGGGGGGGGGAGATAAATCGGATATTAAAAATTTTCTTAAAGAAAAAAAAATCTTTTTTAATATTTTAAAACAAACAATTTATAAGGAAGCAACACTAATTTCTTAATTAAAAAAATTAGAGATTTTGATCATAGAACAAATCACAGAAAGAAATGAAAATTAATTACAAAAAAGTAATTAGAAAGAACACACCATATTGCAAATCTATTTTCATGACTTATGTTTTGATGATTGACAAACACTATTGATCTTCTTGGACTACTTGTTTCTTCTAACTTTTCAGGAATCGAAGATCGGACGAACAGACGAAGTCAGTTCAGGATTGCGTAGGTCTAGGGTTGTGTCAGTCTGTACTTTGTCTTTCTATTCTTGAGTCTATTTGTAATGGTCAAAGAGACTGATGCTAAGTAACCCTACACACACACTTGAGAGAACTAGAAATTCTATTTTTACTCATATCGGCTAGGACGATATTTACATCGTCCTGGATGATCAGGCTTAAAACAAAAAGTCTAATTAAGGATTCTTAATTAAGGCAGCCGACATTAATAGATCGTCCTGGACGATACATGTATCGGCCAGGACGATAAGCTCAAAAATGAAAGAAGTTGCCGCCATAGACAATTAAGGTATACTGTATTTTTAAAATAATCGGCCAGGATGATCATTGATCGGCCGGGACGATATTCTCAAATTATGCCTTAATTGATCAGAAAATCAAGCGAGTAATTAAGGATGATTGATACGATCATATCGTTCTGGACGATTGCAGGATCGGCCAGAACGATCTATTTAAAAACCTTAATTACTTCAGGATGATAAATATCGGCCAGCTCGAATTCAGAGCGATGCTCTGGATGATTTTCCTCTGATTTGAACTGATCGGCCGGGACGATCAAGCCAATTTTAAATCATCCAGTTTGCATTCAGGGCGATGCTCTAGCCAATCTTCTGAGATTTGTACTGATCGGCCAGGCCGATGTCCATATCAGCCTGGACGATATTGTCGGCAACTTGCAATTAATGAGCTCCTTTGAAGCTCTTCTATTTAAGAGCTCTTGTTCAACGTTTTGAACAACTTTTGAGCTGCTTCCTTGACCTGAGAAGGCTTTGAGGAGAGAAAGAGAGAGAGGGAGAGAGAGAGAGGATCTTGTGAGGGGGAGCTTGTGAGGGGATTCACAAGGGTTGCTTCAAGGATCGCTCTTCTTCTTCTTTGTCTAGAGTTTTCTCATCCGTGGAAGGTTCGGTAGAGGTAAGGAGTCAGCTTTATGTTGTGGTTCTTTGCCAGCTTCAGGAGGAAGCAAAAGGAGATAGGTTCTCTGCCTTGCCGGGGTGGCAAAAAGGAGGTCCATTGTAAAGGCTTCTCCGCCTAGCTGTGGGGGCTAAAGGAGAGTCACGATTGTAGTGCAATACTCGGAGGGTGCCTCCGGGGAGTGGACGTAGGTCGAGTTGACCGAACCACTATAAATTTTTGTGTTCTTGTTTCTTACTTCCGCACTTTTAATTTCCGCATTTATTTTTCTCGTGGTGTGATTTTGGTTTATGTGTTTTTTTGTTCTTTGTGAAAAGAAACCTTTAAAAATACCAATTCACCCCCCCCCACCCCCTCTTGGTTAGCTTGGGTCAGTTCTATAGGGCTTAACATCCCTAACAAACTTTCACACCAAATTTATAATGATTCAGTCAACATGACTTGCAGTCACTCCCCGAAAATCTCCTTTCCAGGTATTGCACTAAAAGTAGTGTCTCTCTTTTTACCCCTAAAGTAAGGCAGAGAAGTCCTTACATAATCTTTCCACTGGCCAAGAGAGGTAGAGTACCTTGAATCATTTTACTCCCTCTTAGAGTAGGCAGAGAACTTGAAAATCCTTTTACTCCCTTCTAGAGTAGAAAGAGAATCTTCAAAATCCTTTTACTTCCTCCAGGAGCAGGTATAGAACCTTCAATCCGATGTTGATAAAGATCTTCCCAGAGCCACTAAGGAATTATGGATGAAGCTTGACGAAGATGATGGAAACCTTGCTTAGAGATACCTATGTGAATCCCTCACAAGGATCTTTCTCTCTTTCTCTTAATGCTCTCCCTTATTCCTTCTCTATGCTCTCTCTTAGGTTAACCCAACAACAAAAGATTTATCATAAGAGTATTAGAAATCCTTAAATTATGGGCTTAAAAAAACCTTAAATTTTAAAAGATCTATCTTCTGATCATACAATATGATACACGTTATACAATATGATTAGTTCAATTCAGACTCATCTAGCAAGATTGTGCAGACAAGATGTTCAACTTTTATAAGTCATCGTACAGTACGATTATACAATATAATACGTAAAATTTCTTTCTATTCATTTAGGGTAATCATTGGGATTGCCAACTTCATACACAGATGATTGTCCAATAATGTGGACATCATACGATATGATCAGTATAAAAATCATGGATTTTATTTAGTACAATCCAAAGGATGACTATGTTCGTACACGAGTAATCATACAGTATGAAACATATCATATAGTATGATAAATCATAATAATTTTCCATGATTTGATTGCCTAATTTCACAGGATTAATTAAGAAAGATTTTAATTAAGGTGTATAATATGAACCAAATCGTACTGTACGACCAATATAGAATTAGTATCTTTCTTAACCTTTAGCGACTAGGGTTTCGACATAGCACAATACTTCATATAGTATGAGTTAAAGTTGTATAGTATAAAATACTTAATATAAAGTACAGATTAATTAAAAAAAGACTCACTCAAAAATATTTTATCTCTCCCCTTGTGTGTATGTAAGGTTACAAAGCAATGATATCCACCCAATTACATGATATAACTCAAGAAAGGAGAAAATACAAAATAAAATAAAAACTAACTCTAACCCTAATCTACCCAGTCTTTAGCTGATCAGAATTGCAAGTGAATGGTGGACTTATTTTCTAAAATGTTAGTACACGTAAAAAAAATATTATCACATAGATAAGAGAAAGCAGTAACAGTCACAATAATATTTGTTATCATCAAAATCACAGTAATTTATTCAGGTTTATAATAATCTTCTCCATTTTTATGATAAGAAACGTTGTTGTTTTTTATTTTTAAAAGGTGTTTTCCTCTAAACTCCCCTTCAGATGAAAATCATTTGTAAGAAAAAGAAGTGTATTTTTTTTTAAATAATATGCGAACAATAACAATAACAAACAACACAATAACAATACTACTTCTCCTTTTACATCAGAAAGATGGAAAATAAAAGGAAGAAAAGTAGAAAATAGAAATATAAAATGCATAAAACAAACAAACTCAAAACGACTAACAACTTAAGGCAAGGAAAGAACCAATACATACATGAGAACTATGGTAGGCATTTCTAAAAATGTAATAAACTTAATCTAGAAATAGAAAAGACCGAATAAGATACGTTTTGACTTTATTGCAACATAAGGATTTGGATTCTAGAGTTTGCACACCCAACTTAACATCTTTAAAGGCTAAAATCCTTTGTTTAAACTAACATCTAAATCAAAAATTATAATTAGATCGGGAAATTTAAACTTTTTAGATTGCTAGCATGAGATATATCAAATATAATATTGCTGTAAAAGTGATGAATAAAGAACAAGGATTTTCCAAAATCAAGTTTTAAACATGTTATGAAACATAAGGAAGTTCTTAGATTTAAAGAATTAGTAACAAGAGAAGCTAATTTAAGTTGGGTTCATTTTGCTCCTCTTTTATAAGCTTTTGGCTCATATTGCGCATCTTTTATTTTTGACACACTTAGTGCATCTTTTAGTTTTGGCGTCATTGCGCATCTTTTAATTTCAGGCTCATTTTGTGCCTCTTTTAACTTTTGCTTTAAAAATTGCTTCCTTTCTAACTATTTAAGAATCTTACTTGTAAGATTATCTTCTAATTAGAAGAGAAGAATAACTCACTCTATTATATAGGGAAGAATAATCTATATGGCAAACCTAAGTTTTTTAATAGGAATAAAGAGTCTGATATAGAAAAATAATGAATTTCATTTGTAAAGTTGCATAATATATTAATGATATAAAAACATGTAGTAGAGTGAATATGCTTTCATTTCAACATCTTAATGCTAATTCAATTTTGACATCTAGTTCAAACAAGGAATTATCATGCAAAGGAAATAAGAGGGGATATAAAAATTCATAAGATTTGTTTATGCTTTGAGTTTTAGTAATGACAATAATTACTTATTTAACTTTTAAGTTAGAATAAATGTATATTTATTGCAAAATTTAAACAACATTATGGAGAGTTCATTCATATAATATGATCCAATTCATTCAGTATGAGTTGAATCATACAATATGATCCAAGTCGTATAATATGATCAACAGAAACACATTTTCTATAGATTTCTCATGTAAAAGTACATAAAAGAGATCTAAGAGCACAAAACCATCTAGAGAAAAAGAAATTCCACTTGAAAGTGAAGAAATAAATGCAAAGTAAATTATTTTTTCTTTTAATTTAAAATGGATTACAATATGAGAGGAGCTAAAAAGAAAAAAAATGCTATACAAAAATAAAAAACAAAGCACAAAAGAAAATATAGACATAAAAAGAAAAGCACAACACAAACAAACTAGTACAAAGGTGGATCCTGATCAGGAGTTGGTTGTGGAGGTGGTTGGAAGATCTGGTTAAAGCTGTCATATTGCTGCTGGATGGAGGTGAACTGCTGTTGGATGTTTCCAAATTTCTCATTGAACTAACCCATATCATTATCATGTTGGGTTTGTTGTTGATCTAGACAAGTCTCAAGTCTTTCAAATTGCTGAATTAATTCCTTGTATTAATAGCGGTGAGAAGGTGGTGCAGGATCAGCTATAGAGGCAGCTTCTCCTTCTTCATCAAAGAGTGAGTCTTCTAGCTCCTTATCTCTATAAAAGAGCATCCAGAAGGATTCATCTGAAAAGAAGATTGGAGTGTGGTCAGGAGGAGTAGGATATATAAACTTGTATTTTATATTCAAGATATACCCAATCACATGTCCTAGAGTGAGATTTTGCTTTATTCTAGTGGCTGGGAGTTGAATGGAAGTGAGATTTTAGATTTAATCAATTATCAATTGATCTTCATCGATTTGACATTATGAAGTAGGTGGTAATTGACATTAGGGCAGTCATGTTTATATGATCTCAAGCTTTAGGGATGATAGATGTTCTCAGGATGTGCTAGATAACCCTAACATTTTAATTTGGAGTGTGTTTCAAAGGTTGATGGTAGTTTAAGGAAACATTACAAAGTAAGAGATTCACAAAACTCTAGTCTAAGTTTAATCTGGAGGCCATGTCAAGGGGTCTATTTCCTTGGGTGTTTAGCTCAAGATGGACTCTTATGTCCTCTTTGGTGATTTCCACATTCTTATAACATACATGGGAAATCATTACAGTAGCATCCCCATTAATCCTAAGGTTTGCTAGAAACTCAAAAAGGTTTTAAAAGTGGAAGGGATTGGCAAAGTTAGAAGAAATTGAAGCACATCAAAATTAAAGAGGTTCATTACCAGAAAGCTTAAGGGCTTGTTAATTAAGAAGCTTGGAAGGTGTGATCTTAGCTTCTTTGTAATTTTGGTAGGTAGCTTCATCAAAATCTATTAGAAAGCGATCGTCGGTACGATTACGAGAGGACGAAGCACCCTGGGTTTGTCGACTATGCTTTCCATCACCAATAGTTGTAATGGTTGAGATTACAAAAAAGGAAGGATTAGAATGTTGTGTGAAAAAATTGAAAAAATTGGGTTGTTTAAATATATATTGAATAAATCATACCTTATGATCATGAGATTGTACAGGATGATCATATGAAATTATTTTGGCTAGCTGATCTATCAAAAAGATGTGTCTGATCATACAATACGATCAGACTTTGTATGGGATGTTTAGAGGTATAGAGTTTGTCCCAATGAGTCAAGTTGTACAACTTTTGACAAAGAGGTTTGTATAGTACGAGCAAGTGTTCGTATGGTATAATTAATAATAAATGGCATACCAACCAAAATGAATTCATCCTAATCTAGATTGTCATGTGGATCATCCAAACAAACTAGTATTCATACAATATGACCATTAATCATAGTTTCAATGTAGTTCATCTATTTAGGGCTATGATCAAAGTTGTGTTGTGCAGATCATTCAATATGAATGTGGTTCATATAGTATGATCGAAGATGAAATTTTTGATTTGCAGGAAAAGACAGAGAATTTTAGGGAAGGGTTTGTGAGATGATCAGGACACAAACAGAAAACAAGATAATAACAAAATCATAAAAACAAAAACAAGAGCAAAAATAAAATCAACAACAAAAAAAATTAAGGACTAAACAAGCAAAATAAAATCATGAAAATCACAAGACAATGGAAATAAAACTCATAAAACATATAAACATAAATAATTATAATAAAAATAAACATAACATAAATAGAAAGTGGCAAGGTCAGACATGAATATCGATCACACCTAATATGGTTCTTAAGGTGCTGAAGGTTTCAAAAGCCATTGGTTTGTAAAGATATCAGCAAGTTGATTTTTAGTGGCTACATGGTGTAACTCTATGTCTCTTTTAGTAATATGGTCTCTAATAAAATGGTGCCTTATATCTTTATGCTTGGTTTTGAAGTGTTGGATTGGATTCTTTGAAATGCTAATGACACCAATGTTATCACATAGGATTGGAATTGTTCCTACATGTAGTCTTAAATCAATAATTTGTTGCTTTAAATAAAGGACCTGGGCCATACAACTTCCTAAGGCTATGTACTCAGCTTCAGTAGTGGATATTGCAACTGAGTTTTATTTTTTACTGGACTAGGAGACAAGGGACTGTCCTATGAATTGACATGTTTCTGAAGTTATTTTTTTCTATCAACTAGACATGTTGTAAAATCTGAATCAGAATATCCTATGATTTCAAAGGAGGTGATATGCCTAGGAAAGTAAAATCTTATGTCTTTAGTTCCTAAGAGATATTAAGAATTTACTTAAAAATAGTCAAGTGAGACTCTTTTTGATCAGCCTAAAATATAGAATAGAGACAAAGACTAAATATAATATTAGGTCTATTAGCAATCAAGCAAAAGAAGTGATCTAATTATTCCTATGTACTTCTTTTGATCAACAGATTTTCTATTTGAATCTTTATCTATCTAAATAATGGACTCATAGGAGTGTTGATTAGCTTAACTTTATTCATTTCATATTTCTTAAGGATTTCCTTACTGTATTTTAATTGACTAAGAAAAGTTCCATCATCCTTTGGCCTTATGCTAAATACATGAAAGTTGGTCAGTTTTCCCATTATACTCATCTCAAATTTCTTACTCATTACTTTTAAAAACTTATCATAAAGGCTTTTAATATAGGATCCAAACAAAATATCCTTAATATAAATTTGGACCATCAATAGTTCATCTCCTACCTTTTTAGAAATAGGGTTGTTTCTATGCTCCCCTTAACAAAGGTTCTTTCTTGGAGGAATATGGTTAGCCTTTTATAACATGCCATGGGTGCTTGTTTTAGTCCATACAATGCCTTCTTTAATTTTAACACATGGTTAGGAAATTATAAATTTTCAAAGCCTGGGGGTTGTTCAACGTTCACAACTTCTTTTATCACCCTATTCAGAAAGGCACTTTTGACATCCATTTGGAATATTTTGAATCCCTTAAAACAAGCAAAGGCTAGAAACAATGAAATGGCTTCCAATCTAGCTATAAGGGCTAAAGTTTTTCAAAATTAATTCCTTCTATCTGATTGTATCCCTTAGCCACTAATATTGCTTTATTTCTAACCATTACACCAAAATCATTCATTTTGTTTTTGAAAACCCATTTAAAACCCATTTAGTTCCAACCACATGTTGGTCCTTAGGTCTTTAAACTAACTCCCAAACATCATTTCTTACAAATTAGTTTAACTCTTATTGCATTGATAGGATCCATAATTTATTATATAGGGCTTGATTTATATTTGTGGGTTCAGTCATCGAAATGAAGGTAGAGTGGTTTAGTTCTTTTCTAAGTCCATGCCTAGTTCTAACACCCTTATATGGGTCTACTAAGATATGTTCTTTAGGATGACTTCAAGAGTATGTCCATTCTCTAGGCAGGGTATTTTCAGGTTCTATCCTTTCCTCTAGAATTATAAATTCGAATCATTGGGTAATTTTTACAATCTCTTCTTCTTCTACCCTAGACCCTCCAGAATTATCATATTCATCAAATAAAATATTAGTGGTATCCTCTACCACCAATGTTCTTTTATTAAAAACTATATAGGGTTTCCCAATATTTGAGTAACGTAGGAACACTCCATCAAATTTGGGATTAAACTTTTCTAGTAGAGATTTCCTATTATTCAGAATGAACACTTTACATTTAAAGACATGAAGGTTAGAGAGGTTGGGTGGTCTACCCTTAAGAATTTCATTGGGTGTCTTGTTCTTCTTGGATCTAACATTACCCTATTCAAAACATATCAGGCTGTATTCACTGCTTCTGCCCAAAAATATATAGCAAGTTAGTTTTCAGCTAATATGGCTCTAATGGCTTATACCAAGATTTTATTCTTCCTTTCAGCAACCCATTCTACTGAGGGATTCTAAGAGCTGAAAAATTATGATATATCCCTTGCTCCTTATAATAAGAATCAAATTTCTCATTCTCAAATTCTCCACTGTGGTCACTATGAATGGTTAGAAATATATAACCTAGTTTCCTCTGAATCCAAGTAGAAAAAGGCTTAAACTCATTGAATGATTTGCTTTTATGAGATAAGAAACTAACCCAAGTAAACCTTAAATAATCATAAAAAATCACATACCTAAAGACTTTCCCTCTTAGGCTTGTAGTTCTAACAGGTCTAAAGAGATCGATGTGTAGGAATTTTAAGGATTTGCTAGCGTTAATATTTTTGATTGAGTGGAAAGAGGATTTGATTTATTTCCCTAATTGACAGTCATCACATAGGTGATCCTTAGTGAACTCTAGTTTTGAAATTCCTCTCACTAAGTCTTTTTGGGTGATTTTCCTAAGGTTTTTTATGCTTACATAATATAATCTCTTATGGCATAACAAGAATTCATTAGCTATAGTTTTTAGGAAAAAAGAAGCAACTTGTTCAACATAAATAAAATCAAGCATATAAAGATAATTAATTCTTTTTGCTTGTAGCATACTATTTCTATTTAAACTAATCATGTAGTTGGTAGACAAAAATTTAATGCTGAATCCTTTATCTTAAAACTGGCTTACGCTAAGGTGTTTATGTTTTAAGCCATTTACAAGTAAAACATTTTTAATAATGAAAATTTTGGATTTTTCAATTATACATATTCTCACCACTCTCTTGGTGGTATTATGTCCAAGTGTCACATTGCCTCCTGCACTAGCCTCTAACAAAATGAATTGATTTGCATCTCCAATCATGTGCCTTGAACATTCATTGTCTAGGTACCATATGTTCTCACAAGGCCTTCTGTGAGATCATCCTTAAAAAGTCACCAGATGTTAGATTTGGGAACTCAAACACATTTGGGTCTCATCTTATAGAAAGAAGAATGAAATGCATGCATGCTATGCTATGAATTTTGAAGTTTTAGTCTCCGCACTAAACATGATCTATGGTGAGCAGTGTAAGTGTTGGAGATATGTTATAGAATGCCACAAGAAAAATCATTTAACACCAGGAAAATGATTTACTAATCTATTTGCGTTATGGTATCTCTTCTTAGGTTAGAATGATGCATGCTGATATGACAAATTATAAAACTCTTCAGGTGAAGGTGATTTTTTATTTTCCTTAAAAATAGTCAATTCATCTTATAAAAACTTATTTGCACTTTTGATAATTGAAAATTTTATACTTTCAATGCATACTCCCTATTATCTAACTTAGAACTTAGATGCAAGAGTTTCTAATCTCTTGTATGAATTTTCTAATTCAATATGTGATATTTTTAAGGAATCATGCTCATTAGTCAATTCAGAATACTTCTTGTTTAAGATATCAAATTCATATAACAAAGCCCTATGATTACTATCCAGAGTGGAATGATATTTTCTTAAATATTCATGCACTTTCTATAGAATTGAAAAGTCAGATTTAAGGCTAACATGTGATTTTTTAAGCTTCTTATATGTAGTATGGTTTTTTTTTTAGAAATTTTAAATATTTGATCATATGTAAACTCACATACCTCCACTTGATCAAAATTATCAAGATGATCATCTATCATTAAGCATAGGTTGGTTACCGCTTATTCTTCTTCAGTTTCAAAAGATTTTGATGCTGAGTCAACCTAGAAAGCTTTTTGAGTTTTTTGCTTACCCTTCTTGAATTTGGGTTTTTCTTCACCCTTCTCTTTGCTTGGGTGAGCTTTAAGAGTTGGGAAATCAATCTTTTGGTGTCCTTTTCTTACCCTGCTTTAGTTTTTTCTTTTCTCCTTTCACCTGCATCAAGCTGCCTTTGAATCACTCATTGCTCATAAACAATGAGTGAACCAAGTAAGTTGTCAATGGAATAAATATTGAGATCTTTAGATTCTGTAATGATAGTGATTATTGTATCATAGGAAGAAGTTAAACAACGAAGAATTTTATTAATATTTTCATAATTTGTAAGCTCTCTTCCTAAGGGATACATGACAGTAACAATTGTGTAATCCTAGTATACATTTCAGAAATAGATTCATTAGGTTTCATGTGAAATAGTTCATAATCGTGAAGAAGAATGTTTAGCTTAAATTATTTTACTTCCTTTATTCCTTCATATGCAATATAGAGTTTCTCCCAAATCTCTTTACTAGTTGAATAAATAGAAACACGTATATAATCCTCAGATTTTAAAGCATAGAAAAAATAGTTCAGATATTTGGCATTTAACTAGGCTAAATCTCTATCATCAGTAGTTGTTTGATTTAAAAATACTTTGGTTTTGAAAAAGATTAATTTTCTTTGGGAAAGTTTAATTTCTAGAATTATAGTTTTGAAATTGAACATGCCATTATGAATAATATATCACCTTAGAAGGTGAAAATATCATTCACTAATAGGTTGATATTACAAAACTTTGAGTTTATCCTAATTATCATAATCAAACTCAAGAAATAACTACATATGATCTCGGAGGATCAAAAAGAAGTTCAATACAGTGCTTGACTAAAATAATTTGGATTAATGATAATTAATTTTATAATCAAAATCATGATAATAGAAAGATATATCTTTCCAAGGAAAGAGAATATCACCTATTATCAATCATTTGGATATGACGATAATGATCGTTGAATTGAAATTTCTCAAAGAGAATTAATTAAAGTTAGAAAATTTTGATTTTCAAATCTGGTCTGGGTTTTTAAATCTCCTACAAACGCAAGCCCTCATAGTTAATTACATCGTAGGGAAACGAGAGTTTCTTACGAATACTCTCGATTAAAATAGCGGTATGAATTTTATTTAAGATTTCAAAGTTTGATATCAAATGAGGTAAGGGTTAGAAATTTAAATGGGAATGGATCAAATTTAAACACTTATTTCTAGAGTCAAAAAAAGAAGGGTAGAAGGTATTTTGAGATTCTGAATTACTTCATAAACATGTCAGACTACCCTAAGTGTTTTAATTGAATTTGAATAGAAAGATATTTAAGTTAAATGACCAATTTTATTAGAATGTTGGGATTTAATTTCCGGAGGTTGAGGTCTTATAGCCTGAGCCTGCATCAGAAACTAAGTCTAAATTGGGTTATGAAAATCAGTGACCCCAACCTAGCTAGTGCAAAGCAAATCTGGATTTACCCCGGCATGGATTGGGGAGCCAGCTAAACCACCTAGGCGCTTTAAAATTATGAGTCCGGTCTTTTAATGTTGAGTGGTAGGGATGTTATTTAAGATAGGTTTTTGAGAATAGGGTCGATGTCTAGAGTAGTCCTTAATTTGGCCCCTTGACTTAAGTTGGGTGTTTGATGCTTAAGCTAAAAATGTAATTAAATATTTCGACTCATTTAGATTTATTTCTAATGCAATGCATGCATATCGGCTCGATTAAATGCTTAAATTTGAGATGGAAAAGTTTTAAAATCTGGCTTAAAAATAGATTTTATCCTAGAAGAATGCACAAATTTTTCTTGGACAGATCTGCACCCTCATAGGCCAGGTGGTCTACCAAAACCCGTAAGCGAGGTGCCTAACAAGTGGAAAAAACTGCAGCAATTATTAAATGAGAACTCCCGGCGGTCCCGGGCTTACTTCTTAAAACATCAGAGTTTTTATGTTGACTTAAAATTTTTAATTTGATTTAAGTAGAAAAATTTTAATAAGTCCTTAATGTTGCGACCCATGACCCCTAGTTTGAGATTTTGATGATGACAAATAATGTCGCCTGAATTACTTTTCAATGAATATCATTTACTGTTTGTTATTGTCCGTGAGTACTAACATTTCAGGAAGATTACAAGCCACTCAGGACAACGGGAAAACTCAAGACTGGTTAGATTTGGAGTATGAGTCTGACAATGTAATTTGTTATTTATTTAACTTTTTATTTTCTTGAGTCTGGCCACAAACTGCAGGTAAGACTGAGCAATCATGCACACACATAGTGGGAGAGGGTTTTTAAAAGTAAAAAATATAGTTTTTCATTATCTGTAAATCGTACTGTACGCTATTATTTCGTACTATATGATCTTACATTGTAAAATGTGTTCTGTGAATAATTCATACAGTACGAATTATATCGTACCGTACGATGTGTTTCAAATCTAAAATCCTAGTCGTCATATTAAATTAAGTAAGTTATTTTGCGTCGTTCGCACTGTACGACAACCGTCGTATGGTACGATTCATTTTAAATACTTACTAAATTTAACCCGTGATTAGTGCAAGAAATCAAGGCTTAATTACAAATTGAAAATCTTACTGTACGAACACAATCATACAATACGATGAAGTGAGATGAATTTTGATCATCCCAGAGATCGTCCTGGACGATCATTTGTTTTTATCCCATCGTACTGTACGATGTCTATTGTAGCGTACGATGAACTGAGATGACATTTGATCATCCTGAAATTCGTCCTGGATGATGCCTTGATTTTAACCATTTGTACTATACGATGCATATCATTCTGTATGATGAACAGAGATGATATTTGGTCGTCCCAGCTATCGTCTTGTACGAGCAGTAGTATTGTGGATCGTACGGTACGGTTTTGTATCATACTGTACTATGAATTTTTGAGCTGTTCGTACACCTTCATACCAGGATGAAGCCTATTTATACATATCATACAATACGATTATAACGGCTACTTTACAAATTCAGGAATTTTGGAGCCTGTTTTAATGTGTGAAATTGTCATATTTTGAGAGAGAGAAATGAAAAGAGGAGAATGTGATTAGAGAGAAAATCCTTGGGAGAGCTCTTGAGAAGTTTTGTGGGGTTGAGAGAGGTAGGAGAAGGTGAGCTTGGTGAGGGAGATCACACAGTTGCTTCGATCTTGCTGCATCTTGCTCCTCCTGTGGCCTAGGAAGAACTTGTGGGAGGCTCTTTGAGGGGAGTTTCATCTACATCCGTCACCTTGAAGGTACTCTACCTTCTCAAGGAGGGAGAAAAATGAGAAGGTTCTCTGCCGTCACCAGAAGGGTGCAAATAGCGCTAGGCTCTCCGCCACACCGGGTTGGTGAAAGGGAGTATTGTAAGGGCTTCTCCGCCTTGCCGAGGGGGGGCAAAAGGAGAGCTATAGTTTATAGTGAAATTCCCGGAGCGGAGGACTCCGGGGAGTGGACGTAGGTCATGGTTTGACCGAACCACTATAAAAATTTTGGTGTACTTTTTTCCTTATCGCTTTTTATTCTTGCGTGCATTTTTCTTTTCATAATATTTGCTTGGTAAATACTTGTGAAAGAAAAAGATTATACTGTTGCACGTTGAGTTCAATTGTTTGCCTTAGAATTTGTTTAAATTTTCATGTTAAAAATTTAAAATCATCAAAAAATATAGAACTCCTGCTTAGGTTTTAATTATTGCTATAAAGTTTTCACAATTGACCCCCCCTCTTATCCATCTAGTTATTTCACTTAAGAGCCTATAATCAGATTCAAGATCAAATCAAAATCGGCATGCAGGTAAAAAAACTAGAAAAGCAAGTAGTTCTTATGCACAATCAATTAAATAAATCAATTAAATTAATTACTCAAATTGAATGTCCATATGGCAAGTGCCATTTATTATTACATCCCAGAATTATAGAAATGTAAAGTGGCTGGGCACCACTGAGAACAACCCGAATTCTACTCCTAAGACTCAATTGACTTTGATAATGGGTCTTCTCACTATCCACTTCTTTGTCATTCTGTTATTTCTTAGATTGTTGGGTCTAGATATCCAAATGAAAAGAAACTCCCCCTTAGATGGGGTGTTATCTTTCCCTTTTGGATATTTTAAAATCATCCTAATTTGGATCTCCAAATGGAAATGGACTCTCCCCTAAGATTTGATTGGTTGAAAGACTTAAGGGAAAATTTAAGTTTGAGTTTAAATATTAATGACTTAAAGTTGATTTTAAAATAGATTTTAAAGCATTAAATGGATACCACCTTTATTTCTCACCGAGGCAATGAAGTTTATTTCACATTCCTTGAGGCTAATTTAATAGCCTCGTAAGCCAGGGTAACCCAGTGGTACCCGGTATAGTTAAGTGACTTAAGTTGATAAAGATTTTAAAGTTAATAAATTTTAATTAAGGTTGGTTGATTATTGATTTTAAGGTTAATTAAATATTTCTGGAGTTTTAAAGTGATTTTTAAGTTTTAAGAATTTTTTTTGGATTATTTTAATCATTTAATTAAGGGGTCAAAAGTTGACTTTTTGATTAAGGTATAATTCTATAAAGTTAGTATTTTTATAAAATATTAGATCTTAAGATGAGTTGTTATATATTAAGTTTGCTGGATTTGAATTTTTCTACATTTAGTTTTGAAGGTTTGAAGTTTTGACATGATTTTGACTTAAGTTTGACCGGATTGTTGACTTTTTGACTTTGACTGATTGTTGAAGATTTGAAATTTTTTATAAATACCTGATTTTATTTTGAGTTGAATGCTTTTGAGTTTGTTCAATTTGGATTTTTCTTGATATAGTTATGATTTATCAAAGTTTGAGTATTTATTAGAATTTTTTAAATTGTTTAATTAAAGGCCTTTTATTGATTTTGTTCCAAATGAACTCCCAACTTCTTGAAATCAACTCCAAAGGTCAGGAATGACATAAAAAGAGATTCCCAAGTGTATGAAAATTTTCTAAAACTTTTAATTATTTATAATTAATTAAATTAATTAAATATTCAATTTCAATTAAAATTAAATTAAGATTCAATTTGCTGTCAACTCAATGGGCTTTTATTTTTCATTGATTAAGGTTTGAATTATGTTCAGTTAAAAGCATTATTTGTATTTTTCGGATTTAAATTTGATTTATTATAAGTTTTAGAAGTTTTGATGCTTAATTAAGGGTTTAAGATGAAGAAAATTAATTAAGGAGCTTAATGGTTTAATAAATTAGTGAGAATATTTCTATAGGTTATGAATGTCAGTAAGTTTAAGTGGTTCAAATTTCAACTCAATAGAAGGTGTATCCTAATTATTGAAAACTTTCTAAGGTCTCTAAGCATGTCCTTAATGATGTTGCCGGGTTTAATGGGTTTGAATAAATGTTTTAACTAACCCTTGGACTTAACATAACAATGCACTTACACATAAGCATAATCAATTCCTAAATCTAGGAGTGCCTAGGCTAGGTGCAAGTGTGTGTAACCTACACAAAATCAAAGTACATTTTGAATATTTGAAAATAAAGCTCAAATAATGAGTAATTAACAAGTTAATTACCCATTAGCTAATCCCCATTAAATCAATTCAATCAAATCCAATCTTTGATTAAGATTTCAAGTCAAATTCAAAATGTTCAAAATAATCTAGATATACATATAATTTTAAAATGAATTGATTTAAAATTATATATAAAATAAGGGTTAGAACTTTAATAATTCAAATTAATACCAAAATGTATTCAAATAATTATAGAAATATGCTCTGAAAATTAAAAATAGACTGAAATACTTTTTTTTAAATTTTGAAAATATTTGGATTTATTTTAATTAAATAATAATTAAATTAATCAAATAATCAATATTTATAATTACTCAATATATATAGCATATTTTAAATTAAAGGTTTTGAAAATCTGAGCAATTTGATATATAATACTTAATTTTATAAAATGTATTTAATTTTTAATATTTTTTTGAAGTTTCTGGTAATTAAATGGTTTTAAATTTAATTAACACCCTCTAATTAATAGGTGGCGACGGACTGGACAAATGGCGTACTCAAATTCATCTAGCGGACTGCGGAGATGGCATGCAATCATTTACAATGATTGCGCCGCCACGTAATCATTGCAAATAATTGCAGTGGCGGCGCTGCTAGGTTCCGCGGCTACTTAAACACGTCAATATATCTCGCTCGTGCGTTGGATTGCCCGCGGGTTAGGATTGATGGCTCGGATCAAGTCAGATTGTAGGCAGAATCATTGGATCGATCTAGCGGTTAGACGAAACCACGGTTAAGCCAGATCTGAACCGTTGATCACGAGATCAACTATCCAAAATGTGTATAACGAATAACCGGCTGAACCGAAGCCCTAATAAACTAAAATGACTCGTTCTCTCAAAATACTTAATCATTTTACTTGAAATTTTAAACACATAGTCTATTAACGAAGAGCATCAATGGGGATATATTGTGTTTTGTTTTAAAAGTGCTTATTTAAAAGCTATTTTAAACTAAATGTATCTACCTATGGTTTGAGATTTAAAGCAAAGTAACAATTGGATTTTGGATTTTTTTATCTCTCTGATCTTGTTGACTATTTACGCTTATTCCATCTTCAGAAAACACAGTCTGAAAAGCTGTGGATCAATGGGAAAACAAGTTGGACGGACTTTGGCCTTGTCTCGCTGGAGCTCTTACTTCCGATTGGGTTTGAGTGGTGGATTCTAACTTGGGAAATGTAGATGAAGGCTAGGGGAGCTTAAAAGAGCAATAAGCTCGGGTGGAGAGGCTTGAGGGGGTGAAAGATTAGGGCTTGAGTGAATGATTGCTCTTTGGTCCTTTTCCCCCTATTCAAAATACCTTGGCTATAGGGGACGTTTCTGATCATCTTGGAGGCCTCCTTGATGCCTGCCATCTGTCTCGAGGGCAGTTAGAAGTAGGGAATCAAAAAGGACAAAGTTAACCTATATGGAAAGGTGAAATTATCCTTTGAGCACATGGATTTGATTAAGGGATTAAATCAGGGATTAAGGGAGCTTTTATAGGCCTCTAGAGTCTATTCAAATGGTTGGATGGGCCTAGGCTTAGCTGGATGGGTTGGATTAAAGATTTTGACTACTCTTAAGCTTATAAAAGTGTTTGTTGACTATATTGACTAGTCAACCAGCAAGGGGCTGCTGAGGTGGCAGCTAGAGTGGCTTATGGATCTTCTTGGAATGCTTAGGAGTGAAGGCCAAGTTATTATGTTGGGGCTTGAATTAAAACATGAGTCTATAGGTAGTTTGACCATGTCATATAGAATTGATTTGGTCAAACCAACTAGGATTTAACTCAAGATAATTTTAGAGTTGTTTGAATCACCCTCCAAATGAGATGAAGGGTTTTAAGGACATTCTTCGATTGGATTCAAGGGATTGATCCAACTTAACTTGAGTCGATAAGGCTTGGGTCTATTTGACCAAATCAACTAATGGTTGGTTCGAAGGTCCAATCAGAGCCCAAATCACTATGTGAAGTGATCATAAGAGTTTGAAGGAGTTTTGAATAAATTTGAGGTTTGATTCAAAATGAAAAAGCTTAAGGTTTAACCTGGTCAACTTGGGTTGACTTGGTCAACCAAGTTGACCCAGCAGCTGGAATCGAGTTCAATAGATTTGAACTAAGTTGACCCAGGAGCTGGAATCGAGTTCAACAAATATAAACTGATATTTGAATACTAGTGGAGGTAGTCCCAAGGTCTGCGGAGGTCAATTTGGTCAAAATGCCCATTTTGACCCTAAAGGGCCTACTTGGCCAACCTAGGTTGACTTGGTCAACCATGTTGACCCAAGCTCTGGGTTTGGGTCCAACAAGTTTGGTTTGATGTTTGAAAATTGTTAAAAGTGATCTGAAGAAACTCAGAGGTCATGTGGTTTGAAATTGATGTTTGAATCCTTAAGGGGCATTTTTATCAAAAGGGTCAAACTGGTCAACCAAGCTTGACCAGGGTCAGGGCTTGAGTCCATTGCACTCTTAATGGTAATTAGGTTGCTTTGGAAGAAGATATAGGATTTGATTTGAAGGGGCTATATTGAAGTTTATAGAAACTCCAAAATTGCCCTTAAGGGGCATTTTGGTCATTTTGACCCATGGTCAACTGGGGGTTAAAATGGATCCACCAAAATACAGTTTACTATTCAATAGGTCATAATCAAGGGTATGGAAGTGATTGGATGGTTTGAATAAAGCTACAAGGTCAAAATCCACTAGGTGGCAGGTCTAGTGGCATAGGCTATAAATATTTGAAGGTTTTACAACATTTAGATTTCAATTCAATTTGTAAGGTTAGAGACCTCAGAATGGGCTCAAATTTGAAGATTTCCCTCTAGAGACATTTACTATCAATATGACATTGATAGACTCTGAATCAGAGGTCATTTGGTTAGATTTTGAAATATTTGAAAAATCCTTGGAAAAGGCTTTCAGGGCTTTGGAACTTTAGCCTTGGATTTTTGGTTTGAAAATATGAATTTGATCATAGGGTCTGGATTAGATCATAAGGTCAGGATTGATCTAGGGTTTGGATAGATCCTAGGGTTTGGATTGGTCTTAGTGACCTCATACAAAAATGAGGTCAATAGTAGTCCATTCAAAAAAAAAGGTATTTTAGTTTTAACACCATTTTCTAAATGTTAAGGTGCATAGTAACCATCCTAAACTAGCATCCACATGCAATAATAAATTGATTATAAAAAGGTGGACATGCAAGTTTTTAAAAAATCAAAGGGAATATTGTGAAATAGAGGTGGTTGAGTGATTGAGTTTCCTTCCATTGTTTTACGATTACCTAAGTTATCAATAGTTCTTTTTTCAAAAGTTTTCTAAAACTTAATTTATGAATCCACTCTATTACCATTTAAAGTTTATTAGGGTTCTTAATCCTTTATGAACTAGCTTGAGGCTAACCAAGAGGGGTGGGGGTGAGTGAATTGGTTATTAAAATATTTCTAAACAAAAAAAAGGAAATCTTTTTGAATATTTTAAAATAAATAATTTATGTTGAAGCAATACTAATTTCACAATAACAAAAATAAAAGATTTTGACCACAGAAAAAACCACAATATAATATGGAAATTAAATGCAAAAAAGTAACTAGAAAGAACATATAAGATTTATAGTAGTTCGATTAACTTGACCAATGACCCCTCCCTAAAAACTTCCTTTCTAGTATTACACTAAAAAGTAGTATCTCTCATATTGCCCTCACATCAAGGTGGAGAAGCCCTTACAAAATCTTTCCACCCACTACAAGAAATTCATCAATTACCAGTGCTTTGGACCGGCTATTCTCCAGCCACCGGTATTAAAAGGCAGTTTACCCGGTGGTGTGACCGCCGGTTTTTATCTGCGGTCGAACCCACTGTTATGTTAAATATAGCCGCCGGAACAAGCGGCGGTCTAGACACCATCGGGTAAACCACCACCATTAAATATTACTGGCGCATAACCGGTGGCTCTAACCGCCGGTGTTAAGTGAATTTATTTTCGATGGTCTGAACTGCCGGATAGTCGTCAAAAAAGGCCCTAGAATAATCCGTCATGAGCCTTCCATTTCATCTCATTGCATTCTCTTTCTCTCCTGTACGGCGCTCGCCTCCATCTCCTCTGACCTCTCCCTCTCAAGATGCCTCCTCCGGCCACCAACAAGCTCCCTCCGGCCGCCGAGAAGTTCCTCCAAATGAAGATCTCACTGAAAGTTCATTCGGGATGTTAAGCCCTATGAACTTAGTCCCAAGCTAATCAAGAGGGGGGGGGGGGTGAATTGGTATTTAAAAAAAAAACTCTTTTCACAAAGAAAAATTTGCATAAACCAAATCACACCACAAGAAATAAATGCGGAATTAAAAGTGCGGAAGCAAGAAAAAGAACACAGAAATTTATAGTGGTTCGGTCGACTCGACCTACGTCCACTCCTTGGAGGCACCCTCCAAGTATTGCACTACAAAACGTGACTCTCCTTTAGCCCCTACGGCTAGGCGGAGAAGCCCTCACAAGAACCTCCTTTTTGCCACAACGGCAAGGCAGAGAACCTACCTCCTTTTGCTTCCTCCTGAAGCTGGCAGAGAACCACAACCAAGAGCAAACTCCTTACCTCTACCGATCCTTCCACGGACGAGAAACTCTAGACGAAGAATGAGCAGAGCGATCCTTGAAGCAACCCTTGTGAATCCCCTCACAAGCTCCCCTCACAAGATCCTCTCTCTCTCCCTCTCTCTCTTTCTCTCCTCAAGGTTTTTTCAGGTCAAGGCAGCAGCCAAAGGTCTTGAAAAATATTGAACAAGAGCTCTTAAATAGAAGAGCTTCAAAGGAGCTCATTAATTGTAAGTAGCCGACTTTATCGTTCAGGCCGATATGTACATCGACCTGGCCGATCAGTACAAAACTCAAAAGGTCGGCCAGAGCATCGCCCTGGATACACTTCTGGACGATTGAGTTTTGGCTTGATCGTCCCGGCCGATTAGTACAAATCCCATCAGATCGGCCAGAGCATCACCTTGGATGGACTCCTGGACGATTGAAAATTGGCTTGATCGTCCAGGCCGATCTCACGATCGTCCTGGCCGATCAGTTCAAATCAGAGGCAAATCGTCCTGAGCATCGCCCTGTTTTTGAGCTGGCCTATATTTATCGTCCTGAAGTAACTTAAGGTTTTTGACTAGATCGTCCTGGCCGATCCTGCAATCGTCCAGGACGATATGATCATATCAATCATCCTTAATTACTCCCTTGATTTCCTGATCAATTAAGGCATAATTTGATAATTTCGTCCAGGCCGATCCGTCGATCGTCCTGGCCGATAATTTAAGAATACAGTATGCCTTAATTGTCTATGGCGGCTACTTCTTTCTATTTTGAGCTTATCGTCCTGGCCGATACACGTTTCTTCCAGGCCGATATGTTAATGTCGGCTGTCTTAATTAAGAATTCTAATTAGAGTCTCTATTTTGAACTCGATCGTCCAGGACGATCCAAGGGATCGGCCTGGCCGATGTGAGCAAAAACAGAGATTCTAAATCTCTCAAGTGTGTGTGTAGGGTTACTTAGCATCAGTCTCTTTGACCATTACAAGTAGACTCAAAAGATGAAAAACAAAAGTACAGATTGACTTAACCCTAAACCTACGCAATCCTGAACTTGGTTTCTTCTTGATCGTCCGATCTTCGATTCCTGAAAAATTAGAAGCAACAAGTAGTCCAAGAGAAATAGTGTTTGTCAATCATCAAAACATAAGACATGAAAATAGGTTTGCAACAATCTCTCTCTTTTTGATGATGACAAAAACACTACGATGTTAACAGTAAAAGTTCAGGATTGATGAGAGCATCATAAACTTAACCTTCTCCTCCTTTTGACATATCAAAAAGGAGGGAACAAAAAAGCAAAGCAAAGAGATCCCTTTTTTTTTTTTAACCAAGGCATGAAAATGATATAGTATTCCATGTGATTGATTTAAAAATTTGTGAGTTAATGTGTTAATAATCTCATTAATCTATAGAATAAAAGAATATTCGATCATGGTTACCCTTAGCTAAGACTTTTTCTTAGGGTAGAATCGTCTTTTGAAATCAATGACCTAACTCAAAGCATTAATTGGATATGAGAAAAGGAATCCATCCTATCACTTGGCTTAAGAAAAAAACATCTTTATAAAATAATGAAGTAAAGTAAATTTGTCACGATCGCAAAATAATCGAAATCAAGCCTTTGATAACCAAAACTTCTAAGTTCTAAAAGATTTAAAAAGGGAGAATAGCTTGCTTTTGAGTGGGCTCATTTTATGCCTCTTGTCAATTTAGTGGCGCTTTGCGCATCTTTTTATAGATTTCTCAATTTTTAGCGTCTTTGCGCATCTTTTGTTGGCATCATTGGCCAAATTTTATTATTTTTACAATCTATATTCTCTTTTATAATCTTTTAAAAAAATCTTAGTTGTGAATATATCTTCTCAGATATTAGAGAATAGGAGCTCTCTCTCTAACATAAGGAAGAATTACCACAAGCAGAATTAATAATCAAAGACAAGGGTAACGAGAAATCTTGATGTGACAAAAAAAACTTTAAACATTATAAGTATAAGATAGATTTTTTTAAGCAAGCTTAAGAAAAGATCTCAATTCCATAAACAATCTTTAATTTGAGATAGATTTTTGATTAGAAAAGAAAACTATGCCACTAAAATAGGTTAGAGAAAGAGACACAATCACAAAAATATTCCTACCATCTAAGAGATTAAGTAGATAAAAACATATTGACTACAAATTTCCAAAAGCAAGGATAAGGAATATAATACCAAATTAGCGATGATTTTGAAGACAAAGTAAAAAAAAGGCAAAAGAAAAAGTGAAACACACTAAAAAGCTAAAACAACAAATAAAGAAAACAAAAACAAAATAAAAAGTTTCAAGCATTTATGTCAATCACACCCAATCTAGTCCTTAAAGAACTGAAAGGGTCGAAGGCCAGTGGTTTAGTAAAGATGTCAGCCAGTTGGTTTTCAATTGTCACATGGTGTAACTCAATGTCTCCCTTAGTCACATGATCTCTAATGAAGTGATGTCTAATGTCAATGTGTTTAGTCCTTGAATGTTGGATAGGATTCTTAGAGATGCATATGGCACTAGTGCTGTCACCAAAAATTGAGATGGTGCTTACATGTAATCCTAAATCTAATACCTGTTGTTTCAACCAAAGGACTTGGGCCACACAACTTTTAAGAGCAATGTATTCAGCTTCAGTAGTGGAAAGTGCAACAGAGTTTTGCTTCCTACTAGACCAAGAGATCAAAGATTGTCCAATGAATTGACAAGTTCCAGAAGTGCTCTTTCTATCCACCTTGCATCCTGCAAAATTAGAGTCAGAAAAACCAATAATCTCAAAAGAAGTGCTATATCTAGGGTATCAAATCCCTAATCCTTGTGTCCCCAAAAGGTATCTAAAAATCCTCTTAACAGTAGTCATGTGGGATTCCTTAGGGTCAGCTTGAAACCTAGCACAAAGGCAAACACTAAACATGATGTCAGGTCGGCTCGCAGTCAAGTAAAGTAAAGATCCAATCATGCCTCTATACTTCTTCTAATCAACAGACTTACCACTTGGGTCCTTGTCCAATGGAGCACTAGAAGTCATGGGAGTGTTAATTGGCTTAGCTTTGTTCATCTCATATTTCTTCAAAATGTCCTTTATGTATTTTGTTTGATTCAAAAAGGTTCCATCCTCCAATTGTTTTATGCTAAACCCCAAAAAGTAGGACAATTCTCCCATCAAACTCATCTCAAACTCTCTACTCATTATTTTAGAAAACTTTTCATATAATTTTTTATTAGAAGATCCAAAGAGTATGTTATCCACATAGATTTGAATAATGAGTAAATCATCTCCAACTCTCCTAAGAAAAAGGGTGGTGTCTACACTTCCCTTGAAAAACTCCCTCTCTAGTAAGAATGTGCTAAGCCTCTCATACCAAGCTCTTGGTGCCTGCTTTAAACCATACAAAGCCTTTTTTAATTTAAACACATGATTTGGAAATTGGGAGCCCTCAAATCCTGGGGGTTGTTCTACAAAAACATATTCTTTTATTTCCCCATTTAAAAAGGCACTCTTGACATCCATTTGAAAAAGCTTAAATCCTTTATAACAGACAAAGGCTAATAGCACTCTAATAGCTTCCAATCTAGCTACAGGGGCAAAAGTCTCCTCAAAGTCTATCACTTCTATTTGATTGTACCCCTTAGCCACCAATCATACTTTATTCCTTACCACCACTCCTGAATCATTCACCTTGTTCTTAAAGACCCACTTTGTCCCAACTACACTTTGTCCCTTAGGTCTTTCCACAAGCTCCCAAACATCATTCCTAACAAATTGATTCAATTCTTCTTGCATTGCTAAAATCCAAAACTCATCAGAAAGGGCTTGGTTAATGGTGGTGGGTTTAGTCATAGAAATAAAGGCAGAGTGGTTCACCTCCTTCCTAAGTCCATGTCTAGTCTTAACTCCACTAGAAGGGTCTCTTAAGATCAAATCCTTGGGGTGACTTGTAGAGTATCTCCAATCTCTAGGCAAAGTGTGTGAAGGTTCTCCCCTTTCAACAAAGTTTTCTACTCCTTGGGTGACTCCTTCTACTCCTCCATTACTTAGGTGCTCACTCCCCTGCCCCAAATTTTCTACTCCACTTGTAATCTCTCCAACATCATCATCTTCTACTCCATGTTTCTTAGAATCAGACTCATCAAAAACTACATGGGTTGTCTCTTCAACCATCAACGTTCTCTTGTTAAACACCCTAAAAGACTTCCCAACACTAGAATATCCCAAGAATACTCCATCAAATTTAGGATCAAATTTTCCCAAGTGAGACTTCCCATTGTTGTGAATGAAAACCTTACAACCAAAGACATGAAGGTGGGAAAGATTGGGTGTCCTACCCTTAAGGATCTCATAGGGTGTCTTCTCTAAATTGGCTCTAACATTCACCCTATTCAATACATAACAAGCTGTGTTAACCGCTTCAGCCCAAAAGTATTTTGGAAGTGAATACTCAGCAAGCATGGCTCTAGCGGCTTCCACCAAGGTCCGGTTCTTCCTTTCAGCTACCCCATTCTGCTGAGTGGTCCTAGGGGCTGAAAAATTGTGGCTAATCCCCTTGTCCTCACAAAAATCTCCAAATCTTTCATTTTCAAACTCTTCCCCATGATCACTATGGATGGTCAAAATCTCACAACCTAGATTTTTCTGAATCAAAGTAGAAAATGTTTTAAACTCCTCAAAAGACTCATTTTTATGTGAAAGAAATCTAGTCCAAGTGAACCTCGAGTAGTCATTAACAATCACAAAACAATAGACTTTCCCTCCCAAACTAGCCGTGCTAATGGGTCCAAACAAATCCATGTGAAGGACTTCTAAAGGTCTAGAGGTGCTAATGTCCTTAATGGGGTGAAAAGTGGAGTGGACTTTCTTTTCTAGTTGACAGGCATCACAAAGGTGGTCTTTTGTAAACTTAAGTTTGGGGACACCTCTAATTAGGTCCTTTTGGGTCACTTTCCTAAGGGTTTTCATACTTGCATGACAAAGCCTCCTGTGCCATAACCAAGAATCATCAATCACAGTTTTTAAGCAAAAAGAAGCAAGCACATTCAATGTTATTTAAATCAAGCATGTAGACGTTGTTGATCCTTTTTCTCTGCAAAATAGTGTTGTTACTTAAACTTACAATGCATGAATCCGCAAAGAATTGCACGATGAAGACTTTGTCATAGAATTGACTGATGCTGAGCAAGTTGTGCTTCAATCCATCTACAAGAAAAACATTTTCAATCATAAGGTTCTTGGAATTACTAATTATACCTGCTCCTACCACCTTCCTGGTGGTGTTGTCTCCAAGTGTAACCTTGCCTCCAGTCCTGGACTCTAGTACAACAAACTGGCTAGCATCACCAGTCATATGTCGAGAGCATCCACTGTCCAGGTACCACATACTCTCACGAGATCTTTTGTGAGAGCCCTCCTGCAAAATTATCAAATGTTAGATTTAGGAACCCAAGCAGGTTTGGGTTCCTTCTTTTGAAGAGAAGAATGCAATGAATGTGTGGTATGCTGTGGATCATGCACCTTAGGTTTCTACACCCAATGTGTACTATGGTGAATCATGCAAGTGTGTGAGATGTGTCCTAGCATGCCACATGAAAACATCTAACTCCAGGAAAGGGATTTCTTAAGTGATTTGAGTTATAATGCCTCTTCCTAGGTTTTGGCAATTGATCAAAAGTAGATGTCATCCTAGTTTTCTTACATGCTTCTAAATCATTTTGAATCTTCAAATTAGTGCTTTTTAAAACTTCATTTTCAATCCTCAAATTTTTCTCTATCTCCTTAGACTTCTCAAAATCAGATTCAAGTGATGTGTGTGTGACTTTTAATGCATCAAAATTTTCAACTAGCTCACAATGATTTTTATTTAACTCATCAAATTCATCAAGTAAAGTCATATGATTTGAATCAATTGTTTGATGGTCTTTAATCAAAATTTCATGCTCTTTTTGTAGATTTAAAAATTCTAATTTCAAGCTAGCATGTATTTTCTTTAATTTCCTATATGATGCATGGATTTTTTTGGAAACTTCAAGAAGTTGATCGTAGGAAAGTTCACATACCTCTTCTTAATCAGTATTGTTGTCTGCCATCAAGCACAATTTTGATGTCTCATCTTCTAGATCTGTCTCTGATGAATCTGATGCTGAATTCCCCCAAAAAGCTTTTTGTACTTTCATCTTGTCCTTCCTATGCTTAGGTTTCTCCTCACCTTTTCCTTTGCTTGAGTGATCTTTAAGCGTTGGGCAATCAGTTCTCACATGTCAAGGCTTCCTGCATTCAAAACAAACAACATCAGAAGATCCTTTAACATGTTTATGATCCTTACCTTTCCTCCAACTTTGATGATGCTTTTGTTTCTTCCTTAGAAAGCTTTTGAATTGCCTTGTGATGAAGGCAACTTCATCGCTTTCAGACCCGGAATATTCAGAATCCGATTTGTGCGCCTTCAGTGCAATTATTTTCTCCTTTTTCTTCTCACCTGCATCAAGATTTCTTTGATTCACCCTTTGCTCGTAAGCAATGAGTGAGCTAAGTAAGTTATCAATAGAATAGGTGTTCAAATCTTTAGATTTAGTGATTGTAGTGATTTTAGCATCATAAGATGAAGGCAAGCATCTCAAAATCTTGTTAACTTTTTCATAGTTTGAAAGTTCTTTTCCTAGTGCCTGCAGTGAAGTAACTATCTGAGTAAATCTAGTGTACATGTCAGAAATCGATTCATGAGCTTTCATATGAAAAAGTTCGTAGTCATGCAGGAGAATGTTCAAACGGGATTGTTTAACTTCATTAGTACCTTCATAGGTGATGCACAATTTATCCCAAATCTCTTTACCAGTTTTGCAAGTGGAGACACGCATGTAATCCTCAGATTTTAAAGCACAGAAAAAGCAGTTCAAACATTTTGCATTTAATTGAGCTAAATCTTGTTCATCAAAAGTCCATTCAGTAAAAGCAACTTCAGTTTTAACACCATTAATTTCACGAGAAGGTGGGGAATAACCTTCTTGAATAAGCATCCACATGCGATAATCAATAGATTGTAAAAATGTTGACATGCGGGTTTTCCAAAAATCAAAAGGTAGGTTATCGAACAGGGGAGGTCGGGTAATAGAATACCCTTCCGTAGTGTTACGATTCCTAAGGTTAGCCATGGATCAAATTCAAAAAGTTTTCAAACTTAAATTTTTGAATCCCGCTCTGATACCACTTGAAAGTTCGTTCGGGATGTTAAGCCCTATGAACTTAGTCCCAAGCTAACCAAGAGGGGGGGGGGTGAATTGATATTTTAAAAAAAACTCTTTTCACAAAGAAAAAATTGCATAAACCAAATCACACCACAAGAAATAAATGCGAAATTAAAAGTGTGGAAGCAAGAAAAGGAACACAGAAATTTATAGTGGTTCGGTCGACTCGACCTACGTCCACTCCTTGGAGGGACCCTCCAAGTATTGCACTACAAAACGTGACTCTCCTTTAGCCCCTACGGCTAGGCGGAGAAGCCCTCACAAGAACCTCCTTTTTGCCACCCCGACAAGGCAGAGAACCTACCTCCTTTTGCTTCCATCTAAAGCTGACAGAGAACCACAACCAAGAGAAAACTCCTTACCTCTACCGACCCTTCTACGGACGAGAAACTCTAGATGAAGAACGAGCAGAGCGATCCTTGAAGCAACCCTTGTGAATCCCCTCAAAAGCTCCCCCTCACAAGATCCTCTCTCTCTCTCACTCTCACTCTTTCTCTCCTCAAGGTCTTCTCAGGTCAAGGCAGCAGCCAAAGGTCTTGAAAAACGTTGAACAAGAGCTCTTAAATAGAAGAGCTTCAAAGGAGCTCATTAATTGCAAGTAGCCGACTTTATCGTCCAGGCCGATATGTACATCGGTCTGGCCGATCAGTACAAAACTCAAAATGTTGGCCAGAGCATCGCCCTGGATACACTTCTGGACGATTGAGTTTTGGCTTGATCGTCCAGGATGATCTTACGATCGTCCCGGCCGATTAGTACAAATCCCATCAGATTGGCCAGAGCATCGCCCTGGATGGACTCCTGGACGATTGAAAATTGGCTTGATCGTCCAGGCCGATCTCACGATCGTCCTGGCCGATCAGTTCAAATCAGAGACAAATCGTCCTGAGCATCGCCCTATTTTTGAGCTGGCCGATATTTATCGTCCTGAAGTAACTTAAGGTTTTTGACTAGATCGTCCTGGCCGATCCTGCGATTGTCCAGAACGATATGATTGTATCAATCATCCTTAATTACTCCTATGATTTCCTGATCAATTAAGACATAATTTGATAATTTCGTCCAGGCCGATCCGTCGATCGTCCTGGCCGATAATTTAAAAATACAGTAAGCCTTAATTGTCTATGAAGGCTACTTCTTTCTATTTTGGGCTTATCATCCTGGCCGATACACGTATCGTCCAGGCCGATATGTTAATGTCGACTGCCTTAATTAAGAATCCTGATTAGAGTATCTGTTTTGAACTCGATTGTCCAGGACGATCCAAGGGATCGGCCTGGCCGATGTGAGCAAAAATAGAGATTCTAAATCTCTCAAGTGTGTGTGTGTAGGGTTACTTAGCATCAGTCTCTTTGACCATTACAAGTAGACTTAAAAGATGAAAAACAAAAGTACAGACGGACTCAACCCTAAACCTATGCAATCCTGAACTTGGCTTCTTCTTGATCGTCCGATCTTCGATTCCTGAAAAGTTAGAAGCAACAAGTAGTCCAAGAGAAATAGTGTTTGTCAATCATCAAAACATAAGACATGAAAATAGGTTTGCAACACTCACCTCCACTCTGGTCGCCGAAGGTTCTCCCTGCTCCCATCGCTTCGCCTATGAGGTTTACATTTTTTTTCATGAATTTTGTTTTGATTTCGGTTAGATTACATCAAGGATTAGTCTTAAGCCAATATCTTTTTGCTTTAATCATGGATGTTCTCACTAGACATTTGCGAGAGGATGTACCGTATTGTATGCTTTTTGTTTATGATATTCTTCTTGTTGATTTCGATTAGATTACATCAAGGATAAGTCTTATGCCAATATCTTTTTGCTTTAGTCTTGGATGTTCTCACTAAACATTTGTGAGAGGATGTACCTTGTTGTATGTTTTTTGTTGATGATATTCTACTTATTGATTTCAGTTAGATTATATCAAGGATAAGTCTTAAGCCAATATGTTTTTGCTTTAGTCATGGATGTTCTCACTAGACATTTACGAGAGGATGTACCTTATTGTATACTTTTTGTTGATGATGTTCTACTTGTTGTTAAGACTAGAGAGGGAGTTGATGGTAAAATTGAATTATGAAGGTCAACCATAAAGTCAAAAGGTTTTTGCTTGAGTAGATCTAAAACTAAAAATATGAAGTGTAATTTTATTAGTAATAGACCTAGTGAGGGGTTTGTGACTTTGGGCGATCAAGTAATTAATAAAAGTACACGTTTTAGATATCTTGGATCTTTTGTTCAGAGTGATGGTGAAATAGAAGGGGATATTATCAACACAATTTAAGTTGGATGGTTGAAATTGAGAAATGAATCGGACTTGTTGTGTGATACAAAAGTCCCCCTCAAACTTAAGGGAAAATTCTATAAGATGGTGGTGAGATCTACAATGCTTTACGGTGTCGAATTTTGATCATTAAAAGAAAAGCATAATACTAAGTTAAGTGTTGTAGATATGAGGGTGCTTAGGTGGATGAGTGGCTTTACCCCTAGAGATAGGATATGAAATGAGCATGGATGTTCTTTTTTGCTTTAGTCATGGATGTTCTCACTAGACATTTGCGAGAGGATATACCTTGTTGTATGATTTTTGTTGATGATATTCTTCTTGTTGATAAGACTGGAGAGGAAGTTGATGGTAAACTTGAATTATGGAGGTCAACCATAGAGTCTAAAGGTTTTCGCTTGAGCAGATCTAAAATTAAAATATGAAGTCTAATTTTAGTAGTAATCGACCTAGTGAGGGGTTTGCGACTTTGGGCGATCAAGTCATTAATAAAAGTATACGTTTTAGATATCTTGGATTTATTGTTCAGAGTGATGGTGAAATAAAAGGGGATATTATCAGCACAATTCAAGTTGGATGGTTGAAATGGAGGAATGAATCGGGCTTGTTGTGTGATAGAAATGTCCCCCTCAAACTTAAGAGAAAATTATATAAGATGGTGGTGAGATCTGTAATGCTTTATGGTGCCGAATCTTGGTCATTAAAAGAGAAGCATAATACTAAGTTAAGTGTTGTAGAGATGAGGGTGCTTAGATGGATGAGTGGCTTTACCCCTAGAGATAGAATACGAAATGAGCATATACATGAAAATATTTGAGTACCTCCAATGGATGATGAGTTTAGAGAGTGTCGCCTTAGATGGTTTGGTCACATAAAATGACAGCCTTCAGATGGCCCGATTAGGAAAGTAGACGTATTAGATTTGACTTATGTTAAGAAAGGTATATATAGACCTAAGCATCCTCATCTCTGCAACACTTAACTTAGTATTATGCTTCTCTTTTATTGTCCAACATTCGGCACCATAAAATTTTGAACTTATTTTTACTTGAGTGGATGAGTGGATTGACATTTAGAGATAGGATACGAAGTGAGCATATACGTGATAAGGTTGGAGTGGCTCCAGTTGAAGATAAGATTAGAGAGAGTCGCTTCACATGGTTTTGTCATATTAAATGGAGGCCATCTGATGACCCGGTAAGGAAAGTTGAAGTATTAGATTTGACTTATGTTAAGAAAGGTAGAGGTAGACCTAAGCATCCTCATCTCTACAACACTTAACTTAGTTTTATGCTTCTCAACATTAGCATTATTAACTCCTTTCTTTTCAAGAACTCTCCATAGCACTTCTCTTAGAACTTTATCATATGATTTATCTAAATCAATAAATATCATATGAGATGGTTTTGAGACCTACAATGCATTCCAATTCAAGTAAAGTACACTTGTTCGAAAGTATAGCATGTACACTTGTTAAGGGTTCATATATTCTAATAATTATTTTCATAACTTTGTAGGGGGACGTTTGCATCAACGTCCAAATGACTATTCAAGAAGAGAGATATTGGATGTATAACATATTTTTACCATGTTGAAAAGGATTGACAGATGAATTTATACAGGGAGATGAGACTTTCATTCAAGTTGCATCTTAACTGTCTTCCTTTAAGTTTGATAAAATGTTTAGATATCAATATTTGAAGCATAAAAATCAAGCATTGCTCAAGCCCGATGATGTGAAGCTTGATTTATATCATAGGGGATTTCTTCCAGACTACTAGATTTGGACATCACATGGCTAGTACAAGCCACACAGAGATACTCATGCCGGTTCATCCACAACTTCTGAAACATTTGATGAAGATCAAATGAGTAGACCATATGAAAAACTTATTTTTGATGTAGTAGGTCCTAATCCAATGGACAATTTAATTCTCTCAGATTTGTACCGAACAAAGAAATTAGTATCTAAGTTGGGTCTCACTGCTACAAAAATTGATTGTTGTATCAATGAATGTATGTTATACTATAAGGATGATACAATAAAAGTTTATCATCGCACCTATAATGCTCCTTGATTTAAGCCAAACTCGGGAAAACAACGTCATCAAAAGAAAGATGTTCCATATTCCCGTTTATTTTATTTATCAATCATTCCAAGACTTCAGCAACTCTATACATCAATGAGTTCAGCAAGACATATTAGATGGCATAAGGAGAAATTAACAAAAAGTGGAGTTCTTTCTCATCTATCAGATGCTGAAGCGTGGAAATATTTTGATCGAGTGCATGCTTCATTTGCTGCTGAACCCTGTAACATAAGATTGGGATTATGTGTCGATGGTTTTACCTCATATAGTCAAGCAGCTACACCTTACTCTTGTTGGCCATTTAAACTAACACCATACAACCTTCCACCAGAGATTTGTATGACTACTCCGTACATCTTCTTAACTCTTATAATACCTAGACCACATAATCCAAAAGCAAAAATTGATATTTTTTGCAACCATTAATTGATGATGTTATGTTATTATGGGAAGGAGTTCTCACATATGACATATCAACAAAACAAAATTTTCTCCTTTGAGTTGCATTGCTGTGGATCATTGGCAATTTTTCAGCTTATGGTATGTTGTCTGGTTGGAGCACAACAGAAAAATTACAAATAGTTCAACTAGCTCATCAAGTGAGAACGAGGATGGAAGTGAAGATACCATAGAGAGCAATAAAAGTATTTCTGATTATGAGTAGTTTTTGTAATTTAGAATTGTAGTTTTTATAATTTAGAATTGTAGAATTATAGTTGTTATAATATTTCTTAATAGTTTTGAATTTTGTCATTTATTTTTATATTTTGTCATTCTTTATTTTTGTATTCTGTCATTTTTTATTTGTGTAATTCATTAATTTGTATTATGTATTCTTTATTTTTTATATATTACAATGTTTTACTAATTACTTCTTTTAATATAGATGGGTTTAGGTGACGATCCTCCTCATAGATCATTTTCCTCAAAGTTTTCTCGAAGAAAGATTAGTTTTAATCCTAACAGACCTAGACAGGCTGATGAAAGTGAGGGACAAACATCAGTTCCAACAGTTATACCTTCACCACCACCACCCAGGAGTTAACAGTAGTCCCCTAGTGAGCAGGGCTAGGGTCAGTCAGATCCACCTGCTGTTGTACCACCACCTTTTCCTGGGTACTTCCCTCCTTCATCTACGAGTTCTCACTTTCCCTCTCTAGGTCAGGCACATGCAGCTCCAATCTATTTATATTATCCCCCAACATCAGCCCAAGCTGTAGGTCCATCCACCAGTCCTTACCCTCCTTACCCCTACCCATATTATTACCCATATCTAGTGCAGCTAGAACACAGTGGACCATCTAGACCATCATAGGTTGGTGCTGGGGATCATGTAGCTGCAACAGATAAGCATCAATACATTCAGCCTGAGGGCGATAAGTGAGTTTAGTTTATGTTGTTAAGTTTCTTGTATTTTGATATATTATATGTTATTGACAAAAACATTAACCTGTAGTTTCAATCCTTCAAGGCCACTTACTCATAAGATTCAGGATATTATAAAGAACAAATATGTTGCTCCTTACTTATCATGGAAGAAGATCCCAAAGGAAATTAGGGATATGTGGTTTGAAGAATTTCAGATATACTTATTTGGCATGAATTCAAATATTTGATTTAATTTGTATTAATATTTTTTGCTATGCATATATTTTTTTACTTAAAGAATTTAGGTGATTGCTTGAGCATAATATGAGGATCAGAACAAATTTTGAGAGGAGCGGAGCGACCCGTCTCAAGGACATGTTCACAGACATTAGAAAGTCTGGGCAGCATCTAATATAAATTGGAGAGGGTGTATGGGTAGATATGAGTAGAGCTTGGGCGACCCCTGAGTTCAAAAAAAATAAGAGAGCAGAATAAGCAGAATAGAACATCTAACTGTGGGGGTTTAGGAACCTCTCTTCATATTAGTGGATCTGTTCCTCATACGAAACATAGACGATGATTGGTAAAAGCTTTAAATTAGTTTATTAAATATATTTATGTTATTATAACTATATCTTATATTTTCAGAAAGAGTTTCTTGGTCGGGAGCTAACACCGCTGGAGTTGCATACGAGAATTCATCAACATCAAGCTAACCGTCAATGGGTTGATGAGAAGAATAAAAAGGCTCATGTGAGTATAATTTTTTGGAGTTTGGGAATAGAAATTTATTATAATAAAATAATTCTAATATCAATATATTTAATGGATTTATTCTTGCAGGATGATTTTGTATGAGCTCGGGAAAGTTGTCAGTCCATTGGTGAGGGATCATCTTCAGGATTGACCCAAATTTCGGAGTATCATATGGTGAGAAAAATTGTGTCACCACGCAGATTTCATTTTCTCCTATTTTGTAATCGAATACTACATTGAGAATAAAGTACAGTCTCGAGAGGCCGACACAATATTCTACAATTGATTCAATATCAGAATAGGGTTTTGAAAATTGATATTTCTATAATCAAACATAGTTCAAAGAATAATATATCATCTCAAAAGATGAACATGAAATTCTATAGAATATGTTTAAAGATAGAAATATATTTTTAAAAAAAAGTTTATTCATTCTTTTATTTAGATATGGCAAGAAGAATATTATATCATCTTAAAAGACGAACATAACATTCTTCAAGATATCCAAAAGTGAGAATGAGTTTTATAAAATTCATTATTTCTAAAATTGAATATAACAAATATAATATTATATTATCTAAAAAGATAATAATAATATTCTACAAGTGTATTCAAAATTAGAAATGAGGTTTTAAAAATATCTACGTTCCCAAAGATTCTTCCCTTGTTTTATACGAATAAAACAAGGTTTATTTTAGTCTGGGGTTCTCAAATCCCTATAGGAGCAAGCTCCTATAGTTAATTACATCTTAGGAGGAATGCTTCTAAGAAAACTCTCGATTAAAGCAGTGATTTCATACCCTTTTGACTACAAAGTAGAAGACAAGGAACAGAAGTAAGGATTTTTCAAGGAGAAAGCTCAATGTTGAACACTTATTAGAGAGTCAAAGGAAGAAAAGTAGGAGGCGTCGGATTCTGAGAAGCTCAGAGACAACCTCAGTCTATCCTATGTTGAGCTTTATATTTTAAGAGAGAAATTTTATGTTTAAGTTGATAATTTATTAGAAATTTGGGATTATATTCCTGGAGGGCGAGGACTTAAGATCTAAAAAGAATATGTCTCAGAACCTAAATCTAATTTGGGTACTATAAAATAGTGACCCGAACTTAACTAATGAAGTGCAAATCTGGACTTACCCCGGCCTAGATTGGGGAGCCAGCTAACCACCTAGGCGCTTTAAAACCATGTGTCCAGTCTCTTATGAAAGATGGGTAGGGACGTTATTTAAGTTTTAATGAATTGGGGGCCGACATCTAAGATAGACCCTAATTGGCCCCGCAACTTATGTAGGGTGATAAATGTCTAGAAATACAATTAATATTTTAGATTCTCTTTAATTTGTATCTAATGCAATGCATGCTAATTGACTCGAATGCATAAAATGAATATGAAGCAGTTTAAAAATTAGGCTTAGAAAATAGGTTTTTTCCTATAGATTGCACAACTTCCCCTTGACAGAACTGCACCCTCATAGGTCAAGTGGTCTGCCAGAACCCGCAGGTGGGGAGGTGCCTAACAAGGAAGAGAAAATATTAATATGCTTATGCTGACTCTCGGCGGTCCCGAGCTTACTTCTTAGATTGTTAGAGTTACTATGTGAGCCTAAAATTTTTATTATAATTTCAAGTAAAAGAATTTTGAGCGTACCCTTACAAAAAAAGCACTCCGATTCGTATCCAGGCTAAAATAAAACACGGCATGCAAGGTCCTAAAAAAATCTACTGCACAAACAATGTAAACAATCAATTTTAATAATCCAAATATAATGTCCAATGTCCAATGTTTATATTACATCAAGAATTTGCAGAAAAGTAAAGTGGCCGGGTACCACTGACAACAAACCCGGATTCTAATCCTAAGAATGACGCAAGTGATTTTTGAAATGGGATATACTATTTATGTATCTTCTTTTCTTCGTCTTTTTTCTTCAATCTTCTCATTCTGTCTTTTCTTCTTCTACAAGCTTCTCGGATCCGCCGGGTTCTGGATATCCAATTGAAAAGAAACTCATCCCTAAGAGGGGTATTTTCTTTTCTATTTGGATATTGAATCATTCTAATTTGACTTTCTAAATAAAAGAGAATAATCCTTTAAGGTATATTCTCTTTTCTTCAGATTTCAAATTGAATGTGATATCCCATTTTCAAAATCACTTTCACAATTTTGACTCTTCAAACACATTTACATTTACATTACATTTCACAGAAAGAAAATAAAAAAATCTAGTCCACCTGCAGGGTTATCCTAAGCAATTTATAATAAAAATCATCCCACGCAGTTATATATATATATATGCAATTGAATTTAAATTATTAAGCCACATTTAGCCACACTCTTCTTCATTTGGGGGCTAAGCAACTGAAGCACCTGTAGCATTCATTTATTATTAATTAATTAGCCCCCTTTTTCAGCCCTGCACGAGTGTGGCCACCTGCAGAAAATTTTGTTAACAACCAGATCGCTCCTAACCTATGGGTAATCTGATCGTCAATCAAATCATATCACAAAGTGTAGTAAATGTAAATAAGCAAACACATCAACAGTTTTACATCCAACATGCAATGAAAGCTGAGAAAGCCCGTCACACAGCAGTAAGGAAATAAACACCGGCCTAACCTAAAGCTAAAGTCGGTTGTCATAACAAACAATTCTAAGTATGTGCAACAAGTTGTGTGGTTTTGATATGTACTATATAGATTAATTATTGACTAAAGTTTTCTAATTGATTGAATTTTAATTTAAAAAATGTTCATTAATTCTATGGTGAGGTGTCACTATGTTTTCTATGTTATATGTTTCTATCCTAAAGTGTGCATGCATCCTAAGTCTAAATTTTCTAAGACCCAGTCCTTAATTATTGTCCTTAAGTGTCACTACTGTTGTATAGGATGAAAATCTTTGTTATTATTAACCCTTGGGACTTTTCGTACGTGTAAAAGGGATTTAGGGATCTAAGAGCAAATAAAAATAAATCTAATAAAATTTAAGTTACTACAGGGACCTAAAGGGGAAGGGTTCGCGCACACCACATCAAGGGGACCCTAAAGGTTTTCTAAGTTTAAAATACTCACAGTCACCGGGGGCTACGACCCGGTGGTTCCACCCGTAGCACCTCTACCCGGTTTTATAGAAGCGACTAACGTCATTAGCTCCTTGTCCTTTTGTTCCCTCGACCGGTACCGTTCATCGCAGTTTATGCAAATAAAGAAAAGAAAACAGGGATTAGAAGGCACGTTTAATAATTAATAATAAAATAATTGAAATTTACTAAAAATAAAGACGTACCTTTCTTTGGGCTTGAACACCGGTTCGTTGCTTGGCTTTTGAAACCTTTCACTTTTGAACACATTTCATACTTATTTCGAAGCATAAGAAAATGAAAAGATAGAGAGGGGTAGAAAAGAAAGAGAACTTTTATTCTTCTTTAAAATTTTACTTTCCAAAAATCACTCAAACCCTTTTACTCTCAAAAATTCACACAACCCCTTATCCAAAACTCTCATACTTTCACTTTTGAATTCATATTATATACCTTTCTAATTTTTATCCCGAGGCACAAGAAAGGGAAAGAAGAAGAAAAGAGGTAGGGAGGAAAAGAAATCTTTTACCTTTCAACACACACACTTCTAAAATTCACACTCCACATTTTTCACTACAAAATACCTTTCTACACATACACTCCACTTTTTAACACATATACATTATTCACTTTTTAACACACATTCCAATTACTCATCACATACAAACACTTTGTTTTTACAATCCAAACTTTACTTTTCATTTCCATGCACTTTACAATTTCAACATATACTTCACCTTTCACGAAAACTCTCTTATTTGGTTTTCCAAAGCACATACAAGTCACTTTTCAAACACATTTTTCCACATTTTTTTTTGAGAGATATACACTTTACTTCTCATGCACAATTCCATCTTTCTAAAACATATAAGTTTCACCTTTCTTATATGAAACCCCTCCAACATACACTTCTATCTTTCAACCTTTACAAATTTCAATCTTTTAAAATCCATACACTTTCTCTTCAATATACAACTTCCCAACACAAATACACACTACAAGATTCACCCACTTCGTCCTCCCAAAAATATCATACATTACTTTTCCACATCTATACTTGAAAATGCTTGCTATTGGTCATTAAAATAAACTTGAACTATAACATATACCAACCCGATAATGAAATTTTAATGAAATATGATGGAACGATTCCATTTCACATAATTTACTGTATCAAATAAGGAAACTGTTTACAGCCATCTAATGGAGGAAAGTGCAGTCATTAAAATCTTCAACTCAAAATAATTTATGTTAAGAATAGAACTATTTAAATTAAGAGGAGATGATCTATACACTCTTGCAAACCTGAACTCAGTTGAGGCAAGAGGGGAGGTTGGACTTTGGCTAGGGCTAGAGATCGGTCCGTGCGAATGGAATGAATCGGAGGGACGAATGGAATAAGCAATGGGCTGAAGGCTTTGTGCGAATGGGGTTGGACGGTCTTCTCTGTGTGTGTGGGGAAGAGAAAAGTTCCCAACTGCAGGAGACAGAGTCTTAGGGAGAGGGATCGTTCGTTCTGGACTTCTTCGTGCATATGGAGGTGAACGGCTGAGAGGTGTTCGGCTGGGGTTTGTTCGGCCTTTGGGTTCTTACAGCACACGGAGGGAATGAGGGGTTGTGCGAACTGTGTAGGGCGACGGGGCTGGGTGGTTTCGCGAATTAGAGTGAGGGAGAGCATGCGATGGGGTCAGTTGTGCGATCCATAGAGGAGAGGGATGCAATTCGTGAACTGCAGAGAGTGGGGGAGCGGCATTTTTGAAGAGGTCTGAATGGAGAAGAGCAGTTGTGCGAAGAGAATGTGAGTGGACTGGGTGTTTTTTTCCGAAAACAAGAGGGATAGGGTGATCGTGTGATGGGAATTTGGACCGGTTCTCTAACTTCTTTTAAATCCCTAATGCTTATATTTATTAAGATTATCAGCCTACCCTTACCCATTATTTACAATTAAAGGTTTAGATTAAAGAGTTGAATTTAAGAGGGATCCAAGGGCTGATTTCATTAAAATGAAGTTAAATTAATTAGAATTTATTAGAAATGGATTTTGATTTTAATTTGATTAGAATTAAAATAGATTTTATTTGAAAATTTTGGTGTTTGATTGGTGAATTGATTTGAGCCCAAAGATAAATCAATTTGATCGAAATCGAATTAGATTGAGTCGATCGAATCATAAATCGAGCTTGATTTGAGTTCGTTTGGAGTTGAATTAAAATTGGATTGAATGGATTTCGATTCGAGTTGAGTGATAGGCTCGAGTCGATGCTACGTCAGTGGGTGTCCACCTAAGGGAAATCCTGCGGGTGCGACATCTACACTAGGCTACGAAAAACCTAAGTACTAGAGTCGATTCCGGGGAAATTGACCTCGAATAACGAGGTCAACAAATGGACCCCCAATAGGCATGATAAACTTGCCAAAGTTTATTGTGCGTATTGGCGTTGACTGAAACGATCATCTAGATCCAAAATTTAAATTTAAGATCTAAGTATATGAAATGACGGAATTTTAAGAATTGATTGAAAATCTAGAGAAAAGTTGATAGAGTTTTTGAGTTGATTGAGTGATTTTGAAGTTGATATTGGCATTGATGCTTTATCAAATAATAACTAAAGATATTAGTATCATTTGGTAAAGTTAAAATTTGAAAATTTTGAATATAATGATTTCAATGTAGTTTGAAAGGAATGTAAGAGTTGATGTAATTTTGATTTGAAAATGATTTTGATAATACTAGAGTCTTCTTTCTAGTCCAAGAGAAAGGATGCCAGCAAGTGGACACTTACACCTAACTCAACAAACTAGAGGGCGTCTTCTAAGAAAAGAGAGCAACCTATGGAATAGATTATACCTAATCTTAGAAGGTTTAAATTTTAAGTTTTACACTAGGAAGGTGCCACGAGGGGCGTTCTCCAACTCTAGCGGATGATCGTGAGGAAAGGATGCCTAAGTGTGGGGACTCACACCTAACCTCAGAGGATCAGAAGATCATATGGAAAGGAAGCCTAAGTGTGGGGACTCACACCTAACCATAGAGGATCAGATTTAAGGTTTAAAATTTACACTAGGATGGTGCCACGAGGGGCGTTCTCCAACTCTAGCGGATGATCGTGAGGAAAGGATGCCTAAGTGTGGGGACTTATACCTAACCTTAGAGGATCAGAAGATCATATGAAAAGGAAGCCTAAGTGTGGGGACTCACACCTAATCATAGAGGATCGATTTAAGATTTAAAATTTACACTAGGATGGTGCCACGAGGGGCGTTCTCCAACTCTAGCGGATGATCGTGAGGAAAGGATGCCTAAGTGTGGGGACTCACACCTAACCTCAGAGGATCAGAAGATCATATGGAAAGGAAGCCTAAGTGTGGGGACTCACACCTAACCATAGAGGATTAGATTTAAGGTTTACAATTTACACTAGGATGGTGCCACGAGGGGTGTTCTCCAACTCTAGTGGATGATCATAAGAAAAGGATGCCTAAGTGTGGGGACTCACACCTAACCTTAGAGGATTGGATGATCATATGAAAAGGAAGCCTAAGTGTGGGGACTCACACCTAATCATAGAGGATCGATTTAAGATTTACAATTTACACTAGGATGGTGCCACGAGGGGCGTTCTCCAACTCTAGCAGATGATCGTAAGGAAAGGATGCCTAAGTGTGGGGACTCACACCTAACCTTAGAGGATCAGAAGATCATATGAAAAGGAAGCCTAAGTGTGGGGACTCACACCTAATCATAGAGGATCGATTTAAGATTTAAAATTTACACTAGGATGGTGCCACGAGGGGCGTTCTCCAACTCTAGCAGATGACCGTAAGGAAAGGATGCCTAAGTGTGGGGACTCACACCTAACCTCAGAGGATCAGAAGATCATATGGAAAGGAAGCCTAAGTGTGGGGACTCACACCTAACCATAGAGGATCAGATTTAAAGTTTACAATTTAATGAAGAAAAGATGCCGCTAGGGATGCTTATACTTAACTTCTGGATGAAGATTAGGATGCCACTAGGGATGCTTATACTTAACTCCAAGAATGTCAATAGGATGCCGTAGGAGGACTTATACCTAAAGACGGATTTAAGATTTAGAATTTAATGAAGAGAAGATGCCGCTAGGGATGCTTATACTTCTCCTCGGGACGAAGATTAGGTTGCCACTAGGGATGCTTACTCCTAACTCCAAAGATGTCAATAGGATGCCGTAGGAGGACTTATACCTAAAGACGGATTTAAGATTTAAGATTTAATGAAGAGAAGATGCCGCTGGGGATGCTTATACTTCTCCTCGGGATGAAGATTAGGATGCCACTAGGGATGCTTACTCCTAACTCCAAGAATGTCAATAGGATGCCGTAGGAGGACTTATACCTAAAGACGGATTTAAGATTTAAGATTTAAGATTTAATGAAGAGAAGATGCCGCTGGGGATGCTTATACTTCTCCTCGGGATGAAGATTAGGATGCCACTAGGGATGCTTACTCCTAACTTCAAAGATGTCAATAGGATGCCGTAGGAGGACTTGTACCTAAAGACGGATTTAAATTGGATGGCTGCCGTAAAAGCGGACTTAAGCCAGAAAGTCAGTAGGATGCCGTAAAAGCAGACTTAGACCTAAAGACGGATTTAAACAGGTTTGGCTGCCGTAAGAGCGGACTTAAGCCAGAAAGCCAATAGGATGCCGTAAAAGCGGACTTAGACCTAAAGACAGATTTAATCAGGATTGGCTGCCGTAAGAGCGGACTTAAGCCAGAAAGTCAGTAGGATGCCGTAAAAGCGGACTTAGACCTAAAGACGAATTTAATCTGGATTGGCTGCCATAAGAGCGGACTTAAGCCAGAAAGTCAATAGGATGCCGTAAAAGCAGACTTAGACCTAAAGACGAATTTAATCTGGATTGGCTGCCGTAAGAGCGGACTTAAGCCAGAAAGTCAGTAGGATGCCGTAAAAGCGGACTTAGACCTAAAGACGAATTTAATCAGGATTGGCTGCCGTAAGAGCGGACTTAAGCCAGAAAGTCAATAGGATGCCGTAAAAGCGGACTTAGACCTAAAGACTGATTTCAGGGTGGTGAATTTTTAAAGTAAAGTTAATTTCTTTAAAGCTTTGAATCTTTTCCCTCAACCACAAATGACATTGACAACTTGCAAATATTCTACTGGAGATCATAAGCTTTTATATATGTCATTTTCTAGAAGGGAAAGAAAAAAAAACATTTTTTGAAGATTGATAGACTTGAAAATCTTTTGATTAAAATTTTGTTTTATCCATCATTATAAATGATCTTTATAACTTACAAATAATCGACTCGGGATTATGTTTTTATATCGGATCATCATATGTGAGGAAAACAAAAAGGGAGTAGTTTGATCATCTTTGATACGTAAAGACTTAACAAAGCATCTCGACCACTAAAGGAGAAATGCAAGATTTTGTTTAAAGATTGATTCTATGATTGAATTTGTTTCGATTAACTCGAAGAAAATAATTTGAATTTTCTAGAGTCTTCGTTTACATGTTCTAAGAGAACTAAATGCAACATGATAAAAATTCCTTTAGAAAATTTTAACTTTTGCATGAGTTGTTATAGAACAATGAGTATATTTGAGCATCCTTTATAGTGAAAACATTAAGGAATATCAAATACTCACAATGATTGAGAAAAGTTTGATTTTCATCAAAAAGTGAAAGCTTTATTTTTCATTTGATAATTTTCTTATAATATTTGACTGTGATCGCTTAAGTTTTAATCATCTTCACCCAATGAAAATGACATGGGAAAAGATTCAAAAACTCAACGAAAGATGGGTTGACTCCTCCTAAATTAAATAGTTTGAATATGACCAAATTGAGTTTTAATCAAATAATAAAAACTTAACAACTTTCTTTAAAGAAAATTGTAGTTTCAAATATTTTGAATTTCAATGCTATGAAAGATTCTTTAATGGGGATAGAGTTGTTTAGGCTCTAATATCCAAATCTAATTTATGATAAAGATATACCGTGAATTGAATTTCATATCTTTTTGACGAAATTACCATAGACTTTATCAAGAATAGAATCCCTCCAATTTAACATCCAAGATTAGTCAATTATGGACTTAGTCAAATTGTAGCTTGATTTTATTTTGAAGTTTAACAAAGATTCAAACAAAGGTATCATCGACATCACTAAGGATAGAACCCCTCATGTTCTAACATCATAGTTCAGTCAATAATAAATTTAAATTTGGAAGTTATATTTATTCAATAGTGAATGAGAACATTAGACAATCATCTCAGAACCAACTAAGGGATGTCCCTTAGTTTAGTTTCAAAATTTTGAATATAAAGAAAGTGATTTTTTATATCCATAAATATCACTATAGATTATCCAAAATCAGAACTCTGTCTAGAATCTCATTCAAATTGGAAGATGTTCAAAAGAGAGTTGAAGATATTTGGATAATAGTTTTTTTATGCATCTTAATTAGGTTAGATATGTGAAACCCAATAATGCACAACCATCACTATTATAATTTCAATTAGATTGATCATCTATGTGATTTTTCTTTAAAAAGATTTGAAAATATGAACTGACCTACTCAAGTTGCTAACTAGAGAGGTCTCAAGATTTAGATTTTGTTAACCCAGATCAAAGCTCCGTACAAGCAAAACTGGGGTTTCCTTCTTATCTTTTCATTCTTTTTGAATTAAGAACTATATTCAAAGAGAATTAAAGCAGAGGTAGAAATTTAATCTTTCTAAATTTTTTAGATGATATATATTTTGCATCTAATAAAACATCAATACTTGGTGATGAACCAAAATTTTGAATTCTCAAAGTCAAGTGTTAAAAATACTAAAGGATGAATAGGTCCTTTGATATTCAAGATTTAGAAAGGGAAGCCTTCTTCTTCTTCTTCTTCTTTTTTTTTTTTTTTTGTTACACATTTAATGAATGTGTCTCTTTTTTTTTTTCTTTTCTTTTCCTTCTTCACTTTTTTTTTTAGAAGGCTTCCTTTACTTAAATCTTCAAATGATTATTTCTGTTGTAAAATCATCTTCCAAGTATAAGAGTGAAAAATTAACCCTCTTATACAAGAAAGATGAATTTATAAATTGGGCCCAATCCTATAGTATGAATAAACAACTTGAATGAGATAATTATGAAATAAGTTCATCAATTCACAAGATGCCTATAAAATGTATAATGATAAAAATATGAATAAGACTTCCACCTCCTCCAATTTCAATTTGACATAAATCTTAATTCAAAAGAAGTTATTTATGGACATCATAATGGGTGAACCCAAATATGATAATAATTTATTTATTTTTACTACTGAAGAAGGAAACTGTCAAACATGTTATGAAATCGATTAACTTAGTATCAATTCAAGATATATTAATTAATTTTGAGGGAAAGCCACATGATAAATAGAATGTTAACCATATCATGGGTTAACCTTAATAAAGAAACTTGAATTGTCCTAAGTTTTCGACTCGAATGAAATTTAAGATGATCAATCTTTAATAAGAACTGCTCATGAGTTTTCTCCAATGGAGTAATAAAGTCAAGAGTTAACTTAGCTAATATTTGATTTAAAAATATTATCATTAGAGAAAACAACATATGATGAACAAAAGCTTTTATATAACTTGTCTATTTATCTTCATCGCATGCCTTAAGATCCACATTCTATCAGAGTTAAACCACCTGGCAGAGGACAAATCATCGTATCCATGTAGTACCCTTAAAAAGTAAGATTTAAAGGCCTCTTAAACTCTAAACTACAAGAAGGCTTAAAGGTGAGGGAATTTAGAATGATTTTCAAACTTTCAATATATCAACCAATATTTATACATTCCTAAAATTAGAAAAATCATAATATGGTTGAATAGAAGATTTGAAAATATATTTGAATTTAATTTAACGATTGCTAGAAACCTAGCAAAATTAGCTAAACTTTTGTGCTTTGAGGTTCCAAAAGGAAATGAGATTAGATATTTCTTCATCTAAATCGTTAATCCACTCAAGTGGATGGAGGGAGGGAACACACTTTTCTTTTTAGCATTGATAACCATTGGTCTTATTCTTTAAAGTTTAGAGGAGTCAACCACAATGAAATTTTTATTATAATTTAAAGAAAATAGAGGTAAATTTCTTTTAAGAGAAATCAATCTGACATTTTCTCTAACAAAAATGATTTTTATAAGCTTGACTTGTATTTGAACCTTCAAACTTTTCTCAATTTAAATCGAATTTAATCTTGAAAATCTTGCATATATCAAATTCTTGACCCTGCCTTAGCAAATATATCAAGCTACAAAGGATATGTAACTATAATATGTTATTAGGAAAGGCAGAAAATTTTGATTTGAAGGTTTGAGCTGTTGGACCCTATCCTACCAAACATATTAAGCTATAAAAATATATAACTATAATATATTGGTTTAAATAAGGAGAAAATTTTGATTTAAAAGCCCAAATTTTCTTGAGATTTGTCCAGCCACATATCGAGTTATAAAAATATATAACTGTAACATATTAGCTAGGACACAGAAGTTTAAAATTTTTGAAGACTTAAAGTTATTTGGTCCCAATCCAAATAATACATTAAGTTACTAAAATAAGCAACTATACATATTACTAAAGATTGGGCAAAAGGATTTTGGACCCAGTGCTAAGTCAAACATCAAGCTACAAGAAAAATGTAACAGCAACATTCGAATTAGCACAAGAAATTTCTTTACAAAAAGGTCATACAAAGGATCTTCCCGTTAGTTTTCTAACGGGGTCCAAAATAAGACCTCTAAAATTCTTAGATACCGGCCAAATTATCCAAGAATGAAATGAATAAAAGAACCGGCGGAAGAAAGGTAGTTACAACTTATGACAAGCACAAGTATACTACAGATGTAAGGGTATAAATCACTGCTAAAGATGGAGAGAGGATTGATCCCCAGCGGAGTCGCCAGAAAAACCTTGGTGAGAAAAATTGTGTCACCACGCAGATTTGATTTTCTCCTATTTTGTAATCGAATACTACATTGAGAATAAAGTACAGTCTCGAGAGGCCGACACAATATTCTACAATTGATTCAATATCAGAATAGGATTTTGAAAATTGATATTTCTATAATCAAACATAGTTCAAAGAATAATATGTCATCTCAAAAGATGAGCATGAAATTCTATAGAATATGTTTAAAGATAGAAATACATTTTTAAAAAAAAGTTTATTCATTCTTTTATTTAGATATGGCAAGAAGAATATTATATCATCTTAAAAGACGAACATAACATTCTTCAAGATATCCAAAAGCGAGAATGAGTTTTATAAAATTCATTATTTCTAAAATTGAATATAACAAATATAATATTATATTATCTGAAAAGATAATAATAATATTCTACAAGTCTATTCAAAATTAGAAATGAGGTTTTAAAAATATCTACGTTCCCAAAGATTCTTCCCTTGTTTTATACGAATAAAACAAGGTTTATTTTAGTCTGGGGTTCTCAAATCCCTATGGGAGCAAGCTCTTACAGTTAATTACATCTTAGGAGGAATGCTTCTAAGAAAACTCTCGATTAAAGAAGTGATTTCATACCCTTTTGACTACAAAGTAGAAGACAATGAACAGAAGTAAGGATTTTTCAAGGAGAAAGCTCAATGTTGAACACTTATTAGAGAGTCAAAGGAAGAAAAGTAGGAGGCGTCGGATTCTGAGAAGCTCAGAGACAACCTCAGTCTATCCTATGTTGAGCTTTATATTTTAAGAGAGAAATTTTATGTTTAAGTTGATATTTTATTAGAAATTTGGGATTATATTCCTGGAGGGCGAGGACTTAAGATCTAAAAAGAATCTGCCTCAGAACCTAAATCTAATTTAGGTATTATAAAATAGTGACCCGAACTTAAATAATGAAGTGCAAATCAGGACTTACCCCGGCCTAAATTGGGGAGCCAGCTAACCACCTAGGCGCTTTAAAACCATGTGTCCAGTCTCTTATGAAAGATGGGTAGGGACGTTATTTAAGTTTTAATGAATTGGAGGCCGACATCTAAGATAGACCCTAATTGGCCCCTCAACTTATGTAGGGTGATAAATGTCTAGAAATGCAATTAATATTTTAGATTCTTTTTAATTTGTATCTAATGCAATGCATGCTAATTGACTCAAATGCATAAAATGAATATGAAGCAGTTTAAAAATTAGGCTTAGAAAATAGGTTTTTCCCTAGAGATTGCACAACTTCCCCTTGACAGAACTGCACCCTCATAAGTCAAGTGGTCTGCCAGAACCCGCAGGCGGGGAGGTGCCTAACAAGGAAGAGAAAGTATTAATATGCTTATGCTGACTCTCGGCGGTCCCGAGCTTACTTCTTAGATCATTAGAGTTACTATGTGAGCCTAAAATTTTTATTATAATTTCAAGTAAAAGAATTTTGAGCGTACCCTTACGAAAAAAGCACTCCGATTCGTATCCAGGCTAAAACAAAATACGGCATGCAAGGTCCTAAAAAAATCTACTGCACAAACAATGTAAACAATCAATTTTAATAATCCAAATATAATGTCCAATGTCCAATGTTTATATTACATCCAGAATTTGTAGAAAAGTAAAGTGGCTGGGTACCACTGACAACAAACCCGGATTCTAATCCTAAGAATGACGCAAGTGATTTTTGAAATTGGATATACTATTCATGTATCTTCATTTCTTCGTCTTTTTTCTTCAATCTTCTCATTCTGTCTTTTCTTCTTCTACAAGCTTCTCGGATCCGCCGGGTTCTGGATATCCAATTGAAAAGAAACTCATCCCTAAGAGGTGTATTTTCTTTTCTATTTGGATATTGAATCATTCTAATTTGACTTTCTAAATAAAAGAGAATAATCCTTTAAGGTATATTCTCTTTTCTTTATATTTCAAATTGAATGTGATATCCCATTTTCAAAATCACTTTCACAATTTTGACTCTTCAAACATATTTACATTTACATTACATTTCACAGAAAGAAAATAAAAAAATCTAGTCCACCTGCAGGGTTATCCTAAGCAATTTATAATAAAAATCATCCCACTCAGTTATATATATATGCAATTGAATTTAAATTATTAAGCCACATTTAGCCACACTCTTCTTCATTTGGGGGCTAAGCAACTGAAGCACCTGTAGCATTCATTTATTATTAATTAATTAGCCCCCTTTTTCAGCCATGCACAAGTGTGGCCACCTGCAGAAAATTTTGTTAACAACCAGATCGCTCCTAACCTATGGGTAATCTAATCGTCAATCAAATCATATCACAGAGTGCAGTAAATGTAAATAAGCAAACACATCAACAGTTTTACATCCAACATGCAATGAAAGCCGAGAAAGCCCGTCACACAGTAGTAAGGAAATAAACACCGGCCTAACCTAAAGCTAAAGTCGGTTGTCCTAACAAACAATTCTAAGTATGTACAACAAGTTGTGTGGTTTTGATATGTCCTATATAGATTAATTATTGACTAAAGTTTTCTAATTGATTGAATTTTAATTTAAAAAATGTTCATTAATTCTATGGTGAGGTGTCACTAAGTTTTCTATGTTATATGTTTCTATCCTAAAGTGTGCATGCATCCTAAGTCTAAATTTTCTAAGACCCAGTCCTTAATTATTGTCCTTAAGTATCACTACTATTGTATAGGATGAAAATCTTTGTTATTACTAACCCTTAGGACTTTTCGTACGTGTAAAAGGGGTTTAGGGATCTAAGAGCAAATAAAAATAAATCTAATAAAATTGAAGTTACTAGAGGGACCTAAAGGGGAAGGGTTCGCGCACACCACATCAAGGGGCCCCTAAAGGATTTCTAAGTTTAAAAAACTTACAGTCACCGAGGGCTACGACCCGATGGTTCCACCCGTAGCACCTCTACCCGGTTGGATAGAAGCGACTGACGTCATTAGCTCCTTGTCCTTTTGTTCCCTCGAGTGGTACCGTTCATCGCAGTTTATGCAAATAAAGAAAAGAAAACAGGGATTAGAAGGCACATTTAATAATTAATAATAAAATAATTGAAATTTACTAAAAATAAAGACATACCTTTCTTCGGGCTTGAACACCGGTTCGTTGCTTGGCTTTTGAAACCTTTCACTTTTGAACACATTTCATACTTATTTCGAAGCATAAGAAAATGGAAAGATAGAGAGGGGTAGAAAAGAAAGAGAACTTTTATTCTTCTTTAAAATTTTACTTTCCAAAAATCACTCAAACCCTTTTACTCTCAAAAATTCACACAACCCCTTCTCCAAAACTCTCATACTTTCACTTTTGAATTCATATTATATACCTTTCTAATTTTATCCCGAGGCACAAGAAAGGGAAAGAAGAAGAAAAGAGGTAGGGAGGAAAAGAAATCTTTTACCTTTCAACACACACACTTCTAAAATTCACACTCCACATTTTTCACTACAAAATACCTTTCTACACATACACTCCACTTTTTAACACATATACATTATTCACTTTTTAACACACACATTCCAATTACTCATCACATAAAAACACTTTGTTTTTACAATCCAAACTTTATTTTTCATTTCCATGCACTTTACAATTTCAACATATACTTCACCTTTCACGAAAACTCTCTTATTTGGTTTTCCAAAGCACATACAAGTCACTTTTCAAACACATTTTTCCACATTTTTTTTGAGAGATATACACTTTACTTCTCATGCACAATTCCATCTTTCTAAAACATATAAGTTTCACCTTTCTTATATGAAACCCCTCCAACATACACTTCTATCTTTCAACCTTTACAAATTTCAATCTTTTAAAATCCATACACTTTCTCTTCAATATACAACTTCCCAACACAAATACACACTACAAGATTCACCCACTTCGTCCTCCCAAAAATATCATACATTACTTTTCCACATCTATACTTGAAAATGCTTGCTATTGGTCATTAAAATAAACTTGAACTATAACATATACCAACCCGATAATGAAATTTTAATGAAATATGATGGAACGATTCCATTTCACATAATTTACTGTATCAAATAAGGAAACTGTTTACAGCCATCTAATGGAGGAAAGTGCAGTCATTAAACTCTTCAACTCAAAATAATTTATGTTAAGAATAGAACTATTTAAATTAAGAGGAGATGATCTATACACTCTTGCAAACCTGAACTCAGTTGAGGCAAGAGGAGAGGTTGGACTTCGGCTAGGGCTAGAGATCGGTCCGTGCGAATGGAATGAATCAGAGGGACGAATGGAATAAGCAATGGGCTGAAGGCTTTGTGCGAATGGGGCTGGACGGTCTTCTCTGTGTGTATAGGGAAGAGAAAAGTTCCCAACTGTAGGAGAATGAGTCTTAGGGAGAGGGATCGTTCGTTCTGGACTTCTTCGTGCACATGGAGGTGATCGGCTGAGAGGTGTTCGGCTGGGGTTTGTTCGGCCTTTGGGTTCTTACAGCACACGGAGGGAATGAGGGGTTGTGCGAACTGTGTAGGGCTACGGGGCTGGGTGGTTTCGTGAATTAGAGTGAGGGAGAGCATGCGATGGGGTCAGTTGTGCGATCCATAGTGGAGAGGGATGCAGTTCGTGAACTGCAGAGAGTGGGGGAGCGGCATTTTTGAAGAGGTCTGAATGGAGAAGAGCAGTTGTGCGAAGAGAATGTTGAAAGTTCGATGGGGATGTTAGGCCCTCTTGAACTTAATCCCAAGCTAATTAAAGAGAGAGGTGAATTGGAAAACTTTAAAACCAAAACACAATCCAAATCACCACAATCAAAGTGCGAAAATTAAAATAAATGCGGAAGCGATAATAAGAAAAGAACACACCGGATTTATAGTGGTTCGGTCAAACCTTGACCTACGTCCACTCCTTGGAGGCACCCTCCAAGTATTGCACTACAAAAGTGTCTCTCCTTTAGCCCCCACGGCTAGGCGGAGAAGCCCTTACAAAATCACTTCCACCTTCCCCGGTGCGGCGGAGTCGCCGGGTCCTTTGACACCAAAGAGACTTCTTCTTTGGTGAACTTACCTCGAGACAAGCCTTGAATCCGACGGTATTCAGGTGCGAGCTTGCCGGAGCAACCGTGTGGATCCCCCTTCACACTCCCTTGAGTCCCCCCTCATAGGATCTTCTCCCTCTCTCAAACTCCACCCTTTCCTCACTCCCTTTCAAGCTTTCTCTTCAAGTTTCCCCCCACAAGAACGAAGCTACAATGGCTGCCAAAGACACTTACAAAGTGCCTTGCCATAGCTTAAATAGAGGCTCTCAAAACGAGCTCATTAATGCAAGTTGCCGACATTATCGTCCAGGCCGATAGGCATATCGTCCTGGCCGATTGGTTCAATTTCAGCTCATTAGCCCGGGACGATCTGGGACGATCAGAAGGAAATTGGTTATATCGTCCTGGCCGATCTCACGATCGTCCGGGCCGATTAGTTTAATACCAACTCTATCGTCCTGATCACAGCCCTGGGAACAGTCCTGGCCGATTGAAATTTGGTCTTGATCGTCCAGGCCGATCTCACGATCGTCCTGAACGATATGATCGTATCAATCAGCATTTAATTCCTTCCAAATAAAACCAGATCAATTTAGGCATGATTGAGTTAGATCGTCCCGGACGATAGAATTATCGTCCTGGCCGATTTCCTAAAATAAAGAATACCTAAACTGATTATGGCGGCTGATTTCTTTCTGAATTGAGCATATCGTCCTGGCCGATACAAGTATCGTCCAGGCCGATCAGAGACGGCTGCCTTAATGAGGATGCCCTAAATTAGGGTTTCTGGTGTTAGACCGATCGGCCAGGCCGATAGGACTATCGTCCAGGCCGATGTTACCAAAACCAGAAATCCTAATGGGAGCATCATGAAAACTTCTATGTTACAAAGCAACAGGTCCCACACCCAATACAATTGACTCAAGAAAGGAAAAGATTACAAACTGACACAGACCTAGTCTACCCAATCTTGAGCTGGTTCTGAATTGCAGTCTTGATCGTGTGGTCCTGAAACGTTAGTACATAAGGCAATCGTATAAAAAAAAGGAAATGTTTGCTATCATCAAAATCATGAACCATAGATCCGTAACAATCTCCCCCTTTTTGATGATGGCAAACACCTTCATAAATGAATTTTCAAAAAAAAAAGGACAAATTTCTCCAAAACTCCCCCTCACTTGAATAACCCTTAAAAATAGGGAGATAAAAAATTCTTTTTGTTGTTTTTAATTTTTTGAAAAAAAAATGAAACAGTTGAAAAGAAAAAAAATGAAACAGTTACGTTCTCCCCCTTTGACATTATCAAAAAGAGAGAAGGCACAGTAAAAGAAAATCTAGAGAAAGGAAAAAAAAATTCTTAAAATGAGAAAGTTACCTCTTAATTTTAAAACTTAGTAAAATTGGATTGACAACGCATAGTCCAGAAAAGGTTGGAAATTCAGATTTAGAAAGTCCAAAACTCAAGTTTCTTTAAAAAGGTTCAAAAAACTTTTTAATTCAATATCCAAATCATAAAATAAATTTTGGAAAGAAACAATCATTTTTCAAAAACTCCTTCCATAAAATATATCTAATAGAAGATCAATGCAAAAATTTTTGAGTCAGGAATCAAGATTTTCAAAACCAAGTATCGAAGTACCAAGGGTTTTCTTAAGCTTTTAAGATAAAACAAGAAAGGTAAGCATTAAATTTTGGGCTCATTTTATGCCTCTTGACAATTGATTGGCGCACTGCGCATCTTTTGATACACTTTGTGTATTCTATATTTTCAATTTGGCGTCTTTGCGCATCTTTTATTTTTGGCATCTTTGGCCAATTTTTTGCATATGCTACCTTTCTTAAATCTTAAAAATAAAAAGTAAACCCATCTTAGTGATAGAACGATTCTCTTGATTAAGAAAATTATGAATTAGATTCAACCAATTTGCAACAGATTCCTATGCGATAAATAAAGCGTAGGGAGAGAAAAGAAATTGTTTCAAAAACCAATTTAAAATATGAAAAAGATTTTAAATCAAAAGTAAAAATAACCCCTTTTAGGAAATAGAGATTGGAAACAAAAAAAAACTGAGTTTCCTTCCTCTACCTAGTTTTAGAGACGTCAAACTCAACTTTACCAAAGATTTCTTAAAAAGAAGTAAAATTTTCACTTTTTAGAAAAGTGAGTGTGTGTGTCTGATAAAAGAAAGAGAGAAAAAGAGAACAAAAAACAAGAACAAAAGAGAGAGAGAAAAAAAAAAGAAAAACAAAACAAAGAAAACGAAAGCTAAAACAAAAAAAACATGAAAAGGCTAAATTAACCATTGTCTCTTTCCTGGTCTGATGCTTCTGAGACCAGATCTGCCCAAGAAATTTTTTGTTTTTCATTATTTTTCCAGTTTGAAATTTGCTTCCCCTTGCCCTTTTCTTTTGTAGGAAAAATCCTTGAATTAGGGCACTCTTTTTTCATATGTCCAGGCTTCCTGCATTGAAAGCAAACAACGTCAGAAGAACTATGGACATTCTTACCATCTTTACCTCTTTTCAACTTTTGCTTATGCCTTGGTGAGTTTTGTAATTTGCATGACAATTCATTGTTATCGTCACCAAGTAAACGTCCTCTTTCCGTATCTTCAGCTTTTAAAACGATCGTTTCACCTGTATCCAAAAGCCTTTGACCCAATCCTTGCTCGTAGGCAATTAGTGAGCCAATTAAATTATCAATAGAATACGCATTCAAATCTTTAGATTCACATATAGCAACTACTTTAGCATCGAATTTATCCAATAAACATCGAAGAATTTTGTTAACTTTTTCAAAATTTGAAAACTCTTTTCCTAAAGCATGCAATGATGTAGTAATTTGAATAAACCTTGTATACATGTCTAAAATTGTTTCATAAGGTTTCATGGAAAATAATTCAAAATCATGCATTAAGAAATTCAACTTTGATTGCTTGATTTCATTAGATCCTTCGTATACGATATGCAATTTATCCCAAATTTCCTTACCAGAAGTGCACATGGATACCGACATAAAATCTTCAGAATTTAACGCACAGAAAAAGCAATTTAAGGCCTTTGCATTCAATTGAGCATCAATTCGTTCTTCCTTACTCCATTGATAAAAAGGAATGTCAGTTTTAACTCCATTAATGATTTGAGATGGTGATGAATAACCAGTTAAGATCATATGCCACATGCGAAAATCAATCGATTGCAAGAAAATAGACATGCGAGTTTTCCAAAAATCAAATGAAATATTTTCAAACAATGGTGGTGTTGTGATTGAATAACCTTCCGAAAAAGTGCGATTTGAAAAATTAGCCATGGATCGAAATTCAAAAGCTTTTAAAAACTTATTTTATGAAAACCGCTCTGATACCACTTGAAAGTTCGATGGGGATGTTAGGCCCTCTTGAACTTAATCCCAAGCTAATTAAAGAGAGAGGTGAATTGGAAAACTTTAAAACCAAAACACAATCCAAATCACCACAATCAAAGTGCGGAAATTAAAATAAATGCGGAAGCGATAATAAGAAAAGAACACACCGGATTTATAGTGGTTCGGTCAAACCTTGACCTACGTCCACTCCTTGGAGGCACCCTCCAAGTATTGCACTACAAAAGTGTCTCTCCTTTAGCCCCCACGGCTAGGCGGAGAAGCCCTTACAAAATCACTTCCACCTTCCCCGGTGCGGCGGAGTCGCCGGGTCCTTTGACACCAAAGAGACTTCTTCTTTGGTGAACTTACCTCGAGACAAGCCTTGAATCCGACGGTATTCAGGTGCGAGCTTGCCGGAGCAACCGTGTGGATCCCCCTCCACACTCCCTTGAGTCCCCCCTCACAGGATCTTCTCCCTCTCTCAAACTCCACCCTTTCCTCACTCCCTTTCAAGCTTTCTCTTCAAGTTTCCCCCCACAAGAACGAAGCTACAATGGCTGCCAAAGACACTTACAAAGTGCCTTGCCATAGCTTAAATAGAGGCTCTCAAAACGAGCTCATTAATGCAAGTTGCCGACATTATCGTCCAGGCCGATAGGCATATCGTCCTGGCCGATTGGTTCAATTTCAGCTCATTAGCCCGGGACGATCTGGGACGATCAGAAGGAAATTGGTTATATCGTCCTGGCCGATCTCACGATCGTCCGGGCCGATTAGTTTAAAACCAACTCTATCGTCCTGATCACAGCCCTGGGAACAGTCCTGGCCGATTGAAATTTGGTCTTGATCGTCCAGGCCGATCTCACGATCGTCCTGAACGATATGATCGTATCAATCAGCATTTAATTCCTTCCAAATAAAACCAGATCAATTTAGGCATGATTGAGTTAGATCGTCCCGGACGATAGAATTATCGTCCTGGCCGATTTCCTAAAATAAAGAATACCTAAACTGATTATGGCGGCTGATTTCTTTCTGAATTGAGCATATCGTCCTGGCCGATACAAGTATCGTCCAGGCCGATCAGAGACGGCTGCCTTAATGAGGATGCCCTAAATTAGGGTTTCTGGTGTTAGACCGATCGGCCAGGCCGATAGGACTATCGTCCAGGCCGATGTTACCAAAACCAGAAATCCTAATGGGAGCATCATGAAAACTTCTATGTTACAAAGCAACAGGTCCCACACCCAATACAATTGACTCAAGAAAGGAAAAGATTACAAACTGACACAGACCTAGTCTACCCAATCTTGAGCTGGTTCTGAATTGCAGTCTTGATCGTGTGGTCCTGAAACGTTAGTACATAAGGCAATCGTATAAAAAAAAGGAAATGTTTGCTATCATCAAAATCATGAACCATAGATCCGTAACAAATGTGAGTGGGCTGGGTGTTTTTTTCCGAAAACAAGAGGGATAGGGTGATCGTGTGATGGGAATTTGGACCGGTTCTCTAACTTCTTTTAAATCCCTAATGCTTATATTTATTAAGATTATCAACCTACCCTTACCCATTATTTACAATTAAAGGTTTAGATTAAAGAGTTGAATTTAAAAGGGATCCAAGGGCTGATTTCATTAAAATGAAGTTAAATTAATTAGAATTTATTAGAAATGGATTTTGATTTTAATTTGATTAGAATTAAAACAGATTTTATTTGAAAAATTTGGTGTTTGATTGGTGAATTGATTTGAGCCCAAAGATATATCAATTTGATCGAAATCGAATTAGATTGAGTCGATCGACATCGATGAATCATAAATCGAGCTTGATTTGAGTTCGTTTGGAGTTGAATTATAATTGGATTGAATGGATTTCGATTCGAGTTGAGTGATAGGCTCGAGTTGATGCTACGTCAGTGGATGTCCACCTAAGGGAAATCCTGCGGGTGCGACATCTACACTAGGCTACGAAATACCTAAGTACTAGAGTCGATTCCGGGGAAATTGACCTCGAATAACGAGGTCAACATCATACATGGTTAGATGTTTTTTGAGGAAGGCAGATGTTACAGATCTATGGTTTATGATTTTGATGATAGCAAACATTCCTTTTTTCTCTACGATTATCTTATGTGCTAACGTTTCAGGTCCACACGATCAGACAGCAATCTGGAACCAGCTCAAGATTGGGTAGACTAGGCCTGTGTCAGTTTGTAATCTTTTTCCTTTCTTGAGTCTATTGTATTTGGTGTAGAACCTGATGACTTGTATCTTGGAAGATTTTTTATTGTGCCCTAAAAGGTTTCTATTTTTGGTAACATCGTCCGGGACGATATTTATATCGTCCTGGACGATCTGACAAAAGTAGAAATCCTAATTAGGGCATCCTCTTTAAAGCAGCCGTCTTTATGCAAAACATATCGTCCTGGACGATTTTATATCGGCCGGGACGATCTGCTCAATTCAGCAAGAATCTGCCGCCATATCTACTTAGGAAATACTTATTTTTGGACATCGTCCCGGTGGATCGTCCTGGACTATAAATATCGTCCCGGCCGATCCAGAGCAATTTTTCCAAAATTTCTCAGGCAGTTTTGGAAAGCAATCAATGGGGATTTCGTCCAGGCCGATCGCAAGATCGGCCGGGACGATTAGACATCGTCCAGCTTCATTTCAGGGCGATATTCAGGACGATTTTCCTCATATTTGTGCTAATCGGCCAGGACGATTTGGATATCGGCCAGGACGATAATGGCGGCAACTTGCATTAATGAGCTCGTTTTGAGAGCCTCTATTTAAGCTATGGCAAGGCACTTTGTAAGTGTCTTTGGCAGCCATTGTAGCTTCGTTCTTGTGGGGGAAACTTGAAGAGAAAGCTTGAAAGGGAGAGAGGAAAGGGTGGAGTTTGAGAGGGAGAAGATCCTGTGAGGGGGAGGAACTCAAGGGAGTGTGGTGGGGGATCCACACGGTTGCTCCGGCAAACTCGCATCTTAGTACCATCGGATTCAAGGCTTGTCTCGAGGTAAGTTCACCAAAGAAGAAGATCTCTTTGGTGTCAAAGGACCCGGCGACTCCGCCGCACCGGGGAAGGTGGAAGTGATTTTGTAAGGGCTTCTCCGCCTAGCTGTGGGGGCTAAAGGAGAGACACTTGTGTTAGTGCAATACTTGGAGGGTGCCTCCAAGGAGTGGATGTAGGTCAAGGTTTGACCGAACCACTATAAATCCGGTGTGTTCTTTTCTTATTATTCGCTTCCGCATTTATTTTTTCCGCACTTTGTTTGTGGTGATTTGGATTGTGTTTTGGTTTTAAGGTTTTCCAATTCACCTCTCTCTTTTAATTAGCTTGGGACTAAGTTCAAGAGGGCCTAACATCCCCATCGAACTTTCAAGTGGTATCAGAGCGATTTTCATAAAATAAGTTTTTAAAAGCTTTTGAATTTTGATCCATGGCTAATTTTTCAAATTGTAATGTTGCGGAAGGATATTCAATCACCAGACCTCCTTTATTTGAAAATATGTCATTTGATTTTTGGAAAACTCGCATGTCTATTTTCTTGCAATCGATTGATTTTCGCATGTGGCATATGATTTTAATTGGTTATTCATCACCGTCGCGAATTGTTAATGGAGTTAAAATTGATATTCCTTTTAATCAGTGGAGTAGGGAAGAACAAGTAAATGCTCAATTGAATGCAAAGTCTTTAAATTGCTTTTTCTGTGCTTTAAATTCTGATGATTTTATGTTAGTATCCATGTGCACTACCGGTAAGGAAGTTTGGGATAAATTGCACAACATATACGAAGGCACTATTGAAATCAAGAAATCCAAGTTGAATTTGTTAATGCATGATTTTGAATTATTTTCCATGAAACCTTTTGAAACGATCTTAGACATGTATACCAGATTTATTCAAATTGTAAACTCATTACATGCTTTAGGAAAAGATTTTTCAAATTTTGAAAAAGTTAACAAAATTCTTCGATGTCTACTGGATAAATTTGATTCTAAAGTTGTTGCAATTTGTGAATCTAAAGATTTGAATGATTATTCTATTGATAATTTGATTGGCTCACTCATTGCCTACGAGCAAGGTTTGGGTCAAAGACTTTTGGATGCAGGTGAAACGATCGTTCTAAAAGCTGAAGATATGGAAAGAGGAAGCTTAGTTGGTGACGATAGCAATGTCTTGTCAAGCAAATCACAAAGCTCACCAAAGCATAAGCAAAAGTGGAAAAAAGGTAAAAATAGTAAGGATGTTAATATTTCCTCTAACATTATTTGTTTTCGATGTAGGAAACCTGGACATATGAAAAATGAGTGCCCTAATTTAAGAATTCTTCCTACAAAAGAAAAGGGCAAGGCAAAACAAACTTTGAACTGGGGAAATAATGAAAGGCAAAAAATCTCATGGGCAGATCTGGTCTCTGAAGCATCGGACCAGGAGAGAGATAATGGTTAAGAGCCTTTCGTGGTTTTTGTGTTGTGTTTTTGTGTTTTTCTTTTTTTTTGTGTTTTTTAGTTTTGTTTTTTTTTGAATTTTTTTTTTCTTTTCGTTGAAGTTTTTTCTGATCAACACACACACTCACTTTTCTAAAAATGAAAAATCTACTTCCTGTTTTTTCTTGAAATCTTTGGTAAGTTGTGTTTGACTTCTCTAAAACAGTCAAAGGAAGGAAACTCGTATTTTTGTTTCTCTTTCTCTCTTTTTAAAGAGGTTATTTTACTTTTGATTCAAAATCTTCATCATATTTTAAATTGGATTTTGAAACTATTTTTTTTATCTCCCTACATTTTTTCTATCGCATAGAAATCTTTTGCAAGATTGTTGAATCCACCTTAAAATTTTCTTAATCAAGTTGTTCGTGTTGTCAATAATTTGGGTTTACTTTCATTTTGAAAATATAAGAAAGAAAGCATACTTTTTGAAAATAAAAAAAAAGTGGCCAATGATGCCAAACCAAAAGATGCGCAATGACGCCAAATTGAAAAAAAAAAATATACACAAAGTGTATTAAAATCAAAAGATGCTCAAAGAGCCATTCAAGTGATAAAGGGCATAAAATGAGCCCACAAAAAAAAATATGCTTATTTTTTTCTTATACTACTAAAAACTTAAGAAAATCCTTGATATGTTCGAAACTTGTGCTTGAAAATCTTGGTTCCTGATTCAACAATTCGTGCATTGATCTTCTATTAGATATGTTTTATGAAAGGAGTTTTGAAAAATTGATGTTTCTTTTTCCCATTTATTCCTTGATTTGGATATTGGATTAAAAAGTTTTTGAGCCTTTTAAAGAATGAGTTTGGATTATCAAATTATGAATTTCTAACCTTTTTCTGGGCATACATTGTCAATCCAATTCTACTAAGTTTTTGATTAAAACTAAGAGGTAACTTTCTCATTTTAAGAATATTTGTTTTTTTCACTAGATCAGAACACGTTTTTTGTCTTTTATTTTATTTTTTTGTTTGTGCCTCCTCTCTTTTTGATAATGTCAAAGGGGGAGAACGTATTGTTGAATTTTTGTACTGTTATCGTGTTTGTATCTTATTTTCAAAAAATTAAAAACAACAAAAATATTTTTATCTCCCCTATTTTTTAAAAGGTTTTTAGTAAGGGGGAGATTAGGAGAAAATAGTCTTTTTTTTGAAAATTCAAATTGAAATATTTTGCCATCATCAAAAAGGGGGAGATTGTTACAGATCTATGGTTTATGATTTTGATGATAGCAAACATTCCTTTTTTCTCTACGATTATCTTATGTGCTAACGTTTCAGGTCCACACGATCAGACAGCAATCTGGAACCAGCTCAAGATTGGGTAGACTAGGCCTGTGTCAGTTTGTAATCTTTTTCCTTTCTTGAGTCTATTGTATTTGGTGTAGAACCTGATGACTTGTATCTTGGAAGATTTTTTATTGTGCCCTAAAAGGTTTCTATTTTTGGTAACATCGTCCGGGACGATATTTATATCGTCCTGGACGATCTGACAAAAGTAGAAATCCTAATTAGGGCATCCTCTTTAAAGCAGCCGTCTTTATGCAAAACATATCGTCCTGGACGATTTTATATCGGCCGGGACGATCTGCTCAATTCAGCAAGAATCTGCCGCCATATCTACTTAGGAAATACTTATTTTTGGACATCGTCCCGGTGGATCGTCCTGGACTATAAATATCGTCCCGGCCGATCCAGAGCAATTTTTCCAAAATTTCTCAGGCAGTTTTGGAAAGCAATCAATGGGGATTTCGTCCAGGCCGATCGCAAGATCGGCCGGGACGATTAGACATCGTCCAGCTTCATTTCAGGGCGATATTCAGGACGATTTTCCTCATATTTGTGCTAATCGGCCAGGACGATTTGGATATCGGCCAGGACGATAATGGCGGCAACTTGCATTAATGAGCTCGTTTTGAGAGCCTCTATTTAAGCTATGGCAAGGCACTTTGTAAGTGTCTTTGGCAGCCATTGTAGCTTCGTTCTTGTGGGGGAAACTTGAAGAGAAAGCTTGAAAGGGAGAGAGGAAAGGGTGGAGTTTGAGAGGGAGAAGATCCTGTGAGGGGGAGGAACTCAAGGGAGTGTGGTGGGGGATCCACACGGTTGCTCCGGCGAACTCGCATCTTAGTACCATCGGATTCAAGGCTTGTCTCGAGGTAAGTTCACCAAAGAAGAAGATCTCTTTGGTGTCAAAGGACCCGGCGACTCCGCCGCACCGGGGAAGGTGGAAGTGATTTTGTAAGGGCTTCTCCGCCTAGCTGTGGGGGCTAAAGGAGAGACACTTGTGTTAGTGCAATACTTGGAGGGTGCCTCCAAGGAGTGGATGTAGGTCAAGGTTTGACCGAACCACTATAAATCCGGTGTGTTCTTTTCTTATTATTCGCTTCCGCATTTATTTTTTCCGCACTTTGTTTGTGGTGATTTGGATTGTGTTTTGGTTTTAAGGTTTTCCAATTCACCTCTCTCTTTTAATTAGCTTGGGACTAAGTTCAAGAGGGCCTAACATCCCCATCGAACTTTCAGCAGAGGGGGAGGGTATATGTCTTGGGTTCGCAAGGCTATGCTTATGAGGGAAGTACATCCACCTCAGCATTTTATGATCCTAGTGGAGCTGAAGAAAGTTTAAGCCAGAGGGTTGCAGCACTGACGAGATAGATTGAAGAGATGAGAAAGATTCAAAATGAGATGCAGGCAGAGCTGCGATCCTATGGAGATATGTCGAGAAGCGAGGATAAAGAGGAGGATTACCAAGAAGCGAGGATAAAGAGGAGGATTAGTACTCTTTTTTTATTCGATAAACTTATGATGAAGTTATTATAAACTTATTTGATTATGAACTGATTTGGTTATGAATTAAATTGGTTTCTTCTTAGTTCTAAATAGATTTGGTTGAACTTATGAATTTAGTTATGAAATGGTTTGGTTTAACTTATTGTTTTGTTTTAATGAATATATTTGTGATAATTATTGTGATTGAATATAGTGGCATTTTGCCCAAAATTATGAACATTGCTGTATTTTTTGCGCAGGTTTAGAGTTTAAGATAAAAATCCCTCAAATAGAAGGGAGGCTGTCAATTTTTTTTCAAATACTACAGGTTTTCGGCGGCTCACCAGCAGTTTAGCTGTCGAAAACTTTGATACCGAACGACTAATTAAAGAATTTAGAAAAATTTTAAAAATGTCAGTCATCATTGGTAGTTTGCCTATGGTGTCTCGCGGTACACCGACGATATGCCGACGATCGCACCGCTGGCTATGTCGGTGGTGGTAACCACCGGTAAAAAAATTGGCGGTTATTGGAGCTTGGTTGAATTTTGAAAGCTAATTTTGAAAAGCATGGATTTATTTGGGTATTTTTTAGTTAAAGTTTAATTCTAATTATAATATTTAATTGTCCCGTTAAAAAGAGTATATCACCTTGAAAAGTGAAAATAAAAATTCATAACAATGTTCAGATTTAGAATTATGAATATCATCTTGAATATTGTGATCGGATTCTAAAGAGAACTTTGTATGGCCCCGAGGGTCCAAAATGAAGTTCAATTAAATATCCAGCTACAATATTCAAGAAGTATGATCATTAAGTTCACATCCAAAGCCTTATCAAAGAAAGATGTATCTCCCCAAAAGGAGATAACACCATTCACTGATAATTTTTTGAATGTGATAATAACAATCATCTTTTGATTTTTTCCAAAGAAATCCAATATAAATTTAGAAAAGTCAATTTTTAAAATCAGGTGCGTGTGTGGTTCTAAATCTCCTACGAGTGCAAGCCCTCGTAGTTAATTACATCGTTGGGGAACAGAGTCCCCTACAAAAACTCTCGATTAAAATAGTGATGGAATTTTGCCAGATCTTGTAGGAGTGATATCAAAAATGGGTGAATTTTGAAAACTCAAAAGGGAATGGATTAAGATTTAGAAGTTATTAACAGAATCAAGGGAAGAGAGGTGGGGGACACTTTGAGATTCTAGAACCATTCAGAAGCGTCCCAACTTAGTCTAAGTGTTGGACTTTATGTTTTAGGATCGAAAGAAGCTTTAATTAGAGTTGAGTATTTTATTAAAAATTTGATATTATATTCCCGAAATTTGGGGTCTTATAATCAAAAATTTACCCCGAATCTTAAATCTAATTTGGACACTGGACCACAGTCGTCCGAACCTAACTAATGCAATGCAAGGTCTAGACTTACCCAGGCCTGAATTGGGGAGCCGGTTAATCACCTAAATGATTTAAAAGAGATGAGTCCAATCTTTTATGAAAGAGTGGTAGGGATGTTTTATTTAAAGTTTGGAGAGTTGGGGTTGACATCTAGAGATTTTCCTAATTGGCCCCTTTGACTTATGTTGGGTGCAAAATGCTAAGGACTAATATAATTAAAATTTTGAATCTTTTAAATTGGTTTCTAATGTAATGCGTGCTGGTTAACAACTTCAAATCAAATATGCTTGAAATTTTAAAAACAGGCTTAGAAAAAATTTTTTTAGAAGACTCGACTTTCCTAGGTCCAGCACCTCGTCCCAATAGGTCAGACAATCCGGACTCTACCCGCAGGTGGGGAATGGTCTAAAGCAAGGAGAGAGTAATGCAGAAATATGCATGCGACCCTAGGGTTGATCCCCAGCTAATTCCCTAAATTCATTATCTTTTTATGTTATTTAGACTCACCAAAATTTTAAACTGTAAGATTATGAGTATAAGAATTTTCACACCCTCACGTATCCAGGCGAAAACCAAAGAGACAAACAAACGCAAAAAAACTAAGAAAAATAGGCAATCCTAAAGACAATCATCTCAACACATCAAATATAAATGAATTAATTAATAAATGTCCATAGGCAAAGTTGCCTTGCTTATTACAAATCAGGGTCTTGCAGAAAGTAAAGTGGCCGGGCACCACTGACAACAACCCAAATTCTAAACCTCATAATGACGCAAGTAGTTTTGAGTGGGATACTCTTAGTCTTCAAGTCTTCAATCTCATTCTCCTTTGGGCTCTTTTTCTTCGGGCTCGTTGGATTCTTCGTAGTAGACTACCCAAATGGATAATAGGGCACTTCCCTTGAGGGGAAGGCCACTCTTTCCTCTTTGGGTAGGGAAAAAGTGTGATCCAAATTTAGATCTCCAAATAGAAAAGGGGCACTCCCTTAGGGGTGTCCTTTTCTCTTTGGAGTCCAAGCTTTGAGCCTATGTATCCCAACTCAAAATCTAACTTTCACAACACTTAATACTTATACAAATTACATTTATATCAAATCCAAATTCTAGACTCTCCTGCAAGGTTATCCTAAGCAGTTAATAAATTATGATATATTTATTCCCAAGCAGTTATATATATGCAGAAAAGAAAGTAAACACACTTCCACGCTCTTTTCATTTGGGGGCTTTAGCAGCTGAAGCACCTATGCAATCATTTATAATAATTGATATTTTTTATTGATTTAGCCCCCTTTTTATTGCCCTGCATGAGCGTGGACACCTACAAAAAACTGTGTGAACATACAGATCGTACGTATCCTAGGGGTAGTCTAGTCGCCAAACACATCAACCATCCACAGAGTGCAGAAAAACTAAACAGACATAGCAAAGAAATTTCATCCACAACATGTAGTAAAATTACAAAAAATTTGGCACACAGTGGTAAAGTAAACACCGGCCTAACCTAGATCTAGAGTTGGTTGTCCTAGCAAACCATCTACAGTGTGTGTAAAAGGTCGTGTGGCTGGGGTAGATCCTAGGTTGGGTGATTAATTAAAGTTATCTAAAAATTCTGAGTTTGTTAAGGCTTAAAAGGGAATTTAGATTAAAGTTTAAATGTTAATATATTAAGAATTTTATTTAAATATATTTTATGGGTTAATTGATTACTACCTTTATTTCACACCGAGGCCGTGAAGTTTATTTCACCTTTCTTGAGGCTAAGCTAATAGCCTCATAGGCCTGGGTTACCCAATAGCAATCAGGCTTGATTAAGTTAATTTAAATTAGTTGAAATTAAGAAAAATGGATTAATAATAAAGGAAGTTGTTTACTGATTTTAAAGGATTGATTAAAAATTTTATTAGCCTATTAAGAAAATTCTGGAATTTGGGGGAGTTAATAGATTTTAGAGGGTTATCCGGATATGTTAACAAAGGGGTCAAAATTTGATTTTTTTTTTTAAATTAGAGTTAATCTTAAAGGTTTCAGATTTTTAATAAATACTAGACCTAATTATGAGTTGTTGGACATGTGGTACACTCAATTTGGAGTTTTCTACAAAAAGTTATGATTTTTAGAAGTTTTGACCCTTTTAACCCTAAGGTTGACCAAAAATGTTGACTTTTTGACTTTGACCAGATTTTGGGGATTTGATATTTTTAGAAAATACTAGATTTTAATATGAGTCATTAGCCACTGAGTTTGATTGATTTGGAATTTTCTAAAATTTCTAAAGAATTTTATAAGTTAGGGTATTTATTAGAATTTTCTAATTATCTTAATTAAAGGGTCCCTTTTAGTGATTTGAACCCAAATGAGTCCTAAACTTCTTGAAATCAAATCTAAAAAACAGAAATGATCGAAGGGGAGATTAATAAGAGTTTAAATATTTTTAGATTTTTAAATTAATTGATAATGATTAAAGACTAATTTTAATTTAAATTAAATTAAGGTGGATTCTAAAGCTAAATTAATAGGATTTGAATTTCTACTGATTAATAGACCAATTAGGGTCAGTTAGGAGTATTTTATGTAATTTTAGGAATTAAGCTTGGTTTATTAGAATTTTATTAAGGTCAAAGGGGTGATTCTAAGGGGGAATACTATGGCTCCTATTTGGTGAACCAAATGGGCTCCAAATTTGATGAGATTTGGACCATGGAATCACCTTATCCTAAGGCCTAAACACACTAAGTTTGGAATCAAATGGAATAGTTTAAGGTGGGTAACCAAGCCACCTAAGGTAAACTCTAAGTCACCTTGAGAAAATCCTAGGGAGCTATCCTAAGCTTGGATTGGGGCAAAATCCCTGGCTCTAAACTCCCTATACTATACTACACATCATCAGTACACAAAAATTCATATACTAAATCCCATTGGAATTGTTTAGATCCTATTTTGAATTTAAAGGTTAACCCATGACCCTTAAACTCAAAATTAGGGGATAATGCCCTTAAACATCTCAAACAGGGGAGATAAAATTTGGGCATGTCAGGGACATGCTCAAATTTAATCTCCCAAAATTCCAGGTCCTGGGGAATTAAACTTAAACAATAATTACAATAATTGAAATAACACTAATACTAAAATTGATCTCAACACAGAAGCAACCAGGACCTGGGACCATAGGGAGTTTTTAGGTCTCTCCGAGACCTTTTCAACGAGCCTAAGAACACCTAAATTGGTCAAGTGTGCAGAGAGAGATGAATTTTTGAAGATCATATGAATTTTCTATAAAATTTAATCCGGCCATTACACAGTAAGCCGATGCTTTACACGCGGCGTGCCGTGATTGACAGAGCAATAATTGGCGTTGACTGGTTAACGGGGTTAACCATGTTACAAATCTATTTTCATGACTTATGTTTTGATGATTGACAAACACTATTGATTTTCTTGGACTGCCTGTTACTTCTAACTTTTCAGGAATCGAAGATCGGACGAACAAATGAAGCCAGTTCAAGGTTGCGTAGGTTTAGGGTTGAGTCAGTCTGTACCTTATTTTTTCTCTTCTTGAGTCTACTTGTAATGGTCAAAGAGACTGATGCTAAGTAACCCTACACACACACTTGAGAGACTTAGAATTTCTGTTTTTACTCATATCGGCCAGGACGATATTTACATCGTCCTGGACGATCAAGCTTAAAATAGAAAGTCTAAATAAGGATTCTAATTAAGACAGCCGCCATTAACATATTGGCCTAGACGATACGTGTATCGGCCAGGACGATAAGCTCAAAATAGAAAGAAATTGCCGCCATAGACAATTAAGGTATACTGTATTTTTAAATTATCGGCTAGGGCGATCATTGATCGGCCTGGACGAAATTCTCAAATTATGCCTTAATTGATCAGGAAATCAAGGGAGTAATTAAGGATGATTGATACGATCATATCGTCCTGGATGATTGTAGGATCGGACAGGACGATCCATTCAGAAAACCTTAAGTTACTTCAGGATGATAAATATCAGCCAGCTCGAATTCAGGGCGATGCTCTGGACGATTTTCCTCTGATTTGAACTGATCGGTCGGGATGATCGTTAGCTCGGCCTGGACAATCAAGCTAATTTTAAATCGTCCATGCTTGTATTCAGGGCGATGCTCTGGCCGATCTTCTGAGATTTGTACTGATCGGCCAGGCCGATGTCCATATCGGCCTGGACGATATTGTCAGCAACTTGCAATTAATGAGCTCCTTTGAAGCTCTTCTATTTAAGAGCTCTTGTTCAACATTTTGGAGAATTTTTGGATGCTGCCTTGACCTGAGAAGGCCTTGAGGAGAGAAAGAGAGAGAGGGAGACAGAGAGAGAGAGAGGATCTTGTGAGGGGGAGCTTGTGAGGGGATTCACAAGGGTTGCTTCAAGGATCGCTCTGCTTCTTCTTCATCTAGAGTTTCTCGTCCGTGGAAGGGTCGATAGAGGTAAGGAGTTAGCTTTTGGTTGTGGTTCTCTGCCAGCTTCAGGAAGAAGCAAAAGGAGGTAGGTTCTCTGCCTTGCCGGGGTGGCAAAAAGGAGGTGCTTTGTAAAGGCTTCTCCGCCTAGCTGTGGGGGCTAAAGGAGAGTCACGTTTGTAGTGTAATACTCGGAGGGCGCCTCCTGGGAGTGGACGTAGGTCAAGTTGACCGAACCACTATAAATCTCTGTGTTCTTGTTTTCTTGCTTTCGCACTTTTATTTTTGCATTTTTTTCTTGTAGTGTGATTTTGGTTTATGTGATTTTTATTCTTTGTGAATAGAAATTTTTAAAATACCAATTCACCCCCCCTCTTGGTTAGCTTGGGCCAGTTCTATAGGGCTTAACATCCCTAATGAACTTTCAAGTGGTATCAGAGCGGGATTCAAAAATTTAAGTTTGAAAACTTTTTGAATTTGATCCATGGCTAACCTTCGGAATCGTAACACTACGGAAGGGTATTCTTTTACCCGACCTGCCCTGTTCGATAACCTACCTTTTGATTTTTGGAAAACTCGCATGTCAATATTTTTACAATCTACTTATTATCACATGTGGATGCTTATCAAAGAAGGTTATTCTCCATCTTCTTGTGAAATTAATGGTGTTAAAACTGAAGTTGCTTTTACTGAATGGACTTTCGATGAACGAGATTTAGCTCAATTGAATGCAAAATGTTTGAACTGCTTTTTTTGTGCTTTAAAATCTGAGGATTACATGCGTGTCTCCACTTGCAAAACTAGTAAAGAGATTTTCGGATAAATTGTGCATCACCTATGAAGGTACTAATGAGGTTAAACAATCCCGTTTCAACATTCTCTTGCATGACTACGAACTTTTTTGTATGAAACCTCATGAATTGATTTCTGACATGTACACAAGGTTTACTCATATAGTTACTTCACTGCATGCACTAGGGAAAAACTTTCAATCTATAAAAAAGTTAACAAGATTTTGAGATGTTTGCATTCGTCATATGATGCTAAAATCACTGCAATCACTGAATCTAAGGATTTGAACCCTTATTCCATTGATAACCTACTTGGTTCACTCATGCTTACGAGCAAGGGGTGAATCAAAGAAATCTTGATGCAGGAGAGAAGAAGAAGGAGAAAACAGTTGCATTGAAGGCGCATAAATTGGATTCTGAGTCTTCCGGGTCTGAAAGCGATGAAGTTGCCTTCATCACTAGGCAATTCAAAATCTTTCTAAGGAAGAAACAAAAGCATCATCAAAATTGGAGAAAAGGTAAGGATCATAAGCATGTTAAAGAATCTTCTGATATTGTTTTCTATAATTGCAGGAAACCAGGACATGTGAGAACTGATTGCCCGACACTTCAAGATAACACAAGCAAGGAAAAGATTGAGGAGAAACTTAAGTTCAAGAAGGACAAGAAGAGAATCCAAAAGGCTTTCTGGACGGAATCTGGGACTGACTCCTCTGAGACTGAACCAGAGGAAGAGACTACAAACTTGTGTTTAATAGGAGAAGATCAAAGTGATGAGGAAGAGGTATGTAAACCAACCTATGATGAATTATTTGAGATTTGTGAGAAAATACATGCATCATACAAAAAACTCAAGAAAACTCATGCTAGCCTAAAATTAGAACTTTTGAATTTACAAAAAGAGCATGAAGTTTTTCTCAAAAATCATGCAACGATTGATTCAAATCACATGGCTCTTCTTGATGAATTTGATGATTTAAACAAAAAGTATTTGGAATTAATTGATGAAAATAATGCATTAAAAGTTTCACACACCTCACTTAAATCTGATCTTAAGAAATCTAAAGAGATTGAGAAAAAGTTGAGGGTTGATAATGATACATTAAAAAGAACAAATTTGAGGATTCAAAATGATTTTGAGACATGTAAGAAAAATCGGATGACATCCACTTTTGATCCTAAACCAGAACCTAGGAAGAGGCATTATAACTCAAACCATTTAAGAAACCCTTTTCCCGGAGTTAGATATTTTTCATGTGGCATGCTAGGACACATCTCACACACTTGCACCGTTCACCATAGTACAAATTGTGTGTGGAGACCTAAGATGCATGATTCACAACTTAACATACCTGCATTGCATTCTATTTTTCCTAAGAAGGAGCCCAAACCTGTTTGGGTTCCTAAATCTTACTTTTGTTAAGTTTTGTAGAAGTGCTCTCACCAAAGACCTTGTGGGAGCATAGGATAACTGGACATATGAAGGCTCGCAGCTCATAAATGCTTAAACATGCTGCTTCAATAATTCTTTGAAATGTGTTTTGTTTCATTATGTTTTATTTTTGCTTTGGTTGTGTTTTTAATGTGTTTTTGTTTTCACTCAGCTTTTAAAATTGGCTTTCCATATGTTGAATCTTTTCAAGATTTTAGATTTTGGAGTTTTTGAAGATTGGGTTTAGCTTTTCTAAAATTGGTTAAAGGAAGAAACACTATTGATGGTTTCCCTCCTTCCGACCTTGTTTAGTGGTATGATTTTATTCTCTAAAACAAAAGTCTAACTCACTTTAGCCAATGGTTTTTGAAACTAAGATTCGTTTTATCTTGCTACAAAAAATCTATCTTATGCATAATATCCAAAGTTCTTATATATCTCTCAAGTTATTTGAGATCTTGCCCTTGCACTGATCATATGATTCTTTAGTTTTGTTTTGTGGGTTATTCTTCCCTATGTTAGAGAGAGAGCTCCTATTCTCTAATATTTGGATGATATACTCACAACTGAGCTTCTTTTAAGAGTTTGCAAAAGAGCTTTTAGCTTGCAAAAATTAAAAAGGAAAGAGGCCAATGACGCCAAATTGAAAAAGAAAAATATATATACAAATGTGTATCAAAAATCAAGATGCTCAAAGAGCCAAATCAAAGATACAAGAGGCATAAAATAAACCCACTAAAAAGCAAGCTATCCTCTCTTTTTAAAACTTTTAAAACTTAAAAGAACTTATGAGTTATATGAGATTTTCAAAGACTTGATTTCGATTTTCATGATTGAGAAAAATTACTTTGTTTTATTATTTATGAGATTCTTTTTGTAAACAAGTTTTGATTGAATCTTCTTTTTGCCCAAGTTGGTTTATTCTGAGTTAAGCCCTTTTGTTTTCAAAAAGAAAATTTGTACCACAAAAGAATGTCTGATCTAGGGTTAACAGAATCAGATATTTTACCTTTGTCTGATTGGGATTGGCTAAACTCCTTGATCTTGTGGAACTCTAAAAGTTTAATTTTTTGAGAACTTCTTATATGATACCTTCATAAAACAAAAAAAATAGAAAAATTAAAATTAAAAAATATTCTTTTTTTTATTTATTTTTCGTTGTGTTTTTGCTTTCTTTTACTGAGTTTTTGTCTGTTTTTCTTTTGTTTTATTTTTTTTGAGGGCCTTGATCATCATCATCTTTCCTTGGTTTCAATTTCTAGTCACATCATCCTGGCCAATACGTTTATCGTCCTGGATGATAGGACAAAATCTCTTCAAATTCCATCTGCTGGTCTTTTCTGTGCTTACTGTAAGTCATCGTCCTGGATGATACCATATCATCCTGGACGATCTGATTGAACTCTGTTACAATCATGATGATAGTCCTGGCCAATAGAATATTTCGTCTGGCCGATGCATTTTATGTGCATCGTCCTGGCCAATACACGGGATCGTCCTGGACGATCCACGTGTCAGCACGTTTGAATCTTTAAAATTGGCCCAGGACGATCCATTATTGGACAATCGTCCTGGCCGATCCACTGTTCATCCTGAACGATACACGTGGCATAGATTTAAAATGTTTTAACTTCGGCCGGTATGATCAATTATTGTGCATCGTCCTGGACGATACACCTAATTGGCTCAGACGATCTGCTTTTTCAATGGTCGTCTGATCTGACTCCTTGGGACGATCGCTTGTGTCTAATCGTCCTGGTCGATATCTGATCGGCATGGATGATCGGACCGCCTTTTTGACCAGTCGGCCTATACATAATTATTGAGCCATATTGGCCTGGACGATTCTGCGATCGTCCTGGCCGATATGCCCGTTTCTTTAAATTCTGGCCGATACAACCATGGTTATCCACTTCATCCTTTCTCCTCTCATGTTTTCTTGCTGACTCCTCTCTATGGAGGGTGGGAAACGTGTTTGATAGGCTTCTGGGAGTTCTTCGAGGGCTAGGATTGACCCTCATTTCAGGGAGGCAGAAGATGAAGCTGCCTATCATCGGTACAAAGAGTGTGGAATAACTGTCTTCAGAATCATCAATCCTACCCACATCTCATACCCGGTAATGGATCTTTTCGCTCACACCTCCTTTGTTTCATCCTATCTCTTGCTTTCCCCTTCAATTCCGAGTTTCTTCGAGAATTTTTTGCAAACCTTCGCATTAACCTTACCTTCACAGCCCTGACCTCCTATGTGAATCGACGCCCTATCGAAATCACATATCAGGATTGTATTGATCTTTTACAGCTATCCACCACCGGGGATAAGCTGCACTTAATCGCTTCAGATTCTAACCTTGACTGGTCCACGGCGAATCACTTCCTTTGCCAGACCAATGCACCTTTCCATGTTGGAGAGACTAGCTCTTTAGTCAAAGATGCTAGAACAATCCAACATGTCCTTCGCACCTCCATAATTCCAAAAGCCGGAGACCGAATCCACATCACCCCTCTACTTTCCCTCACTACTTTCTACATCATGGCTCATAGAGAATTCAATACTGCTGACTTAATCTTTCGATACATTGATCACTTAACCATAATCCGCGATCCAGGTCATAAGAGGAAACCCAATCTAGCCTTAGGACACATCATAGCCTATGTACTTGAAATCAAATACCAACTTCAGTATTCTGTTCCACCTAACCTCCCAACTCCCTTCTACTCAAACAGTTCCTTCAGTACCCTTCACAGTACTCGTCTCCACCCTAGGGATGAGGAACCTCAGGGGGCTGGAGGGGAGGAGGCTCCCGCTCCCGCTCCCATTCCTGATCCTGTTTCGCTCCACCAGCACTCACTGTTTGATCAGCTGATAGAGAGGTTTGATCGTTGGGAGACCCGCTTTTACGCCTATGTTGCTGCATAGGAGCAGCAACACTCTGAGGACATTGCCCGCCATGAGCAGCACCGCACTGAGGATTTAGCCCAATTTGACAGTTACCTTACTCACCAGCAGCAGCAGCATGACCAGGACATCACCTGGTTCAATGCTCAGTTCACCATGCTTTCCAGCTACTTTCAGCAGCCACCTCCACCACCTCCATCTGATGATCAGGGTGGTCCCTCATTTTTCTAGTTTGTGTTTTCTGTTGTTTGTTTCCTATTTTCTGTAGTCTATCTTTTGGCTTATTTTTAGTTTTTGTTGTATTGTTATTTTTTTCTATACCCTCTTTTTGTGATGACAAAAGGGGGAGTAGGGTGTGGTAGGAAAAGGTGTTGGTTTTGTAACTTTGAAATTCTAATGAACTTTTTTTATTTTGAATTTTTCCTACTTATGTTTTGCCATCATCAAAAAGGGGGAGATTGTTACAAATCTATTTTCATGACTTATGTTTTGATGATTGACAAACATTAATGATTTTCTTGGACTGCCTGTTACTTCTAACTTTTCAGGAATCGAAGATCGGACGAACAAACGAAGCCAGTTCAAGGTTGCGTAGGTTTAGAGTTGAGTCAGTCTGTACCTTGTTTTTTCTCTTCTTGAGTCTACTTGTAATGGTCAAAGAGACTGATGCTAAGTAACCCTATACACACACACTTGAGAGACTTAGAATTTCTATTTTTACTCATATCGGCCAGGACGATATTTACATCGTCCTGGATGATCAGGCTTAAAACAGAAAGTCTAAATAATGATTCTTAATTAAGGCAGCCATCATTAACATATCGGCCTGGACAATACGTGTATCGGTCAGGACGATAAGCTCAAAATAGAAAGAAATTGCCGCCATAGACAATTAAGGTATACTGTATTTTTAAATTATCGGTCAGGACGATCATTGATCGGCCTGGACGAAATTCTCAAATTATGCCTTAATTGATCAGGAAATCAAGAAAGTAATTAAGGATGATTGATACGATCATATCGTCTTGGACGATCGCAGGATTGGCCAGGACGATCCATTCAAAAAACCTTAAGTTACTTCAGGACGATAAATATCGGCCAGCTCGAACTCAGGGCGATGCTCTAGACGATTTTCCTCTGATTTGAACTGATAGGCCGGGACGATCGTGAGATCGGCCTGGACAATCAAGCCAATTTTAAATCGTCCAAGCTTGTAGTCAGAGCAATGCTCTGGCCGATCTTCTGAGATTTGTTCTGATCGGCCAGGCCGATGTCCATATCGGCCTGGACGATATTGTCGACAACTTACAATTAATGAGCTCCTTTGAAGCTCTTCTATTTAAGAGCTCTTGTTCAACGTTTTGGAGTATTTTTGGCTGCTGCCCTGACCTGAGAAGGCCTTGAGGAGAGAAAGAGAGAGAGGGAGAGAGAGAGAGGATCTTGTGAGGGGGAGCTTGTGAGGGGATTCACAAGGGTTGCTTCAAGGATCACTCTGCTTCTTCTTCGTCTAGAGTTTCTCGTTCGTGGAAGGGTCGGTAGAGGTAAGGAGTTAGATTTTGGTTGTGGTTCTCTGCCAGCCTCAGGAGGAAGCAAAAGGATGTAGGTTCTCTGCCTTGTCGGGGTGGCAAAAAGGAGGTGCTTTGTAAAGGCTTCTCCGCCTAGCTGTGGGGGCTAAAGGAGAGTCACGTTTGTAGTGCAATACTCGGAGGGCGCCTCCGGGGAGTGGACGTAGGTCGAGTTGATCGAACCACTATAAATCTTTGTGTTCTTGTTTTCTTGCTTCCGCACTTTTATTTCCGCAATGTTTTTCTTGTGCTGTGATTTTGGTTTATGTGATTTTTATTCTTTGTGAAAAAAAAATTTTAAAATACCAATTCACCCCCCCTATTGGTTAGGTTTGGCCAGTTCTATAGGGCTTAACATCCCTAACGAACTTTCAAACCATAGCCATCGGATGGAGGATCAGACGGCTAGGATCAAACGGGCTCCAAGACCGCTGGATCTAATCCGTGCCATTGATTGGAATCAATGACCAGGATTTCATCTTCAACCTCCCGCTAGAACCCGAGATCGTGAAGCTTCTCTAGCGTGATCCGGTCGATCCCGCCGATGAACTTCGATGAAATTTCACAGGGAGGATCAAGATAGAGGAAACCTAAAATCCAACAGTGGAAATTTATTGGGGTGAAGGTTTCCTTCACACTTGACCGGACTACCTAGCTAGGGAGCTCGGGATGGATAGTTTACCATAGAGACAGTCTCAATGGATGAGCTTCTCTATCAGGAAGCTTCAGGAGGTGATGGCTAGCAGATCTCCTTCAGACGTCAAGACTGGAGGATGGCCGGAGGTATAACTTCGAGTGGGACACCGAGAGATTTAATCAGAGTTCACTCGAACGGATCGAAGGAACGGCCTATGAAGCTGGGGGAAGATGCTGGGAAGTCAAAGGAGCTGTGGGGAACAATTTTGAATGCCTAGGATCGAATGATGAGCTCTAAGGAGCACTACCCTATTCAGCCACCTCCGGCGAGCTTGGACCGCTGGGATTGAGCTGGAGGGGCTCCGGATTGATTCCAGGTGGAAGGGGGCATCATCTCAGAGGGCTCGTGAGCTTCAAGCCGAAGAGCCACAACCTTTGGAAGGCTTTGGGTCAGGATCGGCTGGGGGGGGGACCACTGGAGCTTGTTCTCCATTGGTTCCGACCGCCGCCGGCCAAGGTTTGGGTATGATTGACCTGAAAAGAATGATGGGGACACGCTGGAGTCGAGGGTGAGCTCAATTGGGCATGGGGAGGTTCAATTTGATTTGGTGGCTCAGTCGAACCCTAACCTACTCGATTCGGGTTGAATTGGGCTCAACCCAGGTCAGGCCAGACCCTGGGCTTGATGTGGGAGGTGGGTCTTGGTCTAGTGAACCCAATACAAGTGGCAATTGGGTTCAATTTGATCTGGATTCAAGGATGGCACGGGTTGATCCAAATTTGCTTGGTTCGGGTTGATTTGGGCTCAACCCAGGTCAGGCCAGACCCTGGGCTTCATGTGGGAGGTGGGTCTTGGCCTGGTGTACCCAATGCAAGTGGCAATTGGGTTCAATTTGATCTGGGTTACAAGATGGCTCGGGTCCATATGGTTTTGGCTACTTGGACCCAAGGCATAGGCTGGCTGGAGGAGGTGTATTGGACCTAGGGCCACCTACTAGAGGTGTTGATCAAGTTCAATTTGGCATAGGGCAAGAATTGGCTCAATCCTAAGTAGTTTTGGGCACTTTGGGTTAGCCTAACTCTTGACCCAAGAGGGCCCAGAGGCTGGGCTGGTCAAGAGAGGTGCATTGGGTCAAGGGGGACCCAATGGAAGTGTTGGTTAAGTTCAATTTGACTTATGACAAGATTTGGCTCAATCCCAAGTGGTTTTGGGCACTTTGGGTTAGCCTAACTCTTGACCCAAGTGGGCCCAAGGGCTGGGATGGTCAAGAGAGGTGCATTGGGATAAGGGGGACCCAATGACACCTTGATTAGGATTCAATTTGATTAAGGTTGAGAGATGGTTCAAAGGAGACCTCTCTTTGGTCACTTGGGTCAAGCCAAAAGGCTAACCCAAGTGTGCCCAAGGCTTGGGTCTCCAAGAGGGATCTCTTGGGTGCCCAAGGAGTCATCCCTTGGGTTCAAATGGAATTGGAATGATCTTGGTCAAGTGTATTAGGTGGTTTAAGGTGTATGGGCCATTTGGTCAACTTTGTTGACTTGGTCAACCAAGTTGACCCAGAGCTAGGAGTTGGGTCAAAGGGGTTCCAAAGGTCAATTGGAAACACTTGAGAGAGGTTTCAAAGATTGATGATCAAATCAAGTCAAGTCCAGGCCAAAAGTCCAAAAATCCCATTAAAGGGCATTTTGGTCATTTTGGCCCTGAGTAAATTCGGGGCCAAATTGAATCTCGCAAGATGTAGACTATTGTTCAATAAGTCAAAATCAAGGTATTGGAGATGGTCAAAGGGTTTGGAGGGGGCTCCAAGGTCAAATTCCACTAGGTGTAAGGTCCAGTGGCATTGATTGTAAATGTTTGAAGGTTTTGCAACCTTTGGAATTGGATTAAGTTTGTAGGGTTAGAGTCCTCCAAATGAGCTCAAATTTGGATAGTTGAAACTAGAGACATGTCACATCAATATGAAATTGATAGACCCTGAATCAGATATCAATTGACTGGGTTTCAAGGTGATGGAAAAATCACCTAGAAAGGGCTTTAAGACCTAAGTCTTTAGCCTAGGGGTTCTGGGTTTGGATTGAATTAAGATCTGGATTGGGCCTAAGGGATAGGAACTAGGAAGATCCTAGGATCTAGGACTCAGGGAGGAGTTAAGAGTGACCTCATACAAAAATGAGGTCAATAGAGCTTAGACCCCCGGAAGCTAACCGGCGGTTGGCCGGCTGGTACGCTACCGGTAATAAAACTGGTAGTCAACGACACTTAGACCACCGGAAGTTAACCAGAGGTTAACCCTTCGGTATGTCGTTGGTAACAAAACTGACGGTCATCGACACTTAGACCGCCGGTGAAATAAACCGTCGGTAAAACACCACCAGAAAAGGTTTCCAGTGCCAATTTAACCGGTGGTTTTTAAATCGCTGAGAATCGCCAATTTTTTTCCAAACTGCTGGAAAATAAGTAGTAACCGCCCAAATGAACTACCAGTAATGAGTGAATTTCTTGTAGTGACCAATGTAGTGAGGCAGAGAACCTTGAATCCTTTTGCTCCCTCCTGGATTAGGTAGAGAACATGAAAATCTATTATTCCCTCCTAGAGTAGGAAGAGAACCTTGAAAATCCTTTTAGTCCCTCATGGAGTAGGCAGATAACCTATGATCTGATACTGATGAAGATCTCCATAGAGCCACCGAGGAATTAAGGAAGAAGCTTGAAGAAGGTGATAGAAACCTTTCCCGGAGCAACCTTTGTGAATCCCTCATTACTCTCCCTCCTAAGGATCTCTCTCTCTCTCTCTCTCTCTCTCTCTCTCTCTCTCTGTCTCTCTCTTAAAGCTCTCTTTTGATTCTTCCTTAAGCTCTCTTAGGTCAACACAACAATAAAAGATTTCTCATAAGAGTATTAAAATCACTAAATAGTGGGCTTAAAAAAAACCCTAAATTTCAATAGACTATTTGTATAATACGATACATGTATCATACAGTATATGATCATTTCGATTCACACTCGTCCAATAACATCATACATTTGAATTGTTTAACTTTTATAAGACATCATATAGTATGATCAAAAAACTGTACGATATGATTTATAGAAATTTCTTCTATTTGGTTGGGATGATCCTTGGGATGTCTTAGTACATGGGTGATCAACCAGCACTGTGGATATCATTTGGTATAATCAGTAAAAAAATCATGGATTTTGTTTGGTACGATCTATGGGATAACCAAGTTCATATACGGGTAATTATACAGTATGAACTGGATTATATAATATGATAAAATACAATAATTGTCTATGATTTAATTGTCTTATATTGTAGGATTAATTAAGAAAGATTTTAATTAGGGCGTATAGTATGAACCAAATTGTATTGTATGACAATTATATAATTAGTATATTTCTTAACCTTTCACGGTTAGGGTTTTAACAGAGTATAATAGTTCATACAATACGAGTTAAAATCATATAGTATGAATTACTTTGTACAATATGAAACTAAGGTTATATAGTACAAATTAGTTAAAAAAGACTATCTCAAAAATATTTTATCTTGCCCCCTATGTGTGTGCAAGGTGAAGTAGACCTGTATGGTGAGGCAGAGAACCAACCCCCTTTCACTTCCTCCTGAAGTAGGCAGAGAACCCGACTCCTTTTGCTTCCTCCTGAAGCAAGCAGAGAACCTCGATATATCACTGAAGTAGACTTCTCTAGAACCTCCAAGGAACCAGGGCAATGACTGAAGAAGATGACTCAGGTCCTTCCTTGGAAGAACCGTTGTGAAACCCTCAAAAACTCCCCCTCTCAAGATCCTCTCTCTCTCTCCTAAGATCTCCCTCTCCTCTTGGCTCTCTCAGATCAGGACAACATCAAAAGATATAATCTTTAATAAACAAGAGATCTTATTTAGAAGGTCTTCAAATTTTCCCTAAATGCAACAAACTGATAAAGATCATCTAGGATGATCGATGGATCATCTTGTACGATCAGTACAAATTCAGCTCAATCAGTCAGGATGATCTTGAGGTGGCTGGATGATTAGAAGATTTATTTGTTTAGATCATCCAGAATAATGAGTACATCATCCTATACGATAAGTTTAAAACATCTAGTATCTTCCAGACCATCACTCTGCTCAGCCAAACTTTACATGTTGGACGATGAAAAAATAAATAATCGTCAAAGGCAATTCTTAGATTATCATGTATGATTAGTTGAAATCAACAAACATCATCCAGCACATCGTTCTATTGAGCCAAGACGATTAGTTCAAAATATTAAATATCGTCCAGCACATTATACTCTTTGGCTAGGATGATTAAGGAAGAAACTAAGGATTTTTTAACTGATCGTATCAAATGATCATGCGATCATCCAGGATGATATGATCTATCAATAAAACCTTAATTTATTTCCTTAATCATCAGACTAATTTAGGCATAATTATAATGCATCGTCTAGGATGATGTCCTGTACGATGTTAAAAAATAATAACATGCCTAAAAGAGTTGGTGGATGATTTTTTCTGATTAGAGCATATCATCCAAGATGATGTTAATATCATCCCAAATGATTTACTTAATTTGGTTGCCTTAATCAGGATGCCCTAATTAGGGTTTCTATGTTTAATTGATCATCCAGAAGGATTTTGGATCGTCTTGGACGATATATAAAAAATAGTAAACTCTAAAATAGACAAAAAATTTCCCCATGAGTGTGTGTGTGCAAGGATACTTAACATCAGGATCCACTAAATTACATTTGACTCAAGAAAAGGTAAAAACACTGGAAATACACTTACAAACTAACTCAGTCCTTATCTACCCAATCTTGAGCTGGCTTGATATGCAATTGACCTTGAGGACCTGAAACGTTAGTAGGTAGTGCAATAGAAGAAAAATAGAAATGTCAGAAATATTTCCCATCATTAAAATTATAATCCCTGAATCTATATTCACAACAATCCCCCCCTTTTTGATGATTGTAAACATTTGGTGGAAAATTCAACTTAAGAATTTAAATGAAATATAACATGGTGTAAAACAGTGTGAACCAAGTAATGCAAATTTTACTAAAATCAAATAGTAGTACAAACACTAAACAATAATAGTAAAAAATTAGTACAACCACTACTCCCCCTTTTAACATCACAAACAGGAGGAGGAAAACAGAAAAGAAAAATTGAACAGAAAAAAGAAACTAATCTTCATCACAAAAAAATAAAAATTAAAGCAACAAAAACACTATAAAGATGACAAAAAAGAAAGAAAATCACACATTTTTAAATTTTTTTTTTTGGATCAAAGCATGAATATGATAAATTTTCATGTGATTGAATTTAAATTTTTTTAAGAAAATGAGTTAACATCATTAAAATATAGAAAATGGTAGAACAACCGATCCTGTTAACCCCACCTCAAACTTCTTACAAGGAAAACCATCTTTTGAAAACAAAGATTTAACTCAGAAATAGAAATTGGATGAGAAAAGGTGATCTGTTCAAACCATACTTCAAAAAAAAAAAAAACATCTTATAGAGTAATGTAACAACATAATTAGTGACAATCATGAATTTCAAAATCAAGTCCTCAAAAATATCAAGTGACATATGAATCCTTCTAAGATTTTAAGGTTTGAAAGAGAAAGGAAGCTTGCTTTCATGTGGGTTCATTTTGTGCCTCTTGTTAATTGGTTGGTGCACTTTGATCTTCTTTTGATTTTGATACACTTTATGTATTATTCAATTTTTTTTGCGATCATTGCGCATCTTTTCAATTTTCTTTTCTTTTTGGGCTCATTTTATGCCTCTTGTCATTTTTACAAATTAGCTCTCTTTTGAAACTTTTAAATACTCTCAGTTGTGAGAATATCTTTTAGATATTAGAGAAGAAAAACTCACTCTCTAATATAAGAAAGAGTAAACAACAAAGAAGAAACAAATTTATATAATAAATACAACGACATGATTACGAAAGCTTGAAAGTGATTTAATGACTTTGAACATTACTTGTATAAGATAGATTACTTTAACAAATAAGAAAATATCTCAATTGCAAAGTCCAGTTGTTAATTTGAGATAGACTTTTGTTTAGAAAAGAAAATTAAACCGCTAAAAAGAGTTAGAGGAAGGGAAACAATCAACGGTGTTTCTCACCTTAATTGATTTAGGAATGTTAATCATTGACTATGAATTTTGTAAAATAAAAATAAGGCATAAAATATCATTTTAGGAATGATAAAAAGAAAAGCTGAAATATCAAAAATGAAAACATGGAATATACCAGCAAATAAAAATCAACACTTAAAAACTAAAAATGAAAGAAAGAATAGAAAATAACAACAAATAAGATATATAAAATTCAATGTTCATAAAGCATTAAGTTCATGCATTTATGTCAATCACACCTAATCTGGTCCTTAAAATTTTGAATATGTCAAAGGCCAGTGGTTTAGTAATGATGTTAGCCAGTTGATTCTCTGTTGCCACATGGTGTAACTCAATGTCTCCTTTGGTAACATGGTCTCAAATAAAGTGATCCCTTATGTCAATGTGTTTGGTCCTTGAATGTTGGATATGATTCTTAAAGATGTAGATAACACTAGTGTTGTCACATAGGATTGAAATTATGTCTACAGGTAATCCTAAATCTAGAATTTTTTGCTTCAACCAAATGACTTGGGCCACATAACTTTTTAATGAAATATATTCAGCTTCAGCAGTGGAAAATGAAACAGAGTTTTGTTTCTACTAGATTAGGAGATTAAGGAATGTCCGATGAATTGGTAAGTGCTAAAAGTACTCTTTTTATCCACCTTACATCATGCAAAATCAGAATCATAATGTCTAACAATCTCAAAAGAAGTGCTGTGCCTAGGATACCAGATTCCTAAGTTTTGGGTCCCTAAGAGATATCTAAGGATTCTCTTAACTGTAGTCAGATGGGATTCTTTAGGTTCAACGTGAAATCTAGTACAGAGATAAACACTAAACACTATATAAGGCTGGCTAATAGTCAAGTAAAGCAATGATCCAATCTTTTCTCTATACTTCTTTAGATCAATAAATTTTCCATTTGAGTCCTTATCCAACTGAACACTGGAGCTCATGGGAGTATTGATTGGCTTAGCTTTATCCATTTTATATTTCCTTAAGATGTCTTTAATGTAATTTGTTTGATTTAGAAAGGTTCCATTATCCAATTATCTTATGCTAAACCCCAAAAAGTAGGATAACTCTCCCATCATACTCATCTCAAATTCCTTACTCATTATTTTAGAAAAATCATCACATAACTTTTTATCAGAGGATCCAAAAAGTATATTATCAATATAGATCTGAACAATGAGTAACTCATCTCCTACTTTCTTTAGAAAAATAGGGTGGTGTCTATACTCCCCTTAACAAACTCCCTCTATAGTAAGAATGTGCTAAGCCTCTCATACCAAGCTATGGGTGCCTTTTTTAGTCCATATAAGGCCTTTTTTAACTTATAAACATGATTTGGAAATTGGTAACTCTCAAAATCTGATGGTCGCTCTACAAATACATCCTCTTTTATCACTCCATTTAAAAAGACACTCTTGACGTCCATTTAGAAAAGCTTAAATCCCTTATAATAGGCAAATGCTAGTAGCACTCTGATAGCTTCCAATCTAGCTACAGGGGCAAATGTCTCCTAAAAATCAATCCCTTCTATTTGGTTGTACCCCTTAGCCACTAATCTCGCCTTATTCATAAACACCGTACCAGAATCATTCATTTTATTCTTAAAGACCAATTTGATTCCCACTATACTTTGATTCTTAGGTCTTTCTACTAACTCCTAAGCATCATTCCTCACAAATTGATTTAGTTCTTATTGCATAGCTAAGAACTAGAATTCATTCGAAAGGGCTTAATCTATGTTGGTGGGTTCAGTCATTGAGATAAAGGCGGAGTGGTTCACTTCCTTCCTAAGTCCATACCTAGTTTAACACCTTCAAAAATGTTTGTGAAGATCAGTTCTTTAGGATGACTTAAAGAATATCGCCAATCTCTAGGCAAAGTGTGTCTAAGTTCCACCATTCCCTCAAAATTTGTATTTTCTACTCCTTGGGTAATCTCACCTACTCTTTCAGTGTTTTAAAACTCTACCCTTTTCTCCAAATTTTTAAGTCCTTGAGGAAACTCTCTAAATTCATCTTCATCCTCAATTCTAGACTTCTTAGGATCAAATTCATCAAACACTACATGAGTCGGTTCCTCCACCACCAAAGTCCTCTTGTTAAATACCCTAAAGGATTTCCCAACACTTGAATATCCTAAGAACACTCTATTATCAAATTTTGGGTCAAATTTACCTAAGGATGACTTCCCATTGTTAAGAATTAAAACCTTACACCTAAAGACATGGAGGTGGGATAAGTTGGGTGTCCTACCCTTAATGATCTCATAGGGTGTCTTATTCAGTTGGGAACTAACATTCACCCTATTCAACAGATAACAAGCTGTGTTTATTGCTTCAGTCCAAAAGTAATTTGGAAGCGAATACTCAGCAAGCATGGCTTTAGCAGCTTCAACAAAGATCCTGTTCTTCCTTTCAGCTACCCCATTTTGCTGAGGGGTCCTAGGAGCTGAGAAGTTGTGACTAATCCCTTTATCCTCACAAAAGTCTCCAAATCTCGCATTTTTAAACTCTCCACCATGGTCACTATGGAAGGTCAAGATCTCTCAACCTAGCTTTTTCTGAATCCAAGTGGAGAAGGATCTAAACTCATCAAAAGACTCACACTTATGTGATAGAAATCTAATCCAAGTGAACCTCAAGTAGTCATCGACAATCACAAATCCTTAGAGTTTTCCCCCTAAGCGGGCGATGCTAATGGGTCCAAACAAATCCAGGTGAAGTACTTCTAAAGGTCTAGAGGTACTAATGAATTTAATGGAATGGAAAGAGGATTGGACTTGCTTCCTTAGTTGACAGGTATCACATAGGATATCCTTAGTGAACATAAGCTTGGGAACACCTCTAACTAGATCCTTTTTGGTCACTTTCCTAAGAGTTTTCATGCTAGCATGATACAACCTCCTATGCCACAACCAAGACTCATCAGCAGCTGTTTTTAAGCAAAATGAAGCAGAACATTCAATGTTATTTAAATCCAACATGTAAATGATGTTAATCCTTTTCCCCTACAAAATAGTGTTGTTATTGAAGCGAATGATGCATGTGTTTGATAAAAAATTTTATGATAAAGCCCTTATCATAAGGCTGAAAAATGTTGAGCAAGTTGTATTTCAGTCCATCTATAAGCAAAACATTTTCAATCACAAGGTTTTTGGAGTTTCTGATTATACTTGCACCCACCACATTCCTGGTGGTTTTGTGTCCAAGAGTGACCCTACCTCTAGCCCTGGCCCCCAGCAAAATGAATTAATTGGTATCTCCAGTCATGTGTCATGAGCATCCACTGTCCAGGTACCACATACTCTCATTAGGTCTTTGGTGAGAGCACACCTACTAAATCATCAAACATCAAATTTAGGAATCCAAATAAGTTTGAGTCACTTCTTATGGAAAGAAGAATGTAATGCATGTGTTATACTATGAATCATGCAATTTTTGTCTCCACACCTAATGTGTACTATGGTGAATAGTGCAAGTGTGTGAAATATGTCCTAGCATGCCACATGAAAAACATCTAACACCAGGAAAAGGATATACTAATTACTAGGGTTGTGATGTCTCTTTTAAAATTTGTGTGATGCATGCAATAATGGTTTCTCATTTTAAAATGCTATGACTTTTGCTTTCAACGCTGTAATTTTATATTCATAAGATGCCACTTCCACTTTTAATCGATGTTCAATATTATCTATTTCCCATGCAAGTTCCTCTAATTTCTTAAACTCTTTTTCAAATTCAATATATGATGACTTCAAGGAATCATGGACATCATATAATTCAATATGCTTCTTGTTTAATGCATTAAACTCATCAAGTATTTACATGTGATTGCTATCAAGTGTATAATGATCTTTAAGTAAACTTTATACTCTTTTTGCAAATTTAAAAATTTCATCTTCATGTTAGCATGCAATTTCTTAAGTTTCCTATATAATGCATGAATTTTCTTAAAAACTTCAAGTAATTGATTGTAGGTTAGTTCACATACCACTTCTTGGTTAGACTGACCAAGATGATCATCCGCCATCAAACACAAGTTTGTAGTCTCATCCCAGCTTCAGTCTCAGAGGAGTCAGATGCAGAATCCACCTAGAAAGCCTTTAAAACTACTTATTGTCTTTCCTGAACTTGGGTTTCTCCTCACCCTTCTCCTTACTTGGGTGAGCCTTAGGTGTAGGACAATTAGCATTCACATATCTCAGCTTTCTGCATTCAAAACAAACCATATCAGAAGAACTTTTAAAAATTTTCTACCCTTACCTTTATTCCATTTCTAATAGTGTTTTTGTTTCTTCCTTATAAAGCTTTTGAATTGCCTAGTGATTAAGGAAGCATCATCATTTTTAGATCTAGAAGAATCAGTATCCATATCATTATCCTTCAGTGCTACAGTTTTCTCCTTCTTTTTCTCACCTGCATCAAGTTATCTTTGGTTCACTCCTTGCTTGTAAGTAATGAGTTATCCAAGTAAGTTATCAATATAACAAGTATTTAAATCTTTAAATTCAGTGATTGTAGTTATCTTAGCATCATAGGAAGAAGGTAAACATCTCAAAAATTTATCAACTTTTTCATAGTTAGTGAGTTCTCTTCTTAAGGCATGTAGTGAGTTAACAATTTAAGTAAACCTAGTATACATATAAGATATCGATTCACTAGGTTTCATACAAAAAGTTCATAGTCATGCAGTAAGAAATTCAACCTAGATTGTTTAACTTTGTTTGTGCCTTCATAAGTGAAATATAATCTATCCCATATTTCCTTACCAGTAACATAAGTTGAGACACACATGTAATCTTTCAATTTCAAAGCAAAAAACAAAAAAAAGGTTTAAATATTTTGCATTAATTTATGCTAAATCTCTATCATCAAATATTCATTCAATAAATGGAAGTTTAGTTTTTATGTCATTGATTTCACGTGATGGTGGTGAATATCCATCCTTAACAAGCATGCACTTGTGATAGTCAATAGATTATAAAAATGTGGCCATACAAGTTTTCCAAAAATTAAATGGTATGTTATTAAACAAAGGTGGTCTAGTGATTGAATAGCCTTCCACAGTGTTTCTATTACCAAAGTTAGCAATGGATCAAAATTAAAAGTTTTCAAAAACTAGATTTTACGAATCCCGCTCTGATACCACTTAAAATTTTGTTAGGGATGTTAACCCCTTATAAACTAGCCTGAGGCTAACCAGGCGAGGGTGGGGGGTGGGCAGTGAATTGGTTATCTTAAAAATTCTTAAACAGAAATCAAGATTCAAACCAAAACAATCACCCACATAAATCAAAATGTAGAAATTAAATGCAAAAATACAATAAGAAAGAGCACAACATATTTTATAGTAATTTGGTCAACTTGACCTAGGTCTACTCCTCGGAGCCTCTCCTTCGAGTATTGCATTAACCTCAATGACTCTCCTTTTACTTCCATAGCAAGGCGGAGAAACCTTTACAAAACTCCTTTTCACCAACCCCGATGAGGCAGAGAACCAAACTCCTTTTGCTTCCTCCTGAAGTAGGTAAAGAACCTGACTCCTTTCACATCCTGTTGAAGTAGGAAAAGAACCTAGATAAATCACTGAAGTAGACCTCTCTAGAACCTCCAAGAAATAAGGGATGATGATGTAGAAGATGACTTAGATTCTTTCTTGGAGCAACCTTTATGAAACCCTCATAAACTCCCCCTTACAAGATCCTCTCTCTCTCTCTCTCTCTCTCTCTCTCTCTTACAAGCTCTCCCTCTCATCTTGGCTCTCTTAAGTTAGGATAGCAGCAAAAGATACAATCTTGAGGAAATAAGAGATCTTATATAAAAGGGATTCAAATTTTCCCTAAATTACATAAAACTAATAAAGATCATCCCGGATGATTGACAGATCATCCTTTACAATCAGTACAAATTCAACTCAATCCGTTAGTACAATCTAGTGGTGGCTGGATGATTAGAAGATTTGTTTGTTTGAATCATACATGATAATGAGTACATCATCTTGTATGATTAGTTCAAAACATTAAGTATCATTTCGACCATCGCTCTGCTCGGCCAGACTTTACATGTTGGACGATGAAAAAATAACTAATCGTCTAGGCCAATTCTTGGATCATCTTGTACGATTAGTTAAAATTATTAAATATCATCCATTACATCATTCTGCTCAGCTAGGATGATTAGTTCAAAACATTAAATATCATCTATTACATCGTACTATTCGGTCCGAATAATTAAGGAAGAAACTAAGGATTTTTTTAACTGATCATCCCAAACAATCCTATGATCGTCTAGGATGATATGATTGATCAATCAAATCTTAATTAATTTATGTAATTATTAGACTAATTTATGAATAATTGTAATGCATCATCTAGGATGATGTCAAGTACGATGCCCAAAAATAATAACATGTTAAAAGAGTTGGCGGCTAATTCTTTTTTATTTGAGCATATTTTCAAGGACGATGTGAATATTATCCAGTTCAAATTTACTTAATTCGGTTTTCTTAACTAGGATTCCCTAATTAGGGTTTCTGTTTTTAACTGATAGTCTAGGACAATTTTGGATCATCCTTGACGATATGATCAAAAATAGAAAACTCTAAAATAGACAGAATTTTCCCCATGATGTATGTGTGTAAAGTTACTTAGCATCAGGATCCACTAAATTACTTTTGACTCAAGAAAAGTAAAAAATACTAGAAATACAATTACAGACTGACTCAGTCCTAATCTACCCAATCTTGAGCTGGCTTGATATTTAATTGACCTTATGGACCTGAAATATTAGTAGGTAGGGTAATAGTAGAAAAATAGAAATGTCAGAAATGTTTGCTATCATAAAAATTATAATCTCTGAATCTAGATTTGCAACAAATCGATTGTAACCCTAGTCTACCCAATCTTGAGATAATTAGAATTATAAATAATGGTGGAATGAATTCCTGAAACATTAGTAAGCACAAAAAAAAAAATTACAAAAACTAGAGAAAAACGTAACATGCACAATAATGTTTATTATGATTAAAATCACAGTGCTTGAATCAGGTTTGCATTAATATTTATACATACACTATCTACCAATGTAATAAAAGTAAACACATGGTCACACCCACATACCCATCATAAGCTAACTTCCCTTCTTTCTACATAAATAGTTCCTTCCACTCCTTTTTTGGGCATAAATATTATTGGGTACAACCCATAGAGGCGGAGCATAATTTTATGAGGAAGGGGTGCACTATCTATCCTAAAGCCACAAGTATAGGCACCAACACTAGCACTAGCATACCATCCACCATTTTATGATGCTATGATAGTATAATTGATTGACTTAGATGAACCTAGATACACACATTCAGGAGTTCATTGCTTGTCGGGACTAGAAAAAATATTATTTACTACATCAACAGTAACCTCATGAGGCTGGACATGCTTTGTTTGACAATTAGTTTGTCTCATTTCACAATTACTTCTAGCCACTAGCAACACCACTTGATCTAGGTCCCTCCTATGAGTAGCTTGTGATGTGTAGCTTACTCTTTATAGTGTGCTTCTTTTATTTTTCCTTATCTTTCTATTTTATTGTTAGTTTGTAGTTCTCTTTCTTGGTGATATTAGAAGGGAAAGTAGGGAGTTGTTAATTTAATGATTGTCTTAGTAATGCAATTTATGTTATTTAATTTTGGGTGCTTATCATGACATAATTTTTTTATTTTAGTATATGTAAGCCATTGATCATGTGTATGCTTTAAATAAAATTTATAGAATCAGGTAATCTTGTGAATTTCAAATTCCTCTAAACGTTAGACAAATCATGCATGCTAAGGCTCTATGAATTTTCTTGAAGAGCACTTTAAAAGCCCCATGATCATAACTTTTAATTTATAATGAATTAAAAGTAATTTTGTAAATACTCTCTAGGGTATTTATGGAATTATCCATTAAATACAATTCACTGTGGATTAAATTTAAATGGAACTTTTTTGGGGATGTCTCTATCATGTCCAAACATTTCCATGAACAATTAAATTCACTAAGGGTTCCAACTGAGAAATTTAATCTCTATGGTAGAATTTCACCTAGAGATTATTTTTATTTTAAATGCATATCCATAAGGCATTAAGGGTTGATATGGTGTTGTTTGCTAGTATAGTGCATGAGGTTTTATTAGCCACAGTTTTAATCCAATCCATGGAATAATTAGCCTAAAATATAATATACATTTAGAAGTTGGTTAAAAACCCTAGGATGACTTTTATTAGTTCAAACTTCTTAGGTGTGAACTTTAGGTTTTGATCAAACAATGGTTTAAACTTTATGTAAGTTTGTGGTAATTTAGTTAGTCAATTAGCAAACCCTAATTCTCTTTGGATGACAGACCGAAAATCTTTAATAAATCATAATAAATTTAAAATAAAAAAAGTACAAAGTAAAGATCAAGTAATAATAAATTAAATATACTTTCAACAAAAAATAAAATCACCATTATAAAGTTTTAAAATGACAATAATTATAAAATTTTAATGAAAGTCACTAAATAAATAAGTTAAATAATTAAACTTAAAATTAAATTCTCAAATAATTTCAATTTGTTGTAATCATCTTTAGAGGTCATTCATGACCTATGATATTGATTTCAAGTGATTTGAAATTGATTTGGCTAAAAAAATAAAACTAGCCTAATTACTTGATTTAATGATTCAATTATTTAGGATAAATTTATAAAAATTAAAATAAAAATAAAAATTCTAAAAATATAAACTAAATTCCATTGAACTTCAAATGAAATTTGAAATTCATTAAAAATCTTAAAATTCTAGAATCTTTAATTAAAATAAAAGTCAAAGTTTGGTCCCCTTAGTTAATGTGGGATAAAGATGTATTAAAGATAAAAATTTAAAGGAAAATAAATAAACTAATAATAAAAATAATAAAAATAGCAAATATGAAAATAAAATTAGACAAGGTTAAACAAAGCCTAAATAAAATTTAGATACTAAATTAAATAAGTAAAGTATAAACCATTTAATAAACATAAATATAAATAATTAAAAGAAATTTATTGAAACTTAAGTAAGCCTTTCAAAATTAAATATTAAATATATAAATTTAGATGATGAAAGATAAGATTACAATTGATTTGAAATTCATAAACACAATACATAACTTTTATTAAACAATTTGAAAAAAATGGGAAAAACTTAAATAAAAATATAAATAAAATAAATGACTCTATGCATTGGATTTTTCCCTTAGGGGGAATCAAATACATTACAAAAACGAGCTTAGGTTCTTTCTATTAAGAGCTTCAAGTATTTTTAGTGATTGATTTATGAGATCCTTTTAAAAAAGAAATATTAAAATACTTCAATAAAATAAAAGACTCTATCAAAAGCATTATAAATATGAGCCAATGAATTGCTAATAAATGAATCTTGACACTTAGGAGTTATTGGGTGCTATGTCTTTTAAAGCTAAAAATAAATAATTCAAATTCTTAAAATATGTTTTTTAAATAAACCATAAAATTTTAAATTGTTAATGTTATTGCATATATTTTCTTTGTTTACTAATATTTTATGTACAACATACACCATGCATCGCTAAAGTATCAGGGCTCAAGATAGGTTAATATAGAAATAAATTTTACAAGAGTCTATATTTTTATCTTTCTTGAGCAAATGTATTAAAAAAAGGTTTATGTTACAATAACAATCATGCACACACACTCGAGGAGTGTAGGGAAATATGTTTAATTTTCCTGTTAATTGTATGGTATGATCTTGATTGTACTGCATGATCTATTAATATAGAAATTAATTAAAATATTTTTTTTAAATTAAGAAATTTATTTATAATTTAACTAATTGTATAGTACGAATAGCACATTGTATTAGATGATCAGCTATAATTAGAAACCTCATCGTCGAATCAAACTTGCCAAAACTAATCAATTTTGAAATCTAAACCATTCGTAATTTACGAATAATTTTATACTTTATGATATTTTAAATAATTGCCTAATTAGGTTAGTTAATTATGCAAAGAAATTAGATTTGATTGATTTGAGATCATACTGTAAGATTATGTATATTGTACTGTATGAATAGCTCCAGGGGTCTCTGGATGAAGTTTGGTTCATCTAGTATGATTTAAAACTCAATCTATACAAATTAGTCATGGCCTCTCTTGATATTTTTTATTTTTTTTATATGATATAATCTTAAATTAAACTTATCATATTATACTACTATTCATTTATATAGTGTGATTAGTTGACAAACTTTAATTAGTCATCATATATACTATTTATCGTGTGGCACTATAGAAGGAGAATTAAATTAATCATACATAATCATTGATAGATCATACTATACGAATAGTGATGGCAAAATTAAAAATAATGGTTTTCATAAAGCCTACTATTTAAACATCTCTAACTTTATTTTTTGAACTCTAATATAGTCAAGGGACTTGAGTCTTCTATGAGAGAGAGTTTGAAAAGTGAGCTTTGGGCAAGGGGAAATGAAATGTTGTTAAGAAAGAGGGAGAATAGCCTTGTGGGATCTAGAGAGTGTGTGAGAGAGGTTCTACCCATAGTTTCTCCAGCCAACATTCATCTTCTTCCTCCATGGATCATGATATTACTTGAGAGAGACTCTAGGAATAACCTCTTGAAGTCAAAGGGCCACAAGATACTTTGTTGCACCATTATTGAAAGGGATTTAGTTACTCCATTGTATCATTGGAGAAAGGGATTCATTTACTCATTTGTATTGTTGGTGAAAGGGATTTGGCTACTCTACCGCACCATTGGTAAAAATAAATCCTACTACTATGTCGCATCAGCTTGGTGGAAGAGATTCTTGTAAACGCTTCTTCACTTTGCTGTGGAGGAAAAACGAGAGTCACTAAAAGTTCTAATGCAATACCCAGAAATGAAGACTCTGAGAAATGAATGTAGGTCAAGTTCGACCAAACCACTATAAATTTAGTATATTTCTTCTAATTTTTCAGTAATTTATTTTTTATATTTTATTTTCTTATATATTTACCTTCTGCAAAATTGAGGTAAAAAACTAATAATTATTTTTGGATTTAACTTTTATTGAAAAAAAATTAAATAAAATTCTAAAAAATAAAAGGAAGAAAAATATTTTGTTATTTGCTTTTATACAAAATCAAAATAAAAAAGTATTACTTGATTATTTTTATTATTCACTTTTACTTGAGAAAATTTGTTATAATGTTATAGTTGTGAATTCTTTTTAAGTTTTTACATAAGAGAATTTTTAAAAAGAAAATTTTAAAACACCAACTCACCCCCTTCTTAGGATGCCATTGTAGTTCAAGTGGTTTAATGACGATAAATTGAACTTTCAATTTATATCAGAGCAGGTTCTCTAAATTAGTGCTTTAAAAACATTAATAAAAGATCCATGGCACACTTTGGGCAAAGAAATACTATGGAGGGTTATTCAATAACATGTGCAACATTGTTTGACAATATTCAATTAACTTTTGGAAAATTTTCATGTATACTTTCTTGCAATCAATTTAGGATTGCATGCGACAAATGATTCAAATATATTATTTTGTTTCATCTCATTGTGTAAATAGTCTTAAAAAAGTTACTTTTACTAAATGGAGTGTGGAAGGAAGGGATTATGCATAGCTTAATGCAAAGTGTTCAAATTATTATTATTTTTTCTTTAAAATTTAAGGTTAACATGCATGTTTCTACATGTACTACGGGCAAGGAGATATGGGATTAGCTTTGCATTACATATGAAGGTACAAATTAAGTGAAGCAATCCCATTTTAATTTACAATTTCATGAGTATGAAGTATTTCACATGAAATCTAAAGAGATTATTTCTAAAATGTACAATATGTTTATTGAGATTTTAACGTCATTACATAATTTAGGTAGAGAATTTTTAAATTTATAAAAGGTTAATAATTTTTTACACTATTTTCCTGATAGTTTTGAAACAAAATTCATTGCTACTTTTAAGTCTAATGATTTAAATGTATATTATATTGACAACTTGCACTAGAGGAAATTCATCAATTACCGGCGGTCTGGACCGGCGGTTCTCCGACCGTCAGTAATAATGGCGGCTTAACCGGCAGTGTGACCACCGATGCTTAGCGGAGATCTAACCGGCCGTTATGTAAATTAAAACCGCCAAAAATAGTAGCAGTCCGAAAATTATCGGTTAACCTACCGACACTAAATCTTACCGGCATGTTACCGGCGGCTTGAACCAGACGACTAATTAAAACTATTGGCAAACTACTAAAACCATCGGTAAAAACCGGTGGTATTGCGATGGTGTTCGGCTGTTCACCAGTGACACATCGGTGGTCTCACTGCTGAAAATTCCTTCAGTTTTAACAACCGGTACCCGGCTGGTAAAATCACTGGTAGTTTACCAGTGGTCTACGCTGTAAAAAAGTTGATAATTTTCTGGCGGTTGAACGGCCGGTATGCCGTTGGTGACAAAATCGGTGGTCACCGGAGCTTTGACCGCCGGAACCTAACCAGCGGTATACACCGCCAAAAAATAACCTCCAGGAAAGGTTTTCGGTGCCATTTTTACTAACGATTTTTGAACCAATGACAAGCCGCCTGTGTTTTACAAAACCACCAGAAAACTAATAGTAACCACCAAAACAAACCACCGGTAATGAGTGATTTTTCTGTAGTGTTGTTGGGTTATCTCAATGCTTACGAGCAAAATGGGAGCCAAAGACTATTGGACGAAGGTAAAAAAAGAAAGGAGAAGACCATGATGCTGATGCTAATGAGACAGATTGCAACAACTTTAGAGCTGATGAGAAGAAATGACATTACCTTGATGACCTGATTATTTAAAAGCTTCCTAAAGTGAAAGTAAAAGTTCTACTATGGCAAAATTAATGGTGAAATAGGTAAATTTAATAAAGTTTCGAATGACATTATGTGCTTTAAATGCAAGAAGCCTAGAAATCTGAGGTTTGATTGCCCCAATCTTAAGAGCCACCTTATGAAGAAGAAGGGAAAGGATAAGTCAAATATAATAAAAAAGGAAAACAAAGGATACAAAAGCCTTATGTGCAAACTCAGCCTTAGACTCATCTGAATAAGAATCGAAAGAGGAGGTAACATATCTTTGTTTAATGGATAATGATAAATTATTAACTCCAGTCAAAAGAGGCATGTGAGTTTTCTTATGATGATTTATTTTCAACTGCTAAACAAATAGATGAAACATATATGAAGCTTAAACAATAGCATCCATATTTAGAGAGAAACTTTCTAATTTTAAATGTGAGCATGAAATGTTAGTTAGAGGGCATGCTAATCTTAAATCTGAACATATCACCACAGATAAAGAGCAGGCATCATTATTGGATTAGTTTGATGATTTAAATAGGAAGCATATTTAGTTAACCAAGTCACATAATTCCTTGAAAAGTGAGCATATTGCATTAGAGGAAGCATTTAAGAAACTAAATTTAATTACCATAGAACTAGACAATAGTGAGCATGCACTAAAACTTCAAGTGGATAGTTATAAAAGTGATAATGATCATTTATAAGAATAAAGAAAGTACTACAAAATAACACTCAAGGGCCTACACTTTCACTAAAGCCACAATCTAGGATACAATATGCAATATATATTCCTATAAAAGTGAAACTATCCCCCACATACATTAGTGAACCCATTTTTAAGGGGTTGGTGCTATTTTTATGGCATGTTGGGACACATAAAATGTACTTTCACAATACACCATAAAACACACCTAGTTTAGAGGCCCAAAGGTTCATCATAGCATAGCATGCATAACATTCATTAATTGAAGCATAAGATGGAACCTAAGCTCACTTGGGTTCCTAATTTTGACCTTTAATTAACATTGTAGGGATACTCTAAAAAAGAATTAAGTGAGAAACTGTGATACCTTGACAGTGACTACTCAAGACAAGTTATAAAAGATATGAACCAGTTCATCATGCTGGAGGCCAGGAATAGAGGAAAAGTAACTTTGGGTGATAACACCATAAGGAATGTTGTTGTCTCATGTATAATCAATATACCTAATAATTTTGCCATTAAAAATATACTTTTAGTTGAAGGATATAACCATAATATTTTGAGCATTAGCCAATTATGTGGAAAGGTTTTGATGTGAAATTTATTTCAAATAAAATCTTAAATAGTTTAAATGGAAAAACTATTCTAGAAGGCATGAGAACTAATAATATTTATATGCTTAAGTTCCTTATTTTAATATTTATGATAATATGTGTTGCCTGAAATCTATTATGGATGATTTGTGGCTATGGCATAGGCGATTGTACCATGCTAATATGAAAACTCTTAGGAAAATTACCCTGCATAGATATTTCTTGACAAAAGCGGTGAATACTTATTGTTGCATTCTAAATAGGGTGAACATTAGATCCAAGTTGAATAAAATAACTTATGAGATGCTTAAGGGTAGGACACCTAACCTTTCACATTTACATGTCTTTGGGTATAAGTGTTTTGTGATTACAAATGGTAAATCTCATATGGGGAAGTTTAATTCTAAGCAGATAATGTCTTCTTAAGTTATGCCTAAGTAGGGAAAGCTTGTAGGGTCTTCAATAAAAGAACCTTAGTTGAAGAGGAATCCACCCATATGTATTTGATGAATTAGATAGAACTATTGAGCCTATTGTAGAAGATGATGAGGAGGAGAAATTACCCGTGGAGTAGAGGCAATTGAACTAAGAGATAGAGAAGAACATCAAGACCCATTACCTAGAGAGTGGAGATATTCCTCTCATCACCCTAGGAGATCCATCAATAGAAGTTAGGACTAGTAAGGGCCTTAGTAAAGCGGCTAGCCATACCACATTCATTTCAGTGATAAAAGCAATTAGTATAGATCAATCCCTCAATGATGATATATTGATCTTAACCATGGAAGAGATGTTTAATCAATTTATTAGAAATGATGTTTGGGAGCTAGCTAGTAAACCTACCAATAAGAGTATAGTTGGCACTAAATGGAAATTTAAAAATAACTTGAATGAATCTGGATCAGTGAATAGAAATAAAGCTATATTAGTAACTAAATTGCATATATGATAGAATGGATTAATTTTGAGGAGACCTTTTCCCCTGAAGCTAGATTAGAATCTATTAGAGTTCTTGTAGAATTTGCTTGTTTTAAAGGATCCAAATTGTGCAAAATGGATTTTAGAGTGCATTTTTTTTATGGGGTTATTAAAGATAATGTTTATGTAGAAAAACCCCTATGTATTAAAATTTTCTCTTATCCTGCCTATGTATGTAAATTGAAGAATACTTTGTATGGCTCGAAATAGGCATCAAAGGCATAATATGAGAGACTTAGCATATTTATCCTAATTAGATCATTTATTAAGGGTATTATAGGAACCACCTTGTTCCTTAAGAAAATAGGAGAAAATATACTCACACTTCAAATCTATGTTGATAATATACATTTTTTATCAACAAAAAAACATCTTTGAAATAAAATTTTAGCTACTTTAAGTAAAGAAATTTATATGAGTATGATGGGAGAGATAAGCTATTTTCTTAGATTTAGTGTTAAGCAAAGAGATAATGGTACCATCCTTAGTCAGAATAAATATGTTAAGAGATCTTGAAAAAAGTTGATATGGAAGGTTCTAAGAGTACAAATATGTCACAAATCTGGACCCAAATCTTGATATTTTGATTATAACAAATATTAATGGATTTTCTAATATGTTATTTAAATATATTACATATCTATTTTTACCTGCTCACTAATATTTTAGGAACATAACTCACTTGTAAACTCGATTACCTCATGACTGAATATACAAGGAATTATCTATATTTGTTATTCTTTTTATACTATTTTATCTTTCTTGAATGAAATATGTACTATGGTTAATCCTAAGCTAAGTAACCTTGCACACACAAACTCAATGGAGTGAGTTAAAAAAATCTCTATTTTTTTAACTAATCGTAGAGTATGATTTTTATCGTACTTGACGATTAGTTAACCAAAAAAATCTAATTAGGGAACATGTGCTAAGAAAGATTGGTTAAGCTTATCATACTATACGATCCCTATCGTACAGGGTGATTAATAATAATCAACAAAATAATCGCCAATCATAATTTGGGTAGTATTTTAATATTCAAAATCTATGTCTAATTATATCATATGATATTGATCGTACTATACGATGCATGACACTCAAGTCTAAGTTGATGCTATAATTAGGGGAATAATTATGATTAATTTGTTCAATCAAATTGTATAGAGCGATTGGTGATGATTGTACTGTACGATCCGAGAGATGCATGGGACGATAATTACATCATCGCATATCGTCCAAGATGAAAAGCCATAGTTTTTTAATTAATCGTATAAGATGATCTCCCAATTTTGTACTATATGAACCGATCTCTACAGGGGATGATATTTACATCATCACCCATCATACTAGACGATCAGTACATCTCTTGAATTTACCATTCTGGGCAGTACATTTTATATTATCTAATGAGGTTGTTTTATCCTAATCTTACTAGATGATGGTTTAAATAATCCTTGATGATTAATTAATCTCTTTGAATTAATTTTACATGGTCTGTCTCCTCATATAATACTGACAAGAGTACTTTAAACTAATTATACAGGATGAACATGAGATTGTATTGGATGATCAAAGTTGGCAGACTAAAATTTAGGGCTTTTTGAGAGGCTCTCTATTTAAGCTTTCACAAAGTCTTGCCCAAATGACTTTTGCTGCTAAGGTGTTCCGAGAGGTAGAAAAGATGTGCTTAGGATAGCTTTGTGAGAGAGAAGAGAGAATATTTTTATAATGGAAATTTGTAAGGGATTCATAAGGTTGCTTAAAGCAAGGTTCTTTTTCATCTACTTCAAGCTTCTACCTTGAGTTTTTTTAAGCTCCGGGAAGACAGTCTATAGCTCTAGTTCTTAGTTCTCTGCCATCTTTAGGAGCGAGGGAGAAAAAGGATTCCAGGTTCTTTGCCTTCACTAGGAGGGTGTAAAAGAGTAAGGTCCTCTGCCTCCCCAGCTTAGTGAAAGAGAATTTCTTAGGGCTTTTCCTCCTTACTGTAGAGGAAAAAAGAGAGATCCTACTTTTAGTGTAATACCTAGAATGAAGGGTTCTCCAGAGTGAATGTAGGTCAGGTTGGACTGAACCATTAAAAAATATGGTGTGTTTGTTCTTATTATTTTCCACACTTTTATTTTTCCTTAATTTACTATGTGGTTGAAAAACTCTAATTTTTTGGTATTATGAAATTAATATTCTCTCACATTAGGGGATTAAATTGTCTATTTTTAAATATTGAAAAAGTTATAAAAAGAGTTCCTTTTCATTTAAGAAAATTTTAAATTACCAATTCACCCCCCCTCTTGGTTAGCCTTGGCCTTATTTTTAGAGGGCTCACAACCTCCTCAAACTTTCAAATGGTATTAGAGTAAGATTCAAAAACTAAGTTTAAGAAAACTATTGACAAATGATCAATGTCTAATTTTTATAATCTGTAATACTATGGAAGGGTATTTAATCACTCGTCCACCTTTTTTTGGTAATATTCCTTTTGAATTTTAGGAAAATTACATGTCTACTTTCTTGCAATCTGTAGATTATTGCCTGTGGATGTTAGTTCATAAAGGGTACTCTGCACCTTCTCATTTTGTAAATGGCAATGAAACTAAACTATCTTTTTTTTGAATGGAGAATAAAGGATAAAGATTTAGCACAATTAAATGCAAATTATATAAATTTATTTTTTTGTGCATTAAAATCTAAAGATTACATGTGTGTATCTACTTGCACAACTGGTAAAGAAATTTAGGATAAACTCTGCATCATCTATGAAGAAATAAGTGAAGTGAAACAATCTAGGTTGAACATTTTGCTCCATAACTGTAGTGTGTATAATGTTTATACATAACATGTATAAAGCTTGTATAAACTTGTTCATGAAACCTAGTAAGTCTATTTCTTAAAGGTTTACTAACTAGTTATCATGATGCAACAATAACTAGTTATCATGATGCAACAATAACTACTATTACTAAATCCAAGGGTCTAAATATTTATTCAATTGATAACTTACTTGGATCACTCATTGCTTATGAGAAAGGAGTGAGTCAAAGACAAATTTATATGATTGAGAGAAGAAAAGAAAAAAAAACTATAGCATTAAAGGTTGATGATTCTAACCATATAGAAAGCCAAAGAAGATTTATGCTAGCCTAAATTCTGAATTTTTAAACTTACAAAAAGAGTATGAATGCTAGAGGAAATATCACACTACTTTGGATAATAATCATATGGCCTTACTTGATTAATTTGAGGCATTAGACATGAAGCATCTTGATTTTACTATTGAGCATGATTCCTTGAAAGCATCTCTTATTGATTAAGAAAATTCATTTAAAGATTTATATGCATGTATAGATGAAGCTGATGATAGAGAGCATGCTTTAAAAATTTGCAATTTAAGTCTTGAAAATGCAGATGAATTTTTGCAAGATAAAATAATTGCTTTTAAAGAAAATAGAATTCAGTAGCTCTGTCTTTTACAAAAGCTGAATGCATAGCCTTAGGAAGTTGTGTGGCACATGTACTTTGGTTAAAGCAACAAATTCTAGATTTAGGATGCATGTAGGCACCATTCCAATCTTATATGATAATGCTAGTGCTAATTGTATTTCAAAGAATCCAATTCGACACTCCAAGACCAAACACATAAAAATAAAGCACCATTTCACAAGGGATCATGTCACGAAAGGAGATATAGTGCTACATCATGTAGCCAAATGAAAATTAGCTTACAGATTGTTACGGATCTATGGTTTATGATTTTGACGGTAGCAAACATTCTTATTTCTCTACGACTGCCTTATGTCCTGACATTTCAGGTCCACACGATCAGACTGCAATTTGGAACCAGCTCAAGATTGGGTAGACTAGGTCTGAGTCAGTTTGTTCGCTTTTTTCTTTCTTGAGTCTATTATATTTGGTGTGGCACCTGATGGTTTGTAAACTTGGAAGATTTTTTGTTGTTCCCTAAAGATTTCTATTTTTGGTAACATCTTTCGGGACGATATTTATATCGTCCTGGACGATCTGTCCAAAAATAGAAACCCTAATTAGGGTATCCTCATTAAGGCAGCCATCATATGCTGATCGGCCTGAACGATACTTGTATCGACTAGGACGATAGTCTCAATTCAGAAAGAATCAGCCACCATAATCAGTTTAGGTATTCTTTATTTTAGGAAATCGGCCAGAACGATATAAATATCGTCCATGATGATCTAACTCAATCATGCCTAAATTGATATGGTATCTTTGGAAAGCACTAATGGCTGATTGATACGATCACATCGTCCGGGACGATCATAGAATTGGCCAGGCCGATGTCCTGGACGATTTACATCGGCCACCATCTATTCCAGGCGATGATCAGGATGATTGAAATCGGTTTTAAACTAATCGGCCGGGACAATCGTGAGATCGGCCAGGACGATGTAATCAATTTTCTTCTGATCGTCCCAAATCCTCCTGGGCTAATGAGCTGAATTTGTACTGATCAGCCAAGACGATATGCCTATCATCCTGGATAATAATGTCGGCATCTTTCATCATTGATCTTGTTTTGAGATCTTCTATTTAAGCTATGACATGACACTTTGTAAGTGTCTTTGACAGCCATTGTAGCTTCATTCTTTTGGAGTAAACTTGAAGAGAGAGCTTGAAAGGGAGTGAGGAAAGGGTGAAGTTTGAGAGAGGGAGAAGATCCTGTAAAGGGGGACTCAAGGGAGTGTGGAGGGGGTTCCAAACGGTTGCTCCGGCAAGCTCTCACCTGAATACCGTCGGATTCAAGGCTTGTCTCGAGAGAAGTTCACCAAAGAAGAAGATCTCTTTGGTGTTAAAGGACCCGGCCACTCCGCCGCACCGGGGAAGGTGGAAGTGATTATGTAAGGGCTTCTCCGCCTAGCTATGGGGGCTAATAGAGAGACACTTATTTTAGTGCAATACTTGGAGTGTGCCTCCAAGGAGTGGATGTAGGTCAAGGTTTGACCGAACCACTATAAATCCGATGTGTTCTTTTCTTATTATTGCTTTCATATTTAATTTCCACATTGTTGATTTCTTTGTGGTGTTTTGGATTGTAGTTTTGTTTTAAAAGATCTTTAACAACCAATTCACCTCTCTCTTAATTAGCCTTGGACCAGTTCATAAGGGGCCTAACATCCCTAATGAACTTTCAAATGGTATCAGAGCAGTATTCATAAAATAAGTTTTTAAAAGCTTTTGAATTTTCGATCCTTGGCTAATTTTTCAAATCATAATATTGCGGAAGGTTATTCAATCGCCAGACCACCTTTGTTTGAAAATATTACTTTTGATTTTTGGAAAATTTGCATGACTACTTTTTTGCAATCGATTGATTTTATCATGTGGCATATGATTTTAACTGGTTATTCATCACCGTCATGTGTTATAAATTTAGTTAAAATTGATATTCCTTTTAATCAATGGAATAGGGAAGAATAACTCAATGCTCAATTGAATGCGAAATCATTAAATTGCTTTTTCTGTGCTTTAAATTCTAAAGATTTTATGTTAATATCCACGTGCACTACTGGTAAGGATGTTTGGGATAAACTACACACCATATACGAAGGCACTAGTGAAATCAAGCAATCCAAGTTGAATATGTTAATGCATGATTTTGAACTATTTTCCATGAAATCTTTTGAAATGATCTTAGACATGTATACCAGGTTCATTCAAATTGTAACATCATTACAAGCCTTAGGAAAAGAATTTTCAAATTTTGAAAAAGTTAACAAAATTCTTCGTTATCTAGTGGATAAGTTTAATGCTAAAGTAGTTGCTATTTGTGAATCAAAAGATTTGAATGAATATTCTATTGAGATTTTGATTGGCTCACTCATTACCAACGAGCAAGGTTTGAGTAAAAGACTTTTGGATGCAGGTGAAACTATTGTTCTAAAAGCTGAAGATATAGAATGAGATAACCTAGTTGGTGACGAATGAAATGACTTGTCATGTAAATCACAAAGCTCACTAAATCATAAGCGAAAGTGGAAAAAGGTAAAAATGGTAAGGATGTTCATCTTTCTTCTGACCTTATTTACTTTCGATGTAGGAAGCCTGGACATATGAAAAATCAGTGCTCTAATTTAAGAATACTTCCTACAAAAGAAAAAGGTAAGGCGAAGCAAAATTTAAACTAGAGAAATAATGAAAAGCAAAATATCTCATGGGCAGACCTGGTTTCTGAAGCATCGGACCAGGAGAAAGATAATGGTTAAAAAGCTTGTTTATGTTTTCTTTGTTGTGTTTTGTTTTTTTATTTTTTGCATTTTCATTTTTTATTTTTTTTGTGTTTTTGTTTTTTTTTATTCTTTGAAGTTTGTTTGGTTCGTAGATTTTTTTCTCTGATCAACACACACATTCACTTTTCTAAAAAAGAAAAATCTACTTCCTATTTTTTCTTGAAATCTTTGGTAAGTTGTGATTGACTTCTCTAAAACAGTCGACGGAAGGAAACTCATTATTTTTTACTCTCAATCTCTATTTTCTAAAAGAGGTTATTCTACTTTTGATTTAAAATCTTTTTCATATTTTAAATTAGATTTTGAAACAAAAATTTTTTTATCTGCCTAAATTTTATTTATCGCATAGGGATCTTTTGCATGTTGTTGAATCTAACTCATAATTTTCTTAATCAAGAGATTCGCTTTGTCACTAGGATGGGTTTACTTTTGTTCTTAAGATTTAAGAAAGGAAGCATATTCAAAAAAATTGCCAATGATGCCAAAAATAAAAGATGCGCAAAGACGCCAAATTGAAAATATAGAATAGACAAAGTGTATCAGAAGATGCGCAGTGCGCTAACCAATTATCGAGAGGCATAAAATGAGCCAACAAAGTTTAATGCTTACCATTCTTGTACTTCTTAAAAGATTAAGAAAACCCTTGATACTTTCGATACTTGAGTTTGAAAATCTTGATTCTTGATTCAACAATTCGTGCATTGATCTTCTATTAGATATATTTTATGGAAGGAGTTTTTGAAAAATGATTATTTCTTTCTCTAATTTTTTTCTTGATTTAGATATTGAATTAAAAAGTTTTTGAGCCTTTTTAAAGAACTTGAGTTTGAATTATCAAATTCTGAATTTCTAACCTTTTCTGGGCTATGCGTTGTCAATCCAATTCTACTAAGCTTTTTGATTAAAACTAAGAGGTAACTTTCTCATTTTAAGAATATTTTTTTTCACTAGATCAGGGAGCATTTTTGTCTTTTATTCATTTTGTTTTTTTTTGTGCCTCCTCTCTTTTTGATAATGTCAAAGGGGGAGAATGTATTGTTAAATTTTTTGTATTATTGATTTTCTTTCAAAAAATTAAAAACAAAAAAAAATTTCATCTCCCCTAATTTTTTAAAAGTGTTATTCTAGTGAGGGGGAGATTAAAAGGAGTATTTACTTTTTTGAAAATTCATTTTGAAATGTTTTGTCATAATCAAAAAGGGGGAGATTATTGCGGATCTATGGTTTATGATTTTGATGATAGAAAACATTCTTATTTCTCTACGACTGTCTTATGTACTGACATTTCAGGTCCACACGATCAAACTGCAATTTGGAACCAGCTCAAGATTGGGTAGACTGAGTCAATTTGTACTCTTTTTCCTTTCTTGAGTCTATTATATTTGGTGTAACACCTGATGATTTGTAAACTTGGAAGATTTTCTTTTGTTCCCTAAAGATTTCTATTTTTGGTAACATCATCCAGGACGATATTTATATCATCCTGGACGATCTATCTAAAAATAGAAACCATAATTAGGGTATCCTCATTAAGGCAACCGTCATAAGCTGATCGGCCTGGACGATAGTCTCAATTCAGAAAGAATCAGCCGCCATAATCATTTTAGGTATTCTTTATTTTAGGAAATCAGCCAGGACGATATAAATATCATCTAGGACTATCTAACTCAATTATACCTAAATTGATCTGGTATCTTTGGAAAGCATTAATGGCTGATTGATACGATCACATCATCTGGGACGATCATAGGATCGGCCAGGCCGATGTCCTGGACGATTTACATCGGCCAGCATCTATTACGGGCGATGATCAGGATGATTGAAATCGGTTTTAAACTAATTGGCCGGGATGATCGTAAGATCGGCCAGGACGATGTAACCAATTTTCTTCTGATCATCCCAAATCGTTCCGGTCTGATGAGCTGAATTTGTACTGATCGGCTAGAACGATATGCCTATCGTCTTGGACGATAATGCCGGTAACTTGCATTAATGAGTTTGTTTTGAGATCTTCTAATTAAGTTATGACATGACACTTTGTAAGTGTCTTTGGCAGCCATTATAGCTTCGTTTTTTTGCGGGAAACTTGAAGAGAGAGCTTGAAAGGGAGTGAGGAAAGGGTGGAGTTTGAGAGAGGGAGAAGATCCTATGAGGGGCTACTCAAGGGAGTGTGGAGGGGGTTCCACACAGTTGCTCCGGCAAGCTCGCACCTGAATACCGTAGGATTTAAGGCTTGTCTTGAGGGAAGTTCACCAAAGAAGATGATCTCTTTGGTGTCAAAGGACCCGGCGTCTCCGCCGCACCGGGGAAGGTGGAAGTGATTTTGTAAGGACTTCTCCGCCTAGCTGTGGGGGTAAAGGAGAGACACTTAGTTTAGTGCAATACTTGGAGGGTGCCTCCAAGGAGTGGATGTAGGTTAAGGTTTGACCAAACCACTTTAAATCCGGTGTGTTCTTTTCTTATTATTGCTTCCGCATTTAATTTCTTTATTTGTTTTTTATGTGGTGATATTGGTTTTGGTTTGTGCATTGTTTAAAGATTCTTATTTACCAATTCATCTCTCATTTTAATTAGCCTTGGGCCAGTTCATAAGGGGCCTAACATCCCTAACAAACTTTCAAGTGGTATCAGAGCACTTTGTAGTGGCATCTGAGCACTTTCACATAAATCTTTACAAAATTACTGACTTTTGAAACCTTCATCATCTTAAGAGCTAGATTAGGTGTTATAGATATTCATGCTTTAAACTAGATGCTTAGAAAATATGAAATCTCATCACATAATTATTTTGTTGTTTGACATATGTGGAATGTCATCTTTCCGCCGATCATTGTAGAGAACGTTAGAGAGAGAACGTCTGGGAGTTTTTTGAAATTTTGCTTCGCAGGGTTTCCGCCGATCGTTGTAGGCGATGGAGGATCGCCGATCAGCGGCGACTGTTACTCCAGTCATCCCTCGTCCACCTCATCCTCCATCTTCACGTAAGTTTGTTCGACAAACTGGTTCGTCTCCTCCGGCCTTTGGAGACTCTGGTTTATTAAATGATAGAAAATTCTTTTTATCCAAAGAATGGCCAATTGTCATCAATGAAGGAGGTTTACTGCTGAAAAAGAAAGTTCAAGAATTTGAAGGAAAAGGAAAAGGAATCTTGATGGAGGAAAATTTGACTGATAAATTTTCTGACAAGATTATAAATCTGAGTAAATCCCTTGAGTTTAATAAATGCACGCCAACTTCTTGTGATTTAGTCCCATCAGAATCAGATATTGGCAGGAAAGGATTACAACAGGCAATCCAGACTTTTGAAGATCTTGATAGAAGTAAAAATACTGATGAAACTAGTCTTCAAAGCTCCGATCTTTTGAAGGTTCGTAATTGTGAAGGAGGAGAAATTGGGAATTGCAGCATTTAGAAGGAAGTTAAAGAACGTCCCAGCAAAATTGATAATCCTACGGAGTCTAATGTGTGCACAAAGAAGGCTAACATCAAGGTGTCTGATCTTAATTTTGGAGAGAACTTCCTGAAAGAAGGGGTGGTTAAGCTTCATGAGGAGAAGGAATTAGAGAATTCCAACAGACTTCAAAAGGCTTTGGTTATTAAAGTCTTTGGTAACAATATTCCTTTCAATATTATTAGCATTGAGTTAAGGAAGCAATGGTCAAAATTTGGTAAGTTTCATTTAACCCAATTGGGGTTAGGATGGGTACTATGTGCATTTGAAGATCAGGAATCGGCTGAGGGAATTTTTACTTCTGGTCCTTGGTATGTCAATGGCAATATTGTTGGCATGGACAGATGGACTGCCTCCTTCTCTCCTAATTCCTACAAAGGGCTTATAGCCCCAATTTGGATCCGTATGCCTAACCTTCCTCTTCAATGCTGGGATGAAATTAATGTTTGTAGAATTGCTTCTATGGTGGGAACTCCTTATTTGCTGGATGGGAATATGTTTCAATGGAGTCGTAGAGAATTTGCTAGAGTTTGCGTGAGAGTCAAACTTGATGAAAAACTCCCTTTGGGAGTTTGGATAGAAGGCAAGTTGGGAAAATTCTACCAAAATATTGTTTATGAAAGGCTTCCTACATTTTGTTTAAAATGTAGTAAATTGGGTCATTTAAAGGAAGATTGTTTGGAAAATATGATTCCTACTAAAAGCAATCTTGGAAGAGAAGACTTGGTCAGTAAAAATGATTATAAGCCTATTCCTAATTCTAAAGCTCTAGTGGGTGATTCTAACCATGAAGCTGATAAAGATTTGTATGGGCCATGGATACAGGTGGAAAACAAAAAGAAAAAGGCTTTGAAAACCAATTTCAATCGAGAAGAAGTTAGAAATAGTAATCCAATAATAGAGGTAGAAACAAACTCTGTTATTATTAATAACATAGAACCAGTTGCTGAAGACAAATTGCCTGAGATGGAGGGCATTATGAAGAATTCTTGCGGGAATGAAACTATGGTATCTGATATTGTAAGGGAAGGTTCAGATATGCTCTGTTAAGGAATTGCTATAGAAATCAATGCTGCTGGGTTAAATGAAGATTCTCTCAACAACAAATTTGATGTCTTAGGCTCATTGGCTGAAGAAGGAGAGATAATAGAAGGGAACGTAACTCCGGGGATGCTGTGCTTGGAGGAGGAATCTAATCAGAAAGACATACTTGGAAATTCAGTTTCTACCTTTGGCAAGGACAACCTTACTGAAGACAATTCATCTACTTTGAAGAAAAAAGGTTTGAAACAATTGAAAGGCCTAGGTCCTATTAATTTGAAGACTAGAAACAGGAAAAAGGAAAGTTGTATTAAGGAGAAGGGGGGAAATTCTTCCCCACCTATCCATCTATGAATTCTATTTTGATATGGAATTGTAGAGGAGCCAATAAAAAGAAGGCTTCTCTCTACCTCAAGGAGGTAGTAAAAGATCAAAATGTGTTGTTTGTTGGGCTTTTAGAAACTAAGATGGTTTCTATTGAAATTAAAGATGTGGAAAACTTGATTGGCATTGATTGGGATTATTGTTACCATCCTTCAAATGGTTTCTATGGAGGCATTTTAGTGCTGTGGAGAAAGAGTATTACCAAATTCAGGAAAATTGATTCTTCTAATCAATTCTTAATTGGTGATCTAGACATTATCAATAAAGGTATTTGGAGGATTGAAACAATTTATGGAAGTAAAGATGTCTATAACAGGAGATCTCTTTGGAATGGCTTGGAACCGTATATCACCAACGATTTGCCTATGTTGATTGGAGGTGACTTTAATTGTCTGTTATCCAAAGAAGATAAAAAGGGTGGAAGAAGGTTTGTTTTTTCCTTGGGCCCAAAAGAAATGAAGTCCTTCTTGACTTCTAATGATCTTCATGAGATTGGGTTTGTTGGTCCTAGGCTCACTTGGAGTAATAACAAAAAAGGAGCAGAACGAATCATGGAAAGGTTAGACAGGATTTTGGTTAATTCCATAGCAGTTAACAACAATCAGCAGTTAGTTGTGAAGCATCTTCCCAGGGTTGCATCAGATCATTGCCCTTTGATTCTTAAAATTTTTGATCAATCTTCTAAAGGTTTGAATTCCTTAAAGTTTGAGGATGTTTGGGCTTCTTACCCGGCCTCTTATGCTGTGGTTAAGGAGGCCTGGAAAAGGAAGGACAAGGGTTCAGCTGCTGAAATTCTTAATGCCAAACTGAGAAGAACTATCAAAGCTTTATTCTTTTGGAGTAAGGCCAAACTTCAAGACTTGGGTGCTCAAAAAAATCTGCTCAAAGAGGATATTCTAAAGCTTCAAATCAAGGAGGCTGAAGATGGAGAGCTATTTCAAGAAGAATCTGTCCTGCTGAAATACAAAATTAATGAGCTTAATTCTACTCTAGCTCGGTTAAACACATGGTGGAGGCAAAGATCCAAAGTGAAATGGATTGGGGAAGGTGATCAAAATTCTAAGTTTTTCCATTCTATGGCTAGTGCAAGGAAGAATAACAATTACATTCATTGTATTAAAGATAGCAATGGGCTCATTGTGGAGGATCAGACGAAGATTGAAGAAGTTCTAATCCAGTTTTTCAAAAGGAAATGGAGGGAAAGGAACTGTCTACTTGAAGATTGGCCGGAAGTTCATCAAGTCCTGGAAGAAGAAGATAAGAGACTTTTAAATAGTGAATTCCTGATTGAGGAAATTGAAAAAGCTATCACCGATACTACAGGTTATACATCTCCTGGTGAAGATGGGATAACTTACTCCTTCATTAAAAGCTATTGGTCAGTAGTTAAAACTGAATTTTGGGATGCATTGAATTCTTTCTTTCAAACTGCTATCATGGATGATAAGTGGAAAAGAACTTTAATAGTTCTTATTCCTAAAATCAACAAGCCAATTTATGCACATAATTATAGGCATATTAGCCTGTGTAATACAATTTATAAAATTGCTTCAAAGGTGATCCTTAACAGAATGAAAGCTATTATTCCAAAAATCATATCTGTTGAACAGGCGCTTTTATTAAAGGGAGATCTCTTCAGGATCATGCTCTGATTGCACAAGAACTTTTTCACAAATTCAGGAATTCTAAAGCTTCCGAGGGTCTTGTGTCTATTAAATTAGACATGGAGCAAGCTTATGATTCTATGGGGTGGCCTACTCTTCAAAAGGTTCTTTCTTATTTTGGTTTTCCTGTTTTTTTCTCAAAACTAATTATGGAATGTGTTCAAAACCCTTCCTTCTCAATTTTGATAAATGGAAAGCCATCTAATTGGATTAAAGCCAACAGTGGATTTAGGCAAGGATGTCCCCTTTCACCTTATCTTTTCATAATTTGTTCTCAACTTCTTACAAATGGGATTATGGAAAAGGATGAGTTCGGAGTTCGGGTTAGCAAGAATGGTCCAAAAATTTCACATCTACTTTATGCTGATGATATCATATTCTTTGCTGAAGCTAAGCTTAAGAATATGAAAACTATTAAAGAAATTGTTACCATATATTGTGAATGGACAGGGCAAAATGTGAATTCAAATAAATCAGGAATTTTATTTGGTAAAACAGTTAACAGCCGCAAGAAGAGGAAAATTAAGAGGATTATGGGATATAAGGAAGTTAAGGAGATTAATTATCTGGGATCAAAGCTGACATTGAGAAGGCTTTCAAGGGTTGATTTTCAGTTTCTTCTTTATAAGGTCCTCAAAAAATTGAATTGTTGGGGACTAAAATACATTTCTCTAGCTGGAAAATTAATTTTGGTGAAGACTGTTATTCTAGCTCTTCCATCATCTTACTCTACGATTTCTTTGGTCCCTAAAGCAGTTCTTAGAGATATTGAGAAACACTGCAGAAGGTTTATTTTGGATAAATCAAATGAAATTCACGGGTTACATTATTTGAGTTGGGAAAAGCTCTGCGAACCTATTGAGAATGGCGGTAGAGGTTTGCAGTCCTGTTCTAATAAAGTAGGTCCACTAAGAGCCAAGCTTGCCAGGAAATACATGAAAGATGAAGAATCCTTATTACATAGAACTCTTTATCCCAGATACGGATCTTGTTGGGAGGTTGCTAACGGGAATAAATCTATTTCTGCTGCTTGGAAAATCATTAAGGATGGAAGCATATTTCTGAAAAATATCGTGAGGTGGGATATTGCTAACGGCAATTCTATTGATGTATTTGAAGATACTTGGATCCTAGATAAGTGTCTTAACAGATGGCCGACTTTTGTTAATCCGTTAGAAGCAAATGGGAAGTTAACAATGGATTATTTCATTACTGGTAATTACTGGAATCTTAATAAACTTCACAATTTTTTTGGAATTGAATTGGTTCGGCTAATCTGCCATACAGAAATCAGATCAGAGCTTATTAATGATAATTTTGATCTCATTCACATGGAATCTGGTAGAATTATCTCATCTATGGCTGCTAATACCAATTCTTCTTCTAATTCTGTTCAACCTCAGTGGAGTTGGCTGAAAAAATCAAAACTTAATGCCAGAGTAGAAAATTTCTGCTGGAGGATGTTTAACAATGCTCTACCGACCTTTTCCTTTCTATCCTATAGAAGGCTTCAAACCAGTTCGTATTGTCCTAGAGGCTATCAAGAAGAAGAGAATATTTGTCATCTTATTTGTAGATGTCAAAAATTGATTGAAATATTTAAAATTCTGGATACTTGGGGCTTTCATATCCCGGATTTTAATAACAAAGAGGAAGTTTTTGAATGGTTATTCAGGCAAAATCATTTTATGTCCAGCTTATTATGTAATGTGATCTACCTTAATTGGAATGAAAGGAATGAATTGGTTCATGGGAAGAAAGAAAAGAGTTCTATGGTTATAGCAATTGAAGCAATCAGCTTTTTAGGAGCTCTTAAAACTCCTAACTTCATCAAATCGGGTCGGTTGGGTTCTAATCAGCATATGCTGTTTGAAGATCATTGGTGCCCTCCTCCACCCGAATGGATCAAGTTGAATGTTGATGCAACCTTGTTTCCCTCTTATAAAGGAGGAATTGGTGGTGTAATTAGAGACTTCAAAGGAAGACTTATAGCAGCGTTTGGGAAGCCTGAAATTCATTGGGACATCACTAGTTTGGAGCTTCTAGCTATAACTTCTGGTAAAGATATTCTCAAAGATTGGATGCATGGCTTTAAAGGTATCATAATTGAAAGTGATAATTTCAATATTATCAATCTCATACACAAAAAGAAAGAAGCAAAAGGTATGAATAAATTGTCTATAATTGATAGTTTTAATTTTGTTATTTTCAATTGTGTGAAAAGGGATTGTAATAAGTTAGCTGACATTTGTGCTAACTATGGTACCTTTTCTAGTTTTTTTTGGGATAACATTTTACTTGATAAGATTCCTCCTTCGTTTGTTAGTATTTTGGAGGAGGAATCTTTAACTTGTACTTAGTTGGGTTTTTTCCCTTTCTTTCTTTATAATATTTGCTCTATGCATTCTTCAAAAAAAAAAGAAAATATGAAATCTTAATATTGTTTTAATTTTTTGTTTTTGTCCTTTAAGTGGTTTTTTTTTTTTTTTTGATTTTTTCTTATATATGTATTTTTTTAGTTCTTTTAAGACATAAGAATCTGATCACTACTTACTTTAGTAGTTAAACCTTTCTTTAAATATAAATCTTACCTATGTTTGTGAATAATGATTGACCGCTATAAAACATTTGAAGGAAGAAAAGTTGAAAACTATCCCTCTTCCTCTAACTCCTTTAGTGTTGTAATTTCCTTTTGAATAAGAATCTATTTGAAATTAAAAATAGTCCTAAAAACGGAGATCTATTTCATCTTCCTATAGTCTTCTATTTTATTTTAAATTTTTGCAAATCAAATACTCTATTTAAAATTTTCTTAATCAAGTTGTTTGTCTATATCAGATGGATACGAATTTGATTTGTAGTTTTCTCTTCCTTTTATATGAGAGTGAGTTCTTCTTCTCTCATATTTGGAAGATAATATCATAACTAAGAGTTTTTAAAGACATAAAAAGGAAGCAGGTTTGAAAGAACGAAAAAGAGGCTCAAAATGAGCAAAAAAGCTGAAAAATTCGCAATGAACGCCAAAATTTGAAAGATGCACAAAGTGTATCAAAAATAAAAATATGTGCAAGGTGTACCAAATACTGATAAAAGAGACATAAAATGAGCACACAATGAGTTAACTTCCCCTACTTTCAAATCTTTAATCTTAAACAAACCTATTTGCAATTGATATCATCTACACCGAAATTTGAAATACATAATTTTTGGTTCATCACTTTGTAATGCTATTCTCTTTGATACATTTTTGGAAAGAAGTTTGAAAAGATCACATCCCTTTCTAATTTATTTTATGAATAAGATTTTTGTTTAAAAAGGACTTTAACCTATATGGAGCCTGAGGTAGGGTTGAAAAAATTGAAATTTCTAACTTTTCTGGATCTTAGTGTTGTCAATGCATTTCTTACTAAGTTTTTTCATTAATCATAAGGTAATAATTCTCATTTTAAATTATTATGATTTATTCTAAAAAAAAATAGATGTTTGATGTGTATTTTTTCTTTATTTCTTGATTTTTTTATGTTTTAGTTGTCATTTTATTATGATTTTGCTTTATTTTCTTTCCTTGATATTTCCATATGATTCATGCCCATATATAAATTTTGCTTTAATCGTACTACATGATAAACATTGTACTAGATAATATTCACAATTTTCATTATAGATCCAATCACAGTGTATCCAACGATTCATATTCATCAATTATTAGTCTTTAGCTTCGTATAATACAATCCATAGGTAGTAGCCATTGGAAAAATTGAATTTAGTCAGTATAATATTAAATAACATATCTTATTATACGAACATACATTTGTACTGTATGATCTGATAAGTCAATAAATATCAATGTGACTCCTTGGGATGAACATTTTTTCTCAAATTGTTAGTACAATTATGATCATACTATATAATAAGACAACCTTTTTAACTGATCGGACTGGACGAATTGATTGTAGTCGATCATTTAATATGATTTCATGATCATATTATATGATCTTGTTGACTCTATATAAATGGCCCAAACTCATTCTTTCTTCCTTACTCCAATCCTTTCAACACTCCTCCCCTCTCACTTAAGCTCTAAATCTTGGTAATGGCTGGAGGAAAGTGATCTCGAGCACTCATTATGAGTTTGTTCCCGATGATAAGTAGATCCTTGATTTGCAGAGGTCATAGATGAAGAGGCCTACAACAGATATAAGAATGTTGGAATCACTCCCTCAAAAGTCTTCAAATAGGAGGATATGAACATTTAAGTACTACCCCAATTAGCACATTCCACTCTCACTTTTAATCAAATTCTCACATACCCTTTCAGCTATAAATTGCTTTTTGAATTTTTTGCAAGCCTTAAAAGTATCCGTAGTGAGGGTACTTCCCTCCAATCTTATGTTAATAGGTGGCCAATAGAGATTACCTACCAAGACTTCCATGACTTTCTACATTTTTCCACTTATGGTTAAAAAAATTATGTTCTAGCTGTAAATCCTGATTTTGATTGGACCCCTGCTAACACCACCCTTAGGGAATCCAATCTCAGATATCAAATAGCCCATATAAACACCTTAGTTCAGGATGCCCTCATCATCCAACACATACATAAAAATTTTATCATTCCTAAAGCTGCTAATTGAATTAACAATACTTCTATTCTTTTTCTTGCAACTTATTTAATAATGGCTCAAATTGACTTTAATGCAGCTGACCATATTATCTACTATCTTGAGCATCTAACTTATATTATAGATCCCCGCCATAAGAGAATGCCCAATCTAGCCTTAGGACATAACATTACCTTTATCTTAGAAACCAAATACAACTTCTAATTTCCTACACCACATGATCACCTCCTAGTTTACTATACAAATAGATCCTTCCATATTCATCACAGTGCTCATCATCACAATGTTCGCTATGTAGACGTTGAGTCTGTAGTAGAAGAGGGAGAACCTATTCCAGTAGCTGCTCCTATCATCTAGCAATCTCAATTTGATTAGTTAGTCTAGAGGTTTGATCAATGGGAGTTCTATTTTGATGCCTATGTGGCTAAGTAGTAGTAATAACCAAAAAATGACTTATACCCTTTGATCATTATGTATCGTAGTAGTAACAGCAGTATGATCAGGATATGGTATGGTTTAAAAACCAATTTTCCTCAATCCTTTTGTACTTTCAGCCACCACCTCCCTTCGATCAAGATCCCTCTTTGTTTTAATTTCTTTCATGTTTAGTGATCTATGTACTTTTCTTGTTTGTTTTAGTTTCCTATTTTTTGATGTTGTTTTCCCTCTTTTTGAGATCTCAAAAAGGGGAGTAGCATGTGTTAATAGGTTGTATTTTGCTTTAAAATGTTCAAATCCATGTTTGTCTTTTAAACTTTAAGAGTTCTTCTATTATGTGTTTTATTTTAAAACATAAAAAATAATTAGACAAAAAACTTTGACACCCCCTCTATTTTTGAAAAATTCACTTAGTAAGGGAGAGCTTAGAGAATAGCAAAACACTCTTGAATCATAAACCAACAATGTTTACCACCATAAAAAATGAGGAGATTATTGCAAATTTTGACCCAAGTCTTGTTATTTTGATGATAACAAATATTATTGGATTTTCCACTATACTATTTGAAACTATAGAGAACCTATGACTTGCTCACTAACATTTTAGGAATATATCACTTACAACCTCAATCAGCTCAAGACTGGGTAGACTATGAATAGTTAGTAATATTTTAGTATTTATATATTTTTTACCTTTCTTAAGTCAAATTTGTATTGTGGTTGATCCTAAGGCTAAGTAACCTTGCACACACATATCAATGGAGTGAGTTGGTGAATTAGAAAAAACTCTATTTTTTGAACTAATCATACTGTACCATTTTTATTGTATAGGATGATCTATTAACCAAAAAACCCTAATTAGGGAACCTATGCTAAGTAAGATTGATTAAACTCATTATATTGTACAATGCCTATCATACAAGATGATCAATTATAATCAGCAAAATAGCTGCTAATAACATTTTAGGTAATATTTTAATATTCAAAATTAATGTCTAATTATATTGTATGATATGCATCATACTATATGATTCATGACAATCATGCCTAAATTGATCCTATGATTAGGAGAATAATCATGGTTAATGTTTTTAATCAAATTATAGAGGATGATTGGTGACGATCATATTGTATTATTCGATCGAGCATTAGATGATATTTACATCATCACCTATCATCCAAGATGAAATACCATAGTTTTTTTAACTAATATTATATGATAAATTCCTAATTTTTTACTATACAAATCGATCTCTACATGGGATGATAATCACATCACCGCCCGTCATACAGGACGATCAGTAAATCTCTTGAACTGATCGTATGGGTAATAAATTTTGTTCTGTTTAAAGAGGCTATTTAGTTCTAATCTTATTGGATGATGGTCTAAATCATCCTGGATGATAGGTTAATCTTTTTGACCTGATCCAACACGGTTTATCTCCTCGTACAATACTAGTAAGAGTAATTTAAACTAATCATACTAGATGATCATGAGATTGTACTGGATGATAAGAGTTAGCTGATTAAAATTTAGGGCTTTTTGAGAGGTTCTCTTTTTAAGGTTTCACAAATTATTTCCTAAAATACTTTTGCTAATAAGGTGTTCTAAGAGGGATCAAAGAGGTGCTTAGATGAGATTTGGGCGATAGAAGAGGGAGAGTTTTTGTAAGGGAAATTTATGAGGGATTCACATGGTTGCTCCAAGAAGGGTTCTTCGTTGTCTACTTCAAGCTTCTACCTTGCTCTTTTGGAGGCTCCAGGAAGACACTCTACAACACTAGTTTTTGGTTCTCTGCCCTCTTCAGGAGGAGAAAAAGGATTTCAGGTTCTCTGCCTTCACTAGGAGGGTGAAAAAGAGAAGGTCCTCAGCCACATCAGGTTGGTAGAAGAGATTTTCTAAGAGATTCTCCACCTTATTGTGGGGCCAAAAGGAGATATAGTACTTTTAGTGAAACACCTTGAATGAAGGGTTCTAGGGAGTGGACATATGTCAGGTTAGACCGAACCATTAAAAAATCTAGTGTGCTTATTTGTATTATTTTTAGCCCATTTATTTTTTAGGATTTACTGTGTGGCTGACAAACTTTGTTTTTCTACTATTGTGAAATAAATCTACTTCCACATTATGGGATTAAATTATCTATTTTTAGATATTGAAAAGTCATGAAATGATTTCTTTTTCATTAAAGAAAATTTTAAATTACCAATTCACCCCCCATCTTGGTTAGCCTTGGGCTTGTTCTTAGAGGTGTCACAACCTCCTCAAACTTTCAAAATATACTAATGAGCTTTACCATCCAACTAGATAAAGATGTAGATGGAATGTCTATTGATCAAAATAAATATAGAGGAATCATATAATCACTATTATATTTTAGTGCTAGCAGACCTTACATTATGTTTAATATGTGTCTATGTGCTAGATTTCAAGACGATCCAAAAGAATCCCATATGAATCCTTTGAACTGAATTCATAAATATCTTATAGACATCATAAACTTAGGTATCTAGTATCAAATTCATTGCACTAGCTTTGAAATAGTATGATATTCAAATTCAAATTTTGTTGGGGGTAGAGGAGAGAGAAAAAAAATCATTTTTGGCCTTTATCAATTCATAGAACAATCCATATTTTTCAGTTTAGTAGACAATAAAATTTTGTAGCCTTATCCACCATTGAAGAGGAATACATAATTGTAGGAAGTTTTGTTTCTCAAGTCTTATGGATAAAGAAACAATTCTTGATCTTTGACATTATGTTGGAAATATCCCATTTATTTGTGATAACATTAGTGAAATATGTATTTCCAAAAATCTAAGTCAACATTCTTGTACAAAGTACTTTAGCATTAGAAATCATTTCATTAGGGATCAAATAATAAAGGGAGACATAGAATTAAATCACGTGACCACTATAAATAATTTAGCAGACATTTTTACCAAACCCATCAATTTTGACACATTCAGCAAACTTAAAATTAGGCTTGGGTTCATTGATATTCATGTATAGAAATTAGGGTAGAGGTTATTTGATGTGAGCTTATTTTCTTACTTTATGTTTGTGTGTCATTTATTTTGATTGGTTGTTGTAGTTTCTTTTTATAATTTTTGTGTTGTAGTATGTGATTATTTTAGTATTCTATTACAGTTATCTTTTTTGGTGATGTCAAAAGGGGTAGTAGAAAAAGTTGTTGGTTTGTATCCTTTTCATCATTAGTGTAGTTTTTTTGTTAAAATATTTTTGTGATTGTTTATGTTTTAGTTTCCATGTTATTTAAAATATTAATAAAAAAATTTCTTCCTATTTTTAAGATATGACTTATTAATTTTTTTAAAGATATGCAAATAAAATTAAACCAAAATGAAAATATACAAAGAACTATGTGATAGAAATCCTATCACATTCCTTCCCAATCAAGTCAACAAAACTTGAAGTTCACTGGATACAAAAACATAACAAAAAAATCTCCTAAGATGGCAAGATGAGAACATACATCAACCACTCAATTACAATCTCTAGAAACAAAATGGAAAATTACATTTTTAAAAACGTTTTGAAAAAAAAATCTTTCTTTGAATACTTTTATTCTGCTCAAAGGCCTTTTTTACTAAATTTTTGCAATAAATTGATAACAATTAAATTATCACCTTCAATAATGATTCCTTGCTTTTCAATCATCCCTTCTTAGGTTATATTTTTGAAATCGAAAATATTTGTCATTTACAATAATGATATATTCCAGTGAACTAATTTCTTTCCATAAGCAAGTAAAATCCCTCAAAACTCCAGCTATAGTTGAAAAATTGCACTGCATCAGAGAAGCATTTAAATGTAATTTGATCCAATCTATAGGAGGAGGATACCAAGCTTTTAACAACATGTTACGCTGATTAATATCCCAATTCTAACAAATCAGAAACAAATGCATTTGAGTAGATTCTGAAAAACTTTGAGCTGCAATAATTAAAGAAGATGGAACATATTTTCCATTTATAAAGATATTTCTTTCTTTCCAATTATGATATACCACAAAAATATAAATTCTAGCAAATCCTTGATTATCAATTGCTGCCTTTTGCAAACTAACACAACATAAAAAGATTTCGGAACTTTGAGAAATGAATTCCCCACTATTTAGATTTCTCAAGAATTTCTATAATTACTGCAATGCACCATAATATGATCCAAGTTTTCATTCTCCTAGCTGGCTCTCGAACAAAAAAGTATTCACTTGCAATCTTCTATGATTCAACCACACATTTATAGGAAGAACATTATTTAATAATCTCCAGCAAAATAATGATTCTTTTGGATTCACATTTAATTTTATCAACCATTTCAAATTAAAACCACCTTTGTATATTTGTAAAGAAGCTTCAAAAGCCATTGAAGTAATAACTTTACTAGAATTAGAAGAAATTACTTATGGTTTATCTTCATGTGAGTCTGGAATAATAGGAATTTCCAATATCATTTTTATCATATCATTAGGAAAATTCATCTTTAGAATAGATAGATTCCTTCTTCCATCTTCATTTAGAGGTGTTGCAACCATTTTATCTTTAAGCTCGAATATATTGCATGTTGAAGGCCATTTTTTTAGACTTAATCCTTTAGAAACCTACCATCTGACAGTAGGCTTAAAAAATGAGCACCTTTTTTTAATAATACACTAATATGGGGATGAATTTCTTTTTTTTTTTTATTCTTTCTAGATATCATATCCATATTTTTCCATGATCATTCTCTTTATAAGTGAATCATGATTTGAATGAAACTCCAAGAAAAATGAGCCCTTAGCAGACCCTATCTTTAAGCTACAACTTGAAGTCCAATACCACCGTATTAGTTGGAGTCCAAAGCATATTCCAAGAAATATAATGCAATCCATTTTTTCCTTGATCCTTGTTCCATAAGAAATTTCTACAAAATCTTTCAATATCATAAATTTGCTTCCTCCACCACCAATGTTAAGCAAGTCCTTCAGCTCAGAAAGGGTCTTTTAAAGGAACTTCTCAAAATATTGGTTTGTATACACCTTTTGGAATTAATGAACGAGTCATTATAAATGATGGACTAGAAGAAAAAGTAGTTTTAACCAATAAAATATTTCTAGAAATAATTAATGAATGAGATCCCCATGTGTTAAGTCTTTTGATTAGTTTATCCATTATTATTCGATAATCACCAACCTTAATCCTTTTCAATTCCATCTTTATTCCTAAGTAGGTGATAGGGATAACAATACAAAAACCAAGATTTTGTTTAATTTTCTTTTCCATCATTTTGAAACAACTTTCCAGAACATAACAATTAATTTATAAGAATTGAATTTCTATCTAGTCCAGCTATAATAGTCAAGAAGAATTCTACTAATCACTTTAGCATTGTTTCTTGAAGCCTAAACTACAATTGAACCATCAATAACATACAGTAGATGGGAAATCTTTTCTATATTTGATGCAAGTCTTATGCCAAGTTGTCTTCCTTTTTCATGAAATGCTTTTGAAAGTGATTCATAACACAAAATAAAAAGACAGGAAGATAATGGCTAAAGTTATCTAAAATCACATTCAACATTAATCCAATCTCTCTTTCTATGATTGATAATAATTGAGAATTTTGAATGGTTGATACACTACATAGTCAAATTTAAAAAATTCACTGAAAAATCAATAACTCTTAGAATCTAATTTAATGTGTCATAGAACATACTATTGTATGCTTGTTCCATGTCTAATTTATTCTAAATCTACTTAATATCTCAAGAGCTAACAAATAATTATCAGAAATGGTACTTCCATGAAAAATTTAAGTATGAAAAATCTTTAATCTGTTTAATATCAAACCAATGACAATTATATAAATCATATGAAATAAATTAATCGGTTGAAACTTTTATAATTTTGAGGAATTATAAACTTTAGGAATAAGAACAACCATAGTTTGTTTCCAAAATTCTAACATTATACTCAAATCAAAGAAGTTTTCAATAGCATTCCAAATTTCATTCTTTACAATGCTCCAAAAAAATTTAAAAAACATGCATTAGCACCATCTTCTCTAGGAGATTTCTTTTTACCATCTTCATAACAATAGAAAATAGCTCTTGTTTAAAAAATATAGCATTCATCTACTATTTCATATCTTCATTAATGTGATCTTTAGCTTCAAAAGATGTCCAATTTTGTAAAATGCAATGTCTCTTCTTCCTTTTGTTTAAAACAATTCCTCAAAGCATTGATCGAATTAAGTTATGGGCCGCCTGTATAATTCCATTAGGATCAAAAATTTGATTAATCATACTACCATTTTTTATAGATTTAGCCTAAGCATAAAAAAAAATAAGAATTTTGATCCCCTTCTTCCAACCATTATGAATTAGTACATTGTCTCCATGAAGTTGCAATTTTAATAAGAGTAACATTCAATTAATGAATTGTTTTTCTTAGTTCATGTAACTTATTTTGGTTCAGACCATCCAAACTTTTTTCCTCCTCTTGTAACAAAAAAATATCATTTTGTAACAATGTTTTAATATTATTCATCTCCTTTAGCTTATTTTTACTCCAAAAAAATAAGCATTTAAGTGATCTATTCATTTTCCTTTTAAGAATATCAGCAACTATTCCAAAGCTTTGTTTACTCCAAGATTTATTAGCAATAAACCTAGAAGCTTCATAAGAGTACCGGACATTCTCAAGTGTGATAACTTTTGCTGATAACAAACTGAGTTTTTAAAGTGAAGCAAATATGGACAATGATTTGAAGTAACTCTTGGTAAATATCTTATCATATCAAATCAAATATTTAACAATGCTTTAGAATTTAAACAAATTATACCTATTCTTTCCCAATTACGAGCAATACCTTCTTTATTATTACACCATCTATATTTAGGACCAATTGAAGCTATATTATGATAATCATTTTTTGTTATGAACTCCTTCACCTCTTGTGAACCTTGGGTAAATAAAAATATTTTACCACCTTTCTTTTATTGCTTTGATAAAATACAATTAAAATCTTCCGCAATGATACATGGATTATCATTATAAGTGTATTCTTTAATCATTTTCCACAACAATCTTCTTTCATGTAGATCATTATTACCATAGACTATAGAAACATTCCAAATAATTCCATTAGGAGACTTCAAATTTCTAATAACACATTGATTGGAAGAATTTAAAATAGTAAAGAAGATATACACTTTTTACATTATGCAAAAGTTTTTCTTGAAATACCTTTAGCAGGAAAATGAAAGAAATCCCATTCACCAATATATCTTCTAACTTCTTTAAGATCAATGGAAACTAATTTAGTTTCCAATAAACTGACAAAAAAAAACCATTTTCTAGCACTAAACTTCTCAAATAGTAGGAAGCTTCTTTTTTCATAGCTCCCCTACAATACCAAAATAAAATAGAGGACATTAAGAAACAAATGGGGATAAGTCCCCAACCCCATCATAACTAACATCTTTTTCTTATTCTTTGGTTTTCTTTAATAGGACCTAACATTCTTAGTTCTTTGCTAAGTTTATTCTTATTTTAAGAAGATTTTGGAGAAATAAATTTCAAAACAATAGATATAGAAATCATGTTCAACTTAATTCCATTTTCACAATAGCAATCAACTTTTTTAGAATTAAAATTACAAGACTTTATAAAAGAATTTGACTTCAATACCTTCACATGTTTTGGAGGAATCACCATATGACCATCTTTGGAAAAAATGAAGACAATATCACCATTAATAGTTTGATTAATTTATGCAGGAGCTTTAGAAGCATTATAATTATTTTCATCATCAGCAACATCAAAAATATCAATAATTACCATAATAATAGAAACATTAGCAAATTCAGTAATCTCAGCAACATCTCTTCTTTTAACTGCATCACCACTATCATTGACATTAACAACTTAATTTTTGAACTCTTCTTTTATCTTTAATTCATTTTGGATAGAAACATCAGCAACATCATTTGTTTTAATAGATTCAACAGCTTCAGCATTTTAGCGACATTTTTTTCTTTTAAAATCATCAACAAAATGATCAATATCAGTAACAATTTTTGAACTCTTCTTTCATCTTCAATACTTTAAGAATAACCATAGGTTTTTTTTAAATGTCTTTTTATCCCCATTAAAATTTTTTGAATTTAATTGGAAACCTTGAAAATTATTTATATTTGAAACGTCTGCATCTCTATTGAAATTATTATGGAATTGATTTAACTTAAAATTGGACAAACAATGTTTTCTGTCATCAAAATGTGGAAGATGTTACAATCGAGGAGCCTGAGTTTATATTTTGATGATTACAAACATTGTTATAGTTTATTTTGTTTCCCTTACAAGTTATTATTTCATATTTTTTTAATGTACTAATATTACAATTACAACATACCCCAAGCATCACCAAAGAATCAAGGCTTAAGATCAGGTAGTATAGGATTGAATTTCTTAGGAGTATGTATTTTATCTTTCTTGAGACATGAATTGTAAAAGGTGTATGTTAGCATAGCAATTATGCAAACAGACATAGGCATTGTGTAAAAGAAATATTTTACTTTTTTAGCCATCATACTTTACAATCTTAATCATACTATATGATATGTTAAAAAAGAACATAATTAATTTTTTTTTATTTTAAATTAATAAAATTAATTTATAATATAACTAATCATACAATACATAAACCGCATCATGATGGATGATAAGCTTTTGTTAGAAACCCGATGTTTAATCTAACATACTTAAATAGGCAATTTTGAATTTTTAATTTTAAACTATTCCTACTATATGAATCATTTCATATTATACTATCTTTTAAATAATTGGCCAAGTAGGTCAGTTAATTAAGCAATTAAAGCAAATCTAATTTATTTTAGATTGCACTATAAGATACATATATTGTACTTTTTGAATAACTCGAGGAGTCACTAGATGAAGTTTTGTTTTTCTAGTATGATAAAAAAATTATATTGTTTGAATCACTCGAGGAATATCTGGATAATTTTTATTTATCATGTATGATTCGATATTGAATTGAATTAATCATACTATACTACTATTTATTCATATAGTACGATTAGTTAATAAACTTTAACACATCATCCTATATGTTATTCATCATACAATACTATAGAAGGAGGATTAAAAAAAAACATACTGAATAATTAATAGATTGTATTGTATAAATAATGATGGTTAAATTAAAAATTAGGGTTTTCTTAGAGACTACTATTTAAACATCTCTAATTTTTTTTATTGAAGTCTTTAGCAATAAAGGGGCTTGAGTCTTCTTTGAGAGAGATTTTAAAAAGTGAGCTTGGGGCCTGATGGAGAGAAGTGTTATTGAGAGAGAGGTATAATAGCCTTGTTGGATCGAGGGAGTGTTTGAGGGAGGGTCTATACATGGTTACTCTATCCGACGTTTATCTTCTTCCTCCAAGGGTTAAGGTTTTACTTCAGGGAAACTCAAAGAAGACCTCATGGAGTTAAAGGGACACCAGCTACTCCAGCATACTACTAGTGAGAGGGATTTGGTAACTCTACCTCATCATTGGTGAACGGTATTAGGGTACTCCCCTGCACCATTGGTGGAAGGGATTCAGCTACTCCACTGCATAAGGTTAGTGAAAGAGATTATTATAAAGGTTTCTCTTCCTTTTTGTGGGTGCAAAAGAAGAGACATTAAATGGTTTAGTGCAATATTAGGAGAGGAGGACTCAAAGGAGTGAATGTAGGTTAAGTTTGACTGAACCACTATAAATCTGGTGTGTTCTTTAGTATTTTTCAATACTTTCTTTATCTGCATTATATTTTCTTGCTTTTTTAACTTCTTACAAATTTGAGGTAAAAACCCTATGATTATTTTTGGAATTACGTTTTGTTAGAAAAGAAAAAATAAGAATTGGAAAAATAAGAAGGAAGAAAAATATTTAAGTATTTATTTTTTTTTTTTACAAAATCAAATAAAATAATTTTATATTTGATATTTCTTATTAATTGCTTCAAGTTGAGAAATTAAGTTTTAAAATTATAGTTGTGAACTTTATTTATGTTTTTCAAAGAAAAGATTTTAAAAAAAATAAAATTAAAACACCAATTCACCTTCTCGTGGTGTGAAACTATTGTTCAAGTGGTCTAGGAATAATAAATTGAACATTCAATTAAAACCTAAATTAAATAAACCCCTTAAAACTTAAAAAAATTAAAATAAATAAGTGCACTACTTTAAATAAAATGAACTTAAGACCTATCCAAACCATTACTTTTTACACACACTTTAGATGGTTTGATAGGGCAACAAACACTAGCTTAGGTTAGGTCGATGGTTTATTTTGGAATTTTTTGTGTACCTTGCCTAGATGGTATTCATGTCTAGCATATTAAGTTTTTGTACTTAAGTTGTTCATGTTTATTATTCCAGTTGGTGCACCTTAGGCTCTCTAGGTCACATTAGACTCTTAGGTCTTAGTATGCTTTATACACCTGCGTTGTACTTATGCATTCAATATATATTTCTCTTTTATTTTTCTATAGAAAGTAGAATATACCTTGGTGTAGATGTCAATGTAAATTTGTAAATGAGAAGTTGTAGACTTATGGTATAAGTAGATTGTGTTGTAAACTACAAAGAGTTGTAAAAAGATTTAAAGATGATTGATTATATCCTTTTAAAATGCTAAAAGGAAAATATTCTTCTTCTTTTAAATATGATTGTCTTTTGCAATCTTATAGATGATATATGAGTTAGAATATTTAAAGACTGAATTCTGCAATCATATTTTAATCTACATTATATAGTAGTAGAAATCCAAGCTTGCTGTGGAGGACTTGGGCCACCTTTACTTTATAGAAAAACTTGGGCTTTATGTTTATTAAATTATAAAGAAAAAAAAAATATATTTATAAATTTATTTCATATATCATTATATTACATTGTTTTTGCATACTAAGGTTTCTAAAATAAATCTCCTTAATTCCTAGAGTATAGATTCATCTTTTTTTGCATTCATAAGGCATTGGTTGATGCTTACAATAATATCTTACAATTCACTCTAGGCATAATAGGTCTAGATTATACACTTCAAAGTTTCTCCTATCTCTGGGAGGGTTATTCAGTCAACCAAATTCTAAAGTTAAAAAAAATCCACTAATTCTAAAGTCTAAATCTTTTATTTGGTTCTTTTAAACCCAACCTTTCCTTAAATCTTGGTAAATTTCAAAAGTCAAATATTTGCTTTAATAAAGAGTTATCTCAAGACTTGTCTTAAGTTGTAATTAATTAAAGAGTGTTGCCTCAATAATGAGTTTAGAACCTACTAAAAAAGTAATCCATATCTTTGTTTTATAAGGTAGGGAAGAATCTTGTGTACATAGACTTGCTAATATATGGGTTAGGTTCATAATCAAAAAGTTATGTGATCATTTTTTTTGTCTTTCAAGATAAATTTAACATTCTTTATCTTTTGTTTAAATATAAAAATAAAACCTAATTTTATTTTATAATATATAGTCCAGCATCCATTTGTATTTTGAGGCAATAGATGTTATGCTATGCATATTTGAATAAAAAAGACAAAACAGAACTGAAATTCATGTTGGCCCTTCAATTTTGTCCAAAAAAAATTTTTGGTGACTCTGTTGGTTTTAGATTCCTCTCTTCATCTTTAGTTAAGACTTAAATTTTTATAGATATTGAATCTAAAGTTTGAGTTTACAAGATCCTTCATCTATATATACTCTAATAATAACTATAATACTTTTATGTCTTGACATAGGATGATTAGGATTCTAGGGCCTATGGAGAAGGAATTATTATCATAAGGAAATAAACCTTTTTATACCCTTACAAGCTTGACAAACATCTATGGGTGTAGATGATTTGATTCATTACAATTATAGATAAGTAGACTTATAAATCAAAGGTTTATTTATAATAATTAGTCTAGAACATCATTCATTTTATTTATCTTTACTATTTATTGCATTTCTGAATAGTGATAACACCTCACCTTTTATTTTATTATGTAGGATAAATTATGTAGCTTGAGTAGATAGTATTAGAGTTAGTTATAGCACACTTATTTCCTCGTGGGATCTATACTTTACTTATATACTTTATTACTTGATCAATATGTGCACTTGCATAGTTGGTAGCATGTAATACATACTTTCATAGTAGCAAGAAAGCTCATTTACATAAAAAATAAAGTCCTCATCAAGTTTTTTTGCATTGCTAGGGAATCTGATTTGTGCTTTTGTAATTGCCTATATAATGTCCAAAAAGTGGCATATTTAATCCTACTTGATATATTTAATTTGTACTTGGTTAGTTATTTTTATATTTATTATTATTTTTATCATTTATAAAGTTATGAACAAGTGATTATTTTGTAATTAATAATTTTCAAAAAATTTATTATTTTTCATTCACTATTTTGGATTATGCACAATAGATACAATAATAGACCCAGATTATTTGATTTAGAAATAGAAATGACCCTTAAAAAAATCTATAAAACTAAAAAGATTTCAGCAGTAGGAATGGCTAAACCAAATCTAAAACATGACCAATCTAGACCTCTTAGGGAGTATTTCAATCCTTTAGTAGATGGAATTTATCAAAGTATCAACTGACTTTTTATCCAAGCTAATAATTTTTAGCTGAAACTAGCCATGATCCAAATGGTTTAGAACTCTTAGTTTGGTGGAACTCCTTTTAAGGATCCTAACTTATATTTAGCTAGTTTCTTAGAAATTTTCATAATATTCAAGTATAACGGAGATGGTAATAATTATTAGACTTTGTTAGTTTCCATTTTCTCAAAGGGACAAAGTTAAAATGTGGTTGAATTCCTTGCTTGCAAGCTCCATAATCCCATAGAATGAGTTGGCATATAAGTTCCTAACAAAGTACTTTTCAACTTCCAAAATTACTAATCTTAGGAATGATATTACTTCATTTCCTTATATGTTGAAGAGTGAATTTATGAGACCTTGGAAGGATTTTAGGAAATGCTTAAAAAGAACTCTCACTATGCTTTGCCTAATTTGTTGGTGACTGAAATATTTTATAATGGGCTTGTATGATCCCATAGTCCCATAATTCATGTGACAGTAAAAAGATCCTTACTGTAAAAACCTATTGATTAGGTATATGCCTTGATAGATGAAATGAAAATAATTAACTTCCAATTATCTCTTGATAGGTTAAATCCTAAGAGAGTAGCCCATGTTTATTAGTCATATGCTTTATCTTATTTGAGTGCTTAGGTAGTTGCCATGCCGAAGAAGTTAGACAATCTTTAAGTAGGTATAATCTCAAGATCACATAAGTATTTGGATGTGATTGACTTGAATTATGATAGTGAGTATAGTGCTCAAGGAATTGAGAATGTGACTATTATTAGAAGATAAAATAAACCTTATTCAAATATATTAAATCCAATTTAAAGTTACCACTCTAATTTTAGTTGAAGTAATAATAAAGGTGGAAATTAGTGGAACCCAAACCATTCCAACCCCATAGGATATTAGAATAATCCATAGCATCCTACTGTGAACCCTAGAACTTTTTATCCACTAGACTTTAATAAGAATAATCAATTCAGAGATAGGAATATACTTTTGAAGGATTTAGTGCATTAGAGAGGAACTCAATTAAAGAGCCAAGCTGCAATCATTGGAAATATAAAAAATAAAATATGGAAACTTGTAAGTTTAATGAATAGTATATCCCACGATAAACATTATAATCTTAGTGATAAGAATTCGGAAGAGAAGTGCAATACTATTTAGCTAAGGAGTGTGAAGGAATTGGGAGACCCTTAGAATGATATAGATCAACACCATAAAGAAAATTGGGGTAGAAGAGGCTTTAGTAATTAAACCACCTAAAAATAACACGAACAAATTAAAGAAATTGAAAGACATATTAGGAAGGTTGTATAGAAACCATCACCAAATTTTTCTAGACTGAATAAGTAGAATCTAAAAAAATATTTATATAGTTTTTAGAAGTTATTAAAAAATTAATGATTAATATACTCTTCTCTGAAGCCTTAGAGTAGATGCTCGCTTTTATTAAATTTCTGAAAGACGTCTTTAATAAGAAAATGAAATTTGGGGAATTTGAAATATAGAATTTACTAAGGAGTTTAGTGCTATCACACAAAAGATCCTTAAAATTTTGAAGGATCCTAATAGTTTTACTATTCATGTGATTATAGGGGATAAATTATATGGAAGAGCATTATGTGAGTTGGGATCTAACAACATTATTATTTCTTCATTTGTTGTTAAGAGATTATATTTAGGAAAGGTCCAACCACCACTTTCACCATTTTTCATGAGGATATATGATTTACTTATCTCAAGGGGGGTGTTATAGGATGTTCTTATTAAGATAGATATGTTTATTTTTTTCATATAGAATTTATTATCATAGATATGGCAGAGAAATGGGAGATACCCATTATCTTACGGAGACCTTTCTTAGGAATGGGTAAGGCTATAATATATCTTCATAAAGGGGAATTGACCATGAGAATACAAAACCAATAAGTGACTATAGATGTGCTTAAGTCCATGAAATGACCTAGTGATAAGAATAAGGATTTTTTTGGAGTTAAATTGGAAGAGTCTATTTTGAGAATTTTAAGGAAGATTTGTTAACATACAAATAAATGGATGAATATTTGGAGGAAAACTATGAGGGTTTGGATGAACTTGTTTAACTTATTGGAGACACTTCTAGGATGTTAAGGGAGAGATATGAAACTTTGGATACCTCATCTTTTGGTAGAACTTTAACACCATATGTAGAGTAAGCACCTATTTGAGAGAGTAAAAACTACCTTACCATCTTAAGTATAACTTTTTGGATAATAATTCAACTTTATCAGTCATTATTTCCACTGGTTTGGAGAAAATATCATGAAGGCAATTTGGTTAAGGTTCTAAGTAATTATAAGAATGCTTCAGGATGGACCATAGCTAACATCAAAGCAATTAGCCCATCATTATATATGTATAGGATTTTGATGGAGGAAAGTATCTTACCAAAAGCTATTTCCCAAAGATGATCAAATACATCCATAAATGAAGTAGTTAAAAAGGTAATACAAAACTGGTTAGTTGTAGGAAGTGTTAACCCAATTTTTTTATAGTTCTTTGGCAAATCTTATTTATTTTGTTCCTAGGAAGGGTGGTTTAGTTTTTTTTTTTTTTTTGAAGAGAATGTCTCAAATAGCATTAAAGAAAAGAAAAATCTATTACAACGTAAAAGACTCAAACTGTTGATTCCTCCTTTAATATAGACATAAATAAAGGAGGAATCTTATTGAAACTAACATCATCCCAAATAAAAGAGGACAAGATACCATAGTTAGCACATAAGTCTGCTAACTTATTACAACTTCTATCAAAACAATTGAAAATGACATTAGTAAACTCATCAAATATATGAAAATTTTTTCATATCTTGTTTCTCCATTCTTCTTGACTTCCTTCAAGAGCTTTATGATATTTATATTATCACCTTCTATGATGATTCCCTTGTATTTAAACATCCAATCCTTCAGCATCTCCTTAATAGATTATGTGGCCAAAAATTCCAAAGCCGATATATCCCAATGAGTGTACGGTTTTCCAAATGCTAGAAGAAATCTTCCTTTATGATCACGAAACACTCTTCCAATTTTGGCTTTGTGTGAAGTAAGTAATGAAGCATCTACATTTACTTTGAGCCAATCGGGTGGAGGGGGATGCCAATGAGGATTAAACAACCTATAAGGTTGGTTGACTTCCCATATACCCGAAATACTATAATTCCCAAGATTGAAGAATGAAGCAAAGCTAATTGATTTGGAAGCAATACTAAGAGAACTATCCTCCTTCCCATTGTGAATGAAACTATTCCTTGATTTCCAAGTGAAATACAGCACTGATCAATAAAGATTGATCATGAATGGAGATTGAGTAGATAAATGATTACAGCAGTCTTGCATAGAATGGAAATCATGAAAAACAAAACCCCATTCTTTGATCTGTTTCAGAACTTCCTTCAGGTTTTCACAATTAGCTAGAATGTGATCTCTATCTTCTACTGCATTGCAGCTCCTTGGGCTTTGATTGTTCCTAAGTAATCTCCTGTGTTCAAGAAATTCACAAGTAGGAATACCATTGTTAAAAATTCTCCACCAAAGAGATTCCACTTTTAGGTTTAGCCTTGCTTTCTTCAACCAGTTCCAGAACTCTTTCGGTTCAGCATGGTTCACCGAGAATTCAAAGACCATAGACGATATAGATTTTCCATTGTATTTAAACAACAATTCCATACAATCTTCATTCGAACAATTTGGGACAATGTTCTGTAATATAAGATTGATCAAATCTTCTCCCAAGAATCTTTTCATGTTTTCTACATCCCAACTTCCATTATGTAATAAGTTTGAAACAGTGAATCTGCTACAATCAATAGGAGCAATGAAGGTTGGCCATTTAGCAATACTCTTATCCAAGATCCATATGTCATTAACAGCATCAATGTTAGACCCATTACCCAACTTCCATCTGATAAGAAGTCTTATAGCTTTTCCACCCGATCTCAGGATTTTCCATGCTAAAGATCCCAAATTTTTGTTGTCCAATTTTTCCAGCAAATTCCCATACTTAGGAAAAAACACTTTTATGGAGAAATGAGTCTTTATCATTCAAATATTTCAAAGCAATTTTGGATCTTAGAGGACCAACTTTAGTACCCCATTTGATAGGAAAGCACATTGTTTGCCAATTAACATAGTGAATGCCATTCCTACCATTAGATTTGTTCCACACAAGGCTTCTACAAATTTTATCAACTTTATCAAGAATACTTTTAGGAACAAGGGAGTTAGGGGCTGTTTGGTTGTCTGAAAAAGAAATGCAGTGTAAAGTAAATGTAATGTCAAGTAAATGTACTGCATTCCGAATACTTTGAGACTATTTGGTTGTCTGCAAAATAAAAGCATGAGAACTATTTCCCTTGTTTGTTAGGTATATCTAGAGTAAAGTAAAAGCGGTGTATTTATAATAATTTATTTTGGCATTACAACTAGTGTATTTATAAAAGCAGTGTATTTATAGTAATTAGTATTATTTGGTGTTATAAAACAAAACCAGTGTTTTTATTTATTACACTATCTTATTATAAATTTTTTTAAGATTATAAGATATAATATTCTGTTGTGTAATAATTTTCGAGTGTGCTGCAATAGATGTGATTATGTTGGATACGAACAACCAAGAATATCATCATCCTCAGTTCGACTGGAAAAGAGATTGAGCATAAAACTATGTTATGTTTGGAAACCGTTTGGTAATCCAAATTGTGGTTTGAACCTTCCAACATCGCTTCTAACCCTTCATATTGACCTGTTTGGGCTTGGATCGGATTGGATTTGATATCGTTGGATTCGTATTCTAGAGACGCTCATTTTCCATCAAATCTTACAATTTGCAATACATTGGAGATTGTCGTGGATGAGAGACATGGTGTGAATCATCTCGACGGAGCAGGCGGGGGGAATCGGTAAGGCCTCGTCGCTATCGACGATTTCGCAGATTTTTTAACCCGCTCAAATTGAGCGGGTTTTGAAGTCACGCAAACGGGTCATCGTAATACACCCCTTATGCTTCCGAGGAGTTACTTATGTTCTGCTTAAAACTAACCAAACACCCTAATTCATGAAATACATGTAAAATAATTATTTTTCCCGGGTAATTCTGCATACCAAACAGCCCCTTAGTACAATGAAAGGTAGTGAAAGAAAGCAAAACATATTTTGTTAACAACATTCTACCAGCCATTGAAAAAAGCCTTCCACCCCAAGTGTTTGTCATTCTCAATGCTTTGTCAATAATGAAAAGGAAATCATCTTTGACTAATCTTCTCATTGCTAGCTTAACTCCAAAATAAGTTAGCTGACTAGCTTATTTGAACCCCATTATTTGGCCAATAGATCTCCTCCTCATTCTTTTAAAATTTTTGCTGAACATCATAGAACATTTGCTAATATTGATGGACAAACCTGTCCAATTACATAAATTGGCCAAAACAGATTTAATCTATTTGGTAGCTTTAAGAGTGGCTTATGAGAAGATTATTACATCATCTGCATATAACATGAGAGAAATAGAAGGTCCATTTGCACAAAAAAATCTTTTTTTAAATTTTTTTTCATTTTTTTTTTTTTTTTTTAAAATTTCAAATACAATCAAGTATCATGTTTGCTTTTCAAATTGGATGGAAGGTCATTGTGGCTTTAGACAGGTTGCCCTTGTCTCCTTACCTTTTCATCC